>JADLZN010006766.1:204263-711197 GCA_018155175.1 Sinocyclocheilus anophthalmus
GAGGGTTCTTGAAGTGCGCAGCAAGCACTAGCCAAGTATTTGAATGTTGAGCAGTGAGCTCATTGGCTGCTGATACAAAAAGGATCAATCAGCTGCACCATGTGATAATGATATCATTATTTCCGACTGAGTTAGGCCTATCGGACTGCGCCATATAGAGTTTCATGCCAGAACTCTGGATTTATGTGTCGTAGCTTAAACAATCATCCCACAATTAATATTTAAATGCAAAGGAGAGGATTTGGGTCCAATGATGTTTCCACTGTTGGCAGAGCTACGCAGTAGTCGGTGACAAGCAGACAATGATCAGCTCTTTTCTAAAATAGTATATATATATAATATATATATATAATATATATATATTATATATATCTTATATCCAACTTTATGTGTATGCAAGTCACTCGCGTTAATGCGATATATACTATATAGCAAAATAACAACTGACTATATATTCGTCCAGCTTTATATAAAAGTGGAAATATAAATATTCAAACTTCATAAGCTACATACCCCCCCCACAAGTATAATGGTGAGAGCGAAATTTACTAAATAGCATATACTCAAATGCTTGATGCTTGCATTGGCCCAAAACTGTAAACTATCTTTTCGTTCTTCAGCTTTTACTCTGCTAAATGTTACAAAAAGGAATTACGATATTAGGTATTATAACATTAGACATGAATTTCTGTTTAACGCTACTTTAAAAACAGTGTGTTGTGTAAAGCACTATGCAAAAATTCTGGGGTTGCAGTGTATTCCTATTGAAATGACTGGATAAATATTTGCAGAACAATAGTACATATGAGTATACCTTTAGTCAAACAAACAACAATTGTGATCATCTGTGATATAAACCATATTGCGCATCCTGCATGATTTAGAATTTTAGTGTAGTTTGAATGGGACTATAGAAAAGGCCACAGGCGAGAGGGATGAGGGAGAGAGTGAGAGAGCAGGATAGGAATGTCTGTGTTGACCTTCTGGATGGCTTCGCTGGCAGAGTCATCCTGCAGCAGTTTTGCCCGGTCCAGTGCCCTCTCAAAGTGCAACACACAGGCCTTGTAGTTACCCAGCTTCACTGTGTCAGAGAGAAAGAGGATGTAAAATGATCTAATTGTACGGCGTGGCATGGATCAAATATACATAACAACCACATTAACTCCTATTGATTCGAAGCAATGTGGGAAATTTGATTATTCATGGTCAGAGAGTCTATTAAGCTTCCTGGGCAATGTAGTTTGGACTCACATTCTGCCTGCGCCATGAGCACACTGGCATTGAGCTGCCATTTTTCATCGCTGATGTCATCCGCAGCAATGAGTGAGCGGGAGCCATAGTCTCGTGCTTCGCTGTAGCGTTTCAGCTCTAGGTAACAGCGGCCGATCTCGTGGAACAACCAGGCTTTCTCTAACCCGCCACATACTAGAGGCAACTTCTCCTCCCAGCTACGCAAACACACACAGAACAAAATTAAATGACCGTTTCAATAGATTTCTCTGTGTACATCAACACCAAAGTCAAAATTAATTAAAAGCAAATGCACTTACACTTCTATAGCTTGTTGAAATTTGCCAATCCGTGCGTACACACGGCCAATGTTGTCCAGAGCCCTGGATTTACTGTCCATCAGGTTGCTACGAAACAAAGCACAAACCAAACACACCGGATGAGTTGTAGATTATTAACCAACCAAGAAAAACAGAAAGGTAGCTTTCTGCTCTCATGGTCGCCTACCCTTTCTTGGCCAGCTCCAGATCCTTCTCATGATGATGCAGAGCCTTGTCCATATTACCAAGATCCATCAGTGCATTGCCTACATAGAATATAAGATAAACTTTTAACATAGAGTTTCATATTTCTCATTCTTGTGCTATTGATATTATATGACTACCAATGCAGCTGTGGAGGTTCCCAAGCACTTCTCTCTTATTGGGCAGCACTTCCCCAGACCATTCCTTCACCACCTTCATGAGCTCACGGGCCTTCTTCAGACCGCTATCTGTGTTGCCTGAACTCAAGGCTGTCAATTGAAGAGATAATACTCAAAAATCCAATAGCACACAAAACATTTTCTGAAAATTATGTAGAGTAGTGCTTGCCCATCCAAAAGTCCTGTGATGCCAGAGCATTGATAAGACATTATTCTGATTCTGATATGAGGTTTCTCCTTCAGTGCAAGTCTATAGAATTTTCTTGCCTGTTTTGTTGTCCGTCAGGCAAAGATCATAAGTCTAAAATCTTACAGTCACTTTCCAACCAAGCAGCTTTTCTTTTGGTCAGTGTGGTGAATTTGCGGAACCAAACTTAATCCCGCCCTAACCTCAATGTTGTTCCTGATGAAAGTCAGCCACTCATCAATTAGCTAAAAATCATCTACATGCACTACCATTCAAAAAATTGTGGTCAGTAAGATTTTTTTTTAAAGGGGTCATATGATGCTGTTTTAAAAGTTCATTATTTTGTTTATTGAGTGTCAAGGAATGTTTTATTGCGGTAAGGTTAAAAAAAAACACATATTTCACATACTGTACCTTAGTGTTTCTTCTCTATGCCGCCTTTTCTGAAACACATCGATTGTTGCATCTAGTGGGGAATTAATTATGGATTATAATGATTTATATTGTCTTTTTACACGTTGCGTTGCATCGCGCCGCGTAAACATAAAACCATGTCTGCATTTGTGATCGGAAAAATTACAAACAAAAAGCACTACTCTACACTGCCCAAAAAAAACTTGCTTTAATATATAAAATATAGAAACTCTTTAAATATAAAAAACATACTTACAGTATGTGAGTCAGAACAGCAGGCATTGTAATCAACTCTCCCAGGATCAGGAAACAGTCCTCCAAAAAAGTGCTGCACACATCTGAATATTTGGGATGAAGTGTGTTCTGGAACAGTGTTGTCAATACAACTTAACCACTAATTTCTAGACGTGTCCTCTTTTGGAAGGCCAAACAAATAGTTTCGCTTTCACAACGACAAACAGCGTCCACGGAGGCCTAGAGTGAGTAGAGGCCGGTGGGATAAAGTGAGGGAACGGACGGCGGCTGAGGTGAGCAGAGGTGGCGGATTCGCCGAGAGCGTCGGGAGGGCTTGCGGCAAAACATGTGAGACCCGGCTGGGACTCCGCTCGCAACGCGTGAAAGGACGACGCGGATCCACAGCGCAAAGTTGTATATTTCCTCAGAGACCAGACGGATCAGCGACCAGGCATGACGAAGCAGATATCGTCCTTTTTGAAGGCCAAAAAAAGTAGTTTCGCTTTCACAATGAAAAACACAACGTCTTCAGGACATGGCGGCAGCAGCAATACTACAGCCAGAATAAAAGTTACACTTTTCTTTGCGTGAACGTTTGGGTGGTGTTATGCAAATCTTCCCACATCGGGATGTAGATATGTGGGGGCGTGTTAGAAAAAGCCATTTTAGGTAGGTGTGACTGACTCTTAAATTTGATAAAGAATATCACTTTGGATTTGAGACTTTAGTCTTTGCAATTTACAGATCTTCTTTATGCACCAGAGCTTGTAACACTCCAAAGAGAAAGGAAAATTGAAATAGCATCATATGACCCCTTTAACAAAACAAAAGGAAGTCATACTTTTTTTACAGCAGGAAATTGATCAAAAAACGACAGTAAAGACATTTATAAAGTTACAAAAACAAGTATCCTGTATCCACAAAAATATTATATGTTTTCTTCTTTGATAATAATAATTGTTTCTTGAGCACCAAATCAACATACTAGAATGATTTCTAAAGGATCTGGTGACATAATGGCTGCTGAAAATCCGAGCTTTGCAATAATAGGAATAAAACTACATTTTAAACTATATTAAAAATAGAAAATGTGCTTAAATTGTAATATGTCTGTTTTTACAGTACTTTTGATTAAATAAATGCATCCTAGGTGTGCAGAAGAGACTTCTTTCAAAAACACTACAAAAGTCTTATAACTCCCGAACATTTGAACGATAGTGTATGGTTTAGCAAGTGTAACAACATGAGTATGCGACTAATGCTAAATTTCATGCTAGGAACCTATACTGTGGACTTTGACCTGTCCCAAACTCTGCAGAGATTCACCTGTGTCAATCTCCTCCAGACTGTCGAGGACGTATCGAGTGGGGTCTGAGGGAGGTTTGTGAAGATGCCGGTTCCACTGCTGCTGCATGAGTTTTCTGTCTCGCTGACGAGCGTAGATGGGCTTCTGCTGCTGCCAGAATGCCGTCCGGGTGTCCAGATATGAGATACAGCCTACGATCAGATCTTGCACACGCTCTCCAGTTCTTATCTTACCTTTTATAAGATCTGTATAGGAGCAGATTGCGAAACTTCATAGAATATGCACTTTCGCAGATGCAATCTGACATTTGAAAAGGTCTACAAAAACCCCCCTGAAAAACACACCCTCATCTTGTAGAAGTTTCTCTAAGTATTCTCTGTCACTGTATAGCTCTCCCAGAAGTTCCTTGGCTGTTTTTTCATTTTTGCCCATCTTCTGGCCATGCTTTTTGGATTCCCTCTTATGAGAATGATTCAAATGCTTGGAACGAACCTTTGAACGAGCAAACACATATGTGTTACTAACTGCTGAAATGAACATAAATGGAAAGCATTAACAGTGGCAGGGTGAATAATGAGGGCAGGTGGTTTAATGAGAGAGTGAGCAAGAGATAGAGAAGATAATATAGCCAGCTCACCCCATTAGATTTGTGGAAGAAAGACAAGTCTCCTTTATTTTCCAGCTTCACAGAGGAAGGACCTTTTGGGTTGGGGTGAGAGATGTGGGTAACTGAGGTCTGTTTGTGACGTGTAACCAAAATATGAGCTCCACATTTCTCATCATGTTGTGTCTGAGGACTTACTGCCCACTGAGTTGACGATTGCCTCTTGAGCTTTCTGGATTCCCAGCCTGAACTCCTGCAGCTCTGGACGCAACTTATTGCCTCGGTGATAGTAGACCAATGCAAACTCAAAATCGCCCATAGTGTAGAGAGCTTCTGCTTTCTGATACAGACCCTGCAGGAGACAGGATGGAGAAGGATAATCATAGGTTATCTGTTAAAAGAAGTTTTTCATACAAAGCAGTTACAGTAACTAAAGGGACTGGATGCCTAGAGGAACATGCAATGGCACCAAACAGGTTTCTGATTTTTCATTGTTCTTTCATAATTCTTATATGATATTACATGCGTTGTGGTAACAAGCCAGCTCCTTGCTATCACATGATATACACTCATCTGAAAATCTCTTGGTTTAATAACCCAGTAAAAATATTTAATTTAGTGATGTGTAGAAGTTAATCCATGTCATAAAGAGGGATCTTATGCTCACCAAGGCTGGGTTTATTTGATAAAAATTCAGTAAAAACAGTAATACTGTGAAATTATTGCAATTTTAATTTTAACTGTTTTCTATTGTAATATATTGCAACATGTACTTCATTCCGGTGATCAAAGCTGCATTTTCAGCATCATAACTCCAGTCTTCTTCAGGGACATGACCCTTCGGAAATCATTCTGATATACTGATTTGCTACTCGAGAAGCATTTATTTTTTATTAATAATGTTGAAAATAGCTGTTCTGCTTAATATTTCTGTGGAAAACATGATGCATTTGATGAATAGAAAGTTCAAAATAAAAGCATTTACTTGAAATACTTGGTTTGGAAAATGTGAAGGTCTTTACTGTCCTTTCACTTTTCCTATCAATTACAATTGACAAAATTGACCCCTATAATCTATTTATTGTTTCTAAAATATATATATATACTATATATATAATACATACAACACAACACCACACACAATATATTATACTATATATATATATTATATATGCGGCCTATACATATATGTACAACTGTGTTCTGTGTGTGTGTATATATATAAAATATAATTTAGCAAATAAACAGCACTGCTGATAATTCAGTGCTATTACTGGGATTGGACATTATTAATTTAGAGCAGGAGTTCTACCTTCCTGCAGAGTTTAGCTCCAAACCTAATCAAACACACCTGTCTGTAATTATCAAGGCTATTCAGATCCTAATATGTTGGTTCAGTTGTGTTTGATCAGGGTTGGAGCTGAACTTTGTAGGAAGGTAGATCTCCAGGAACAGGTTTGGGCACCCCTGATTTAGAAGGTTTATATATAAAAGCTCCAAAAAGTATTTGGATACTTATGCCACACTTAAAAATTAGTTCATTTAATTGCATTACATACAAACTAGTTTGCAACTATTTTTAGGTGACTTTAGTGGATGGTCTCTCACGTTTCACTAGTTTGATCCATCCTTTTTGTCTTAAAACTTTTAGTTTTTTTAAATTTTATTAATTCAATGTTATTTTTGTAAAATTCGAAAGCGTGCTTGTGACATACATGACATACATGTTTCTTTATCTAATGCAGTAATATTTATCAAAATGTAAGTGTGCCACAACACAAGTCTCCACATGCTTTCTGGGGCAATGCCCTACTTTTGCCAGAATCATCTGATCCGGTTTCAGATTATGCAAGTACGCCCCCTTCAGGACAAGTGAACATACAGACCAGACTCAAAGCTGAACCTGCTGGGACCCTGCAAAAGAAGTAATGGGAAAACTCATCATCAAACAAGGCCAGGTGCAAAAGACAAGATAAGCTGGGAGAACCTAACAGGACAGTTGTTGGCATTGATCACATACCAACTGTGCCTGACATTACTTTTTACAGCTGTCAACATTGTTCGAACCTGTATTCCAGCATATGAAACCTGTGACTCTGTTTGAGCTGATGGACTGAACAAGTGAATAAAATTAAATACAAGACAACACTGCCACCTGTTGAGCTTTGCTGGAGAGAAGCCTGGACATGTGAATTGGTCTTCAGTGGTCTGGGAAGCTTTCGAGAATGTTTAGCTTATGAATTAGAGTTAGAATGGTTTGTCTATACTTATTTTATGTATGTGTTGGTAGTACAGAAAAGCTGGATGGAAAATTACAATGACCCTTAGCTAAAACCTGTCCCAAATGTCAAGGCCTATGCTCAGAATGGACTTGCTCTTTACTATTTCCTGGATACTAAATACCACCTACTGCCTACAGGAACTATAAAACAGTAGGCACTTCTTTTGTAGGCACTTCTAGGTACTCCTTTTGAATAAGTAATTGCTTTGCAACTGCTAAAAACATATGTTCTGCATAGCAGGGGATAGTGGGGTAAGTTGGGCCAGTGGGTAAGTTGACCCGCCCCCTGTATCTTGGCAACTGTACACTTTTACTGTCATGTAACCATGTATTTTGGAATCACACATCATTGCTGCCCGACTGGGAAAAGGAGAAACACATGGGAGGAGTGGCTTACCAAAGTGTCTAATTTAAGAATTTAACTCACCAGACCATCAAGACAATTTCACATAAGTATCTGTGCCAACCAGTAAACACTTCACAGTAGATAACGATTAAGATTTTGAACTGAATGCCTAAAGAAATGCATTACATAATAAGTTTGTAAGAGCTGTCTGAATTTGTAGGACAATTAACTCTTTATGATGGCGATTAACTAATTAAATAATCTGGTTTTGTTTTATGTCTGTTTATATTTTGTTGCGTTGAAAAACTGTTTGAAAGCAGTATTGGTCACTTACACGATTTGTACAAATCCAAAGATTTTGTAGTTTAGGGGGAGATGGGGGTTGAAACAGGTCGGTCTGTGCGCGCTTGCGTTCGTTTAACTAAAACAGTTGAAATGAGGAGTTGAAATGTATTCTTTAAGTAAAATTCCTACTGAAGCATCCCCTTGGATATGTAATTGTGTTACCTTTTTCACTCCTCATGAGTTTGTGTCCTGTAAGGTCAAAATGTATCAAAGACTTCTGCTTTCCTGTCCCAAACCTATCTTCAGTAACAAAAGGGCCATTTGGCATTCCTGAAGGCACAGAAGTGCTGATATCGATCAAGGCCTGTAGGCCAACATGTGTATACATGGGGGGTCTGCAAATTATCACACTCTTTTCCACAGTGGGTGAAGCTGTAATCTGCTGATTGGTCAGTTTGAATGTCTCACATTTGGTTTTTAGTCACATGGTCAAGGAAGGGATAAAAGAGGACTGTAACTGTTGCTCTGGCTCTTTCCTTTGTTACCTCTTTTGCTTTGCTCTTTCCTTTGCTGCCTCTCTCTTCTTGGGGCTCTTCTCTCTCTCTCTCTCTCTCTCTCTCTCTCTCTCTCTCTCAGGTAATATTTACAATACATGATGGGTACAATAAACTTGCTTTTACCATCCTTCATCTATTTTGTAACCAATTCAAGTGTAACCATAACAAAATATTGTTATTAAACCATTTCAATTATTAATTATGTGCTAACTAGTCTTGATTCAAGGTTAATATTAAAGTGCTACCTATTGCAATACAATAGTCACTCAATAGCAACGCTCTCCCACATATTTAGCTATTCTAACTGCGCTTATTTCCGTCGTTGGTATAAGTGGCAGTGGGTGGTAATAGACTAAAAATGTAGTTTTATACCATCGTGCTGACAATGTTTCTTTAGTCATTCAGCAATCCTACAGCCTGAACCACCGTAGGAAAACCATCGTACAGCCCTCATGAGTGTGTTAATTTTTAACGTTAAGAGTAATTCACAATATTCATCACCTAAATTGGAAATCGACTTTTTCTAGACCACTTATAAGTCTTTATCTTGTATGATAAACATGGTTGACAGAAGTACTTTTCTTGCTTCAGGGGTTCATTTAAAATAGTGAATTTAGTAACCTACTTGGGCAAAAAGGTCTGTCACAGAAAATTGTTATTTGACAACTGAGTTGAAAATCTCTATGGCAGCTCCACACATTCTAGAGCAATATGGATCTCCTCACAGTTGACAAAGGCATTCCTCAGAACAAGCTTGTTTATTATTTAAAGCCCTCACAGTCAGGCTGTGTAAACTACACTTTAAAAAGATCAATAATCTAGTTTTGAATGTTTAAAGCTATTTATGAAAGTGCTGCTATCTAAGCAGTTCTGACCAGTCCTGCTTTAAGTTTGACATTCTCACTGAAATAGAAGTTGGAAGAATAATATTGTGTAAACGTTAAATTCACTGTATCACCATTAGATTTACATTACATTTACATTTAGTAGACGCTTTTATACAAAGCGACTTACAAACGAGGACAATAGAAGCAATGAAAACTAACAAAACAGCAACAGTATGTAAGTGCAAATGACAAGTCTCGCTTAGCCTAACGCAGTACACGTAGCAAAGTGTTTATATATATATATATATTTATATATATTTATATATATATTTATTTATATATATATACAGTGGGGAAAAAATTTATTTAGTCAGCCACCAATTGTGCAAGGTCTCCCACTTAAAAAGATGAGAGAGGCCTGTAATTTTCATCATAGTATACCTCAACTATGAGAGACAAAAGGAGAAAAAAAAATCCAGAAAAATCCATTGTAGGATTTTAAAGAATTAATTGGTAAATTCATCGGTAAAATAAGTATTTGTTCACCTACAAACAAGCAAGATTTCTGGCTCTCAAAGACCTGTAACTTCTTCTTTAAGAGGGTCCTCTGTCCTCCACTCGTTACCTGTTTTAATGGGCATCTGTTTGAACGTGTTATCAGTATAAAAGACACCTGTCCACAACCTCAAACAGTCACACTCAAACTCCACCATGGCCAAGACCAAAGAGCAGTCAAAGGACACCAGAAACAAAATTGTAGAACTGCACCAGGCTGGGAAGACTGAATCAGCAATAGGTAAGCAGCTTGGTGTGAAAAAAAAAAACTGTGGGAGCAATTATTAGAAAATGGAAGACATACAAGACCACTGATAATCTCCCTCGATCTGGGGCTCCATGCTAGATCTCACCCCGTGGGGTCAAAATGGGATGTTTTGTGAGCAAAAATCCCAGAACCACACTGGGGGACATAGTGAATGACCTGCAGAGAGCTGGGACCAAAGTAACAAAAGGCTACCATCAGTAACACACTGCGCGCCAGGGACTCAAATCCTGCAGTGCAAGACGTGTCCCCCTGCTTAAGCCAGTAAATGTCCAGGCCCATCTGAAGTTTGCTAAAGAGCATTTGGATGATCCAGAAGAGGAATGGGAGAATGTCATATGGTCAGATGAAACCAAAATAAAACTTTTTGGTAAAAACTCAACTTATCGCGTTTGGAGGAGAAAGAATGCTGAGTTACATCCAAAGAACACCATACCTACGGTGAAGCATGGGGGTGGAAACATCATGCTTTGGGCTGTTTTCGCAAAGGGACAGGACGACTGATCCGTGTAAACGAAAGAAGGAATGGGGCCATGTATCATGAGATTTCGAGTGTAGTGAAAACTGTGGTGATACGTAGTATGTGGGGGTTACGCAATACGTACAGGGTGTACCGGAAGTGTCTGTGTAGTTGAACATGTGTTGAGCACCTAGTAAAGAAGTTCAAACCAACCTATAATGAAGTCCAGTAATACTTCATGGTGGCAGCGGTAAACAGCTACAGTATCACCGCGTGAGTGTTCGTGACCAATGAAGCGGAAACTTATCATGCCGCGAATCTAATAACCTGGCTGCTGTATAACGCGCGAATCCACTCCACGACGCGATCTCTTGTACACCAATGTGGGACCGGGAAGAAGCACATTGTCTGCGTGATAACTGCTAAAAGGTCCAGAGTAACTTGACGACAAAACACGGAAAGTAAACAACTGCTTTTAAAGTGAGTACAAGATAAACGCAACAAAATGGCATCACATTTACCGATGATGAACTGGTCAGACCCCGATATGAGTGAAGCAATGTCTTTATTCAGACAAAAAATGAATCTGTACCTGGAGGATGAAGAGATAACGGATGCAGAAAAGCAAGCTAGGAAAATTTGTAGAGGAATTGGAGATGAAGGATTGAAACGACTCAATGCAAGTGGGCTCAGCGATGCAGACAAGAAAAAGCCTGACACCTTGTGGAATTTTTTTGAAGGACAACTAAAATTAAATGTGAACTTTAGAATTCACAGGCTCCATCTCATGCAATACAGGCAAAAACCAAATGAGAGCATTGATGACTTTGTGACTAGAGCCAGAACTTTAGCACTAAAATGCCAATTTACCGAAGAGGAGCTTAATGAACGTATCGTTGAGCTTATCATTGCCAGTACTCCTTTTGATGCTCTCAGAAATGATCTCTACAGCAAGCCCAAAGGCCATCCCATTGCTGACGTACTAGCAGAGGGGAGAAAGTATGAAGCCTTAGCAGCTGGAAACGAACAGATACAACAGCTTGGCATGTCAAACACTGAAAAGGTCCATACTATAACTAGAGGACGAACATGTCAAAACTGCGACACGAACCACAAGCCAAGACAGTGTCCAGCATACAATGATACATGCTCTATGTGTGGTAACAGAGGCCACTGGGCAAAGTGTTGTAGAAAGAGCAGACGACAAAGACAGCCATCCAACCAGCACAGAAGGAGTAAGTCACGAACACGCAACAGATACCAAAGCCACATCAACCCAAGGAAAGACTACAAACGCAAAGATGAAACCAGCATCGATGTTGTACATAGCATTAAAGATGATGACGAGTATGCATACCAAAAACACTTTTACTCCATCACTATCAGTGCAAAGTGCATGCACAGCATCCATGTGAAACCACCCAGGGATGAGGCATACACAACTCTGAATGTTAAACCACCCTTCCTGCAAGGACATGGATACACGCTTCGCCTGAAAATAGATACCGGGGCATCTGGAAACACACTTCCATTTCGTACATTCAAGCAGATGTATGGTACATCGACACAAAGCATGGAACATCTTAAGCCAGCATCCAATGTAAAACTAACATCATACACTGGTGATGTAATTCCCTGCTTCGGAACTATCAGCATGCCATGCCAGTACAAAGAATCCAGATGGATAGATGCAAAATTTTACGTTGTTGATGTACCTGGACCAGCTGTGGTTGGCCTACCCACATGCGAGCTCCTCAGTCTTGTGACAGTAAATGTTGATATGATGGTGGAAAAGGAAAACAATGTGAAGGAGGGAAGACAAACAAACGAGAGTACCCGGCAACACATAAAAAGCATCAAAGAACTGAAAGAGAAATACCCAGAACAATTTGATAAAATAGGCAGTTTCAAAGGCACAGCAAAGCTCATCCTAAAGGAAGGTGCCAATCCATTCATTGACCCCCCACGTAAAAGCAGTATCCACATCAAAGACAAACTTCAAAATGAGTTGAACAAACTTGTTAATCAAGGAGTCCTGCGAAAAGTAGAAGAGCACACGGATTGGTGTTCCAGCCTTGCCTTCAGCACAAAGAAAGACGGGTCGCTGCGGATCTGTTTAGACCCACAGAAACTAAATGCAAGCCTGAAGAGGTGCCCTCACAAGATTCCGACTCTGGAAGAACTAAACCCAAAATTTGCAAATGCAAAAGTCTTTAGCAAGCTAGACGCAAAAGCTGGATACTGGTCGATACATCTTGATGAGGAATCACAAATCCTAACCACGTTCCGCACTCCTTTTGGCAGATACTGCTGGAGACGCTTACCATTTGGTCTTAGTGTGTCCCAAGACCATTTTCAAGCTAAAATGGACCAAATTCTTGAAGGTCTTCACGGTGTAATCAGCATAGCAGATGACGTTGCAGTATGTGGAGTTGACGAGGAGGATCATGACAGGAACCTAATAAGCCTAATGGAAAGAGCTGCAGAAACAGGACTTGTGTTTAATAGTGACAAGTGTATCATCAAGCAGCAGAGCATATCTTTTTTTGGCAATCTGTACACAGACAATGGCATCAGACCAGACCCAGCCAAAGTACAAGACATACAAAAAATGCCAACGCCACAAAGCAAGGATGATCTACATCGATTTATGGGCATGATGAACTACCTGTCACCCTACATTCCGAAGTTTGCAGATAAAGCCCACAATCTGAGAGGACTGCTGAAAAGCGACTCACAATGGATTTGGGACAGTGATTATCAGAATTGCTTCGAAGACCTAAAGACAACAGTGACTGTCGATGCTTGCTTAAAATACTACAACCCCGCAACCACCCTCACATTGGAGGTAGATGCATCACAGAAAGGTATTGGTGTAGCACTGGTGCAAGACAACAGGCCCATTGCTTTCGGTTCAAAAACACTAACTGAATGTCAATCAAGGTACAGCAACATTGAAAGAGAAATGCTTGCTATTGTGTATGGTATGCAGCGATATCACACATACTTGTATGGCAAATCATTCATTGTGGTAACTGACCACAAACCTCTCGTCACCATATGCACGAAGCCTCTACATGCTGCTCCTCCCAGACTGCAACGAATGCTGATCAAGACGCAGGGATACAACTACAGCATCATGTATCGTCCTGGAAACCAGATGATTCTTGCAGACACTCTCAGCCGCCTGCCAAACCCTGAAAACAATGAAGATATTGAACTTGATGAACGCATTGATGGACTGGATGCAGAATTTGAAGACCCTGAGCATCATACTGTCGCAATTGTAAACTTTTCTCCGAACAAGCAAGAGGATCTCAGAACTGAGACTGCAAAGGACCCCAAGCTCAGGGCATTAAAAGAAATAATCCATCAGGGATGGCCAGATAAGATACAAGACCTGCCAAAAGACCTACGCAGCTATTGGCCTTTCAGAGATGAACTCGCCATAGAAGCAGGAGTTGCCTTCAAAGGCAGACAAGTGCTTATTCCAGAATCTATGACCACCGACATTCTGATTCAGCTCCATGCAGGCCACCAAGGTATCGAAAAAACACGCCGGTTGGCTCGAGAGAGTGTGTATTGGACAAAGATAAACACAGACATTGAAAAAATTTGCAAGTCCTGCAGTACCTGTGCAGAGCACCAAGACGCACAACCAAAAGAACCGCTCACTCCACACAAAACACCCACAAAGCCATGGCAGTACCTGGCATCTGATCTGTTTGAGATTCACGGACATCAGTACCTACTTACTGTGGACAGGTATTCCAAATATCCTGTGGTTGATGAAATGCCTATTCCAGTAAGCAGCCACGCAGTTGCACAAAAAATGCAAAGTTACATGTCTTTATTTGGTCGACCAGATGAAATAATGACAGACAATGGACCACAGTATACAGGACAACCCTTCAAAAAATTCATAGCTGATTGGGGAATAAATCACACCACAAGTTCACCGCACTACCCAAAAAGTAATGGATTTATTGAAAGACATGTGAGACACATTAAATCCATCATCAAAAAAACAATACAACACAAAGGAGATGTACGAGTAGCCTTGTTGCAAGTGCGAGCGACGCCCATTGACAGTGATCTACCATCCCCTGCAGAATTGCTTCTTGGCAGACCTATCACCACACTCCTACCAAGTCATGCAGATCCAGGGAAACTGGAACACAGACAAAACCTGGAAAAAAAAATCAACAATGATGAAAACACATCATGATCAATGTAGTGGTAGAGACTTACCTCCACTGTTCCGTGGACAGTGTGTAAGAGTGCTGGACAAGGAGAGGAGAACATGGCACCCAGGGACTATAGTGGAAAAGTGCTGGGAGCCAAAAAGCTACTTGGTTCAAACACCAAATGGAAACACAATCAGACGTACCAGGAGCCATCTTCGTGAGATGTATGCAACACAAACAAAGAACATCCAGAAGAAAGTGCAATTCGCAGAAACACCTAAAAGAGATGTGGTTGAACAAAGCCACAAGGATACAGTCGAAAGCAAAATCACTCAACCTCTTGAAACAAAAACAGATAATATAGGCAATGAGACAGCAGTACCAACACGCACAAGGTCTGGACGAATCATAATTAAGCCAGTGCAATACAAGGACTATGTGTAAAGCTAAATGAAAAGAGTTCCAAATATGGACTGAATTTTTTTTTCTGTAAGTAACCAGTTTATTAATGTTCACTGCTGTTATAATGTGCACTCCATTGAAAAAAAAAAAAAAAAAGCATGGAAATGGTACAGTTTATGGCTATCTATCTTGTTGGTCATGGTTGTCTGAGATGTTTTACACTATTATGTTAACAGGGGGGAGTTGTGATAACGTAGATGTGGGTTACGCATACGTAAAGGGGGTACCGGAAGTGTCGTGTAGTTGAAACTATGTGAGCACCTAGTAAAGACGTCAAACCAACCTAGAATGAGTCCCAGGAATATTCAAAAACCTCCTTCATCAGCAAGGGCATTGAAGATGAAATTTGGCTGGGTCTTTCAGCATGACAATGGTCCCAAACACACTGCCCGGGCAACGAAAGGAGTGGCTTCGTAAGAAGCATTTCAAGGTCCTGGAGGGGCCTAGCCAGTCTCCAGATCTCAACCCCCATAGAAAATCTTTGGAGGGAGTTGAAAATCGTGTTGCCCAGCGACAGCCCCAAAAAAATTACTGCTCTAGAGGAGATCTGCATATAGGAATGGGCCAAAATACCAGCAACAATGTGTGAAAACCTTGTGAAGACTTACAGAAAAGTTTGACCTCTGTCATTGCCAACAAAAAGTATATAACAAAGTATTGAGAGTAAATTTTGTTATTGACCAAATACTTATTTCCACCATAATTTGCAAAATAAATTCTTTAAAAATCCTACAAATGTGATTTTCTGGATTTTTTTTTCTCATTGTGTCTCTCATAGTTGAGGTATACCTATGTTGAAAATTTCAGGCCTCTCTCATCTTTTTAAGTGGAGAACTTGCACAATTGGTGGCTGACTAATACTTTTTTTCCCCACTGTATATTAGATAGATATGACACAAACACACACACCCACAAAGAAAAACAAGTAGATAGAATAGAAAAAAATTGAAAGCTGATAGTTGTTTTAAATAAAAAAAGAAGATAAATAAAGATAAAGTAGAATTAAAATAAAATAGAAAGTGCTAGAGTTAGAGGTTCAAATAAAGATGGAACAGATGTGTTTTTAGTCTTTTCTTGAAGATGGGTAAGGACTCAGCTGCTCGGATTGAATTGGGCAGGTCATTCAACCAGGTGGGAACAGTTAATGAAAAAGTCAGTGAAAGTGATTCTGTGCCTCTTTGAGATGGCTGACAATAATGCAGTCGTTCTGAAAGAAAGGGTCTGATCTTCCTAATGTTGTATAAAGCAAATCTGCAGGATCGGGCAGCTTTAGCAATGTGGTCTGAGAAATTCAGCTTATCATCAATCACAACGCCAAGGTTTCTAGCTGTTTTTGAAGGAGTTATGGTTGATGAGCCTAACTGGATGATGAAATTTTGATAAAGTGATGGGTTTGTTGAAACCACAAGCAGTTCTGTCTTAGCCAGGTTGAGTTGAAGGTGATGGTCCGTCATCCAACAAGAAATGTCTGTTAGACAAACTGAGATCAGAGCAGCTTTCGTCGGATCATCAGGATGGAATGAGAAATAGAGTTGAGTGTCATCAGCATAGCAGAGGTATGAAAAGCCATGTTTCTGAATGACAGAACCTAGTATTGCCATGTAGACAGAGAAGAGAAGTGTTCCAAGAACTGAGCCCTGAGGCACCCCAGTAGCTAGATGTTGTGACTTGGACACCTCACCTCTCCAAGATACCTTGAAGGACCTATCTGAGAGGTAAGACTCAAACCACTGGCGTGCGGTTCCTGAGATGCCATTTTCCAATAGGGTTGACAGGAGGATCTGGTGGTTAACCGTGTCAAAAGCAGCGGACAGAATCAGCAAGATAAGTATTGAAGATTAGGAATCCACTCTTACCAGTCTTAGGGCAGCAAACAACTGAGAGCAAGGCAGTCTCGGTCGAATGTCCATTTCTGAAGCCAGATTGGTTGCTGTCCAAGAAGGTTGTTCTGTGTGAGAAAGGCAGAGACTTGGTTGAACACAACTCGTTCAAGTGTTTTTGCAATGAAAGGTAGAAGGGAAACCGGTCTGTAGTTCTCTAAAAGAGTTGGGTTAAGAGTGGGTTTCTTAAGAAGTGGGGTTATACGAGCCTGTCTAAATGCTGAGGGAAAACACCAGAGTGAAGGGATGTGTTAACGATGTGAGCGAGTGCAGGTACAACGGCAGGAGAAAACGCTTGAAGGAGATGAGATGGAATAGGAACAAGCGGACAAGTAGTAGGATGATTGAAAAGAATGAGTTTAGAGACTTCTGCCTCAGAAAGTGGAGAGAAGGATGAAAACGAGTGAATGTTTGCTGGTAAGATGTGCTTGACAAATTGTGGTGTGGAAAATTGTGCACTGATGATTTTAATTTTATTAATGAAGAATGTGGCAAAGTCGTCAGCTGTTCGAGTTGATGTAGGAAGGGTGAGGAGGAGGACAAAGGAGAGAGGAAAATGTTTTAAAGTGCATGCGAGAGTTAGGCGAATTGTTAATTTAGGTATGATAGTATGTCCTTTTAGCAGTGTAGACATTAGCAGAGAATGAAGAGAGGTAAGTTGTATCATGTCAAAGGTTTGGGTAAAATAGTGAATATGTGAACAATATTTATTTTTATATAAGAATGCACTATCCAATTCACTGCACAGTATTCACATTTTTCACATAAAAGTGTTCAGACTATTTGAATGTAGTAAAGCAATTTTCAACATTTTGTAACAGTAGTTTTTGAATTTGAATTAAGCTTATCAATAGCTGTTTAGCCACTGACACAGCTTGCCCAGAAGCATCTGGCAGATTATAAAAGTGCTTAATCTAATAATTGATCAAATAATGCTATAATTTACATGGTTTACATTGCTAAGTTGTCAGTTACACTATACCTGTGAAAAGTTTGGAATAATTAAAATGTTTAATGTTTCTAAAATAAATGTTATATAATATATACTATTTGAGCAAAAAAACTACAACAAAAGCAGCAATATGTGAAATTTATACAATTAACGTTTTCATGTTTTTGTAATTTGTAATGCAATTTACTTTTGTGATGGTAAAACTGAATTTTCAGCAGCAATTACTCCAGCCTTCAGTGTCAGATGATCCTTCAGAAATAATTCTAATAATCTGATTGTTACTAAAATAGTATACAATTTATTGTGGTGCCTTCTTATAAGAATGTTGTCTTGTTCTACCATTTTTTTGAAACACAGGTAAGACTTACTAAAAGTGAAGTTAATATTATTACATGCTAATACTTCCCCAAAATGTTCAATGCAAAATATCTAGAAATGTGTTCTTGAGCACCAAATCAGCATATTATTTTTACCAAATAAGCAGAAATGTCACATGAGTAACGGCTGCCTAAAATTCAGGAATCAATTACATTTTAGAATATATGAATATGGAAAAGTAGTTGTTTTTTAATTGTAATAATATTTCGCAGTATTACAGTTTTTACACATAATTTTTGTTAAATAAACCACAGCCTCT
The DNA here is from genome assembly GCA_018155175.1 of Sinocyclocheilus anophthalmus. Taxonomy (NCBI): domain Eukaryota; kingdom Metazoa; phylum Chordata; class Actinopteri; order Cypriniformes; family Cyprinidae; genus Sinocyclocheilus; species Sinocyclocheilus anophthalmus. The sequence continues at coordinate 222,636 of JADLZN010006766.1, forward strand.
TGTTGGGATAAGAGACTTAAAAAACATTAAAAAAATAAAACATTGATTTCCAGTATTACCACACTTTTGAATAGTTAGGTATTTTTGTGAAAAAAAAAAAAAACTCGCGTGACAATACATGGAAAAAAGAAATAGAAATCCATTACTTTTCTCACTAAAATCCTCACTGAAGCTACAACACATCTAGAGGAAAAAGTAAACAAACAGTGGAAGGGAACTCTGTGTATTTGTTTGGAAGATGAGGTGAACACGGTCACTCTGTGTGTTCAACACAAGGTCAGGCAGACCACAACACTGTTTTGGGAAAACATGCACTGTGTAAGAGGGTGTGTTTGTATGTTTAGCCCCCTAAATCAATGCAAAGTGTGTGTGTGTGTTAGTGCTGATCTACTTTTCTGGAGGCTGAGGAAAACCATATAATCACCTGGGAGTTTCCAACTGGCCTATTAAATGGTCTTGCTAAATAGACTGTGTTGGAAATTAGACACTTATGTAAAACCTCAAACACATAGACATGTGTGGTCCTCTTATCGGGGTTATTACGCTTTTACTAAATCTAAAATTACCAAAAATAAATGCAACATTTCTCATATCATCTCATTTAACTTGATGTAGAAAAATAACTCAAATAAAAATGTAAAACTGAATACATTTAAAAAATTGAATCAAAACATGAATTAAAAAATTACTAACATTTTATCTAAAAAAAACAAAATGAAAACAAAATATAAAAATAATATTTTTTTTGCCTCTTATATGTAATGTCATCTAAAGTTGGTTTGATGTAAAGCATGCAACAGAAAAGTAATGATATAAGCCAGATTTGCCTGTAGACATTTAACAGAGACATTTAATCAAGTTGCTCTCAGAACAGAAAGAACACAATACAGTGATGTAATTCAACCATTTATACCAATATTCAGTCAAATGTATTGATTGCAGCAAAACGCCAACTGTTGGTAATATTGAAAATATGAAAAATATCCCAATAATGACACTTGATAAGGTCACTGAAATTCACTGACGAACAGTCGGCATCATATTACACCCAAAATAAAAAAAATTAAAAAAATGTATTTTGCATGAAGAGAAACCTAGTTTGTACCATTGAGATTTTTTTTTTTTACTTGTGAAATGGACAATAATTAAGAAGTTACTCGTAATACAAAAACTTCTCAATCTTCTGTCAAGATGCAATGACTATTTAATTCAATTCTTTTCAGATACAGTAATGAGAATCATTCCTTTCTTTTTTGTAAATTTTTATGAAATATGATCTGGACATTCATTGACCGTTTTTGAGAGGATTAACACATAAAGAGTTCTGTAAAATTAAGTAAAATCTAACATAATATTAAAAGCAAACATAATGCACAGTTCAAAAAATATGAATCTACAAATCAATAAAAACCCAGCTAAAGTATTAACCAGTTAATGGTATGGCCTTTGTTTCCATGATTTTTAAAACATATAGATTGTTTGTTGTTGTGTAAAGGCTTTAAAAAAATAAATACAAATATGGATTTTGTAAAATGCACAACGGAAATGTGTTTTTGATTTTTTTCACAAAAACAAAGACTTTCAAACTCAAAGAATGAAATTCTTCCAGACATAGGGTAAATCAAAAACTGTGGTATTGATACTGTATCATAAACACTACTGTACAGGTTTTCTTGAGCATTAAACAAGGACTCTGGGACTCCAGCAGCAGGAGTGATTTGAGCTAAAGCCCATTTATAAATTGAAGTTCCTCCAAACATTAACTCTGTGACGCTGTTAAAAACACATACATCCTTTCCCAGGCCGACCTGAAGCTACACAGATGCTATAATGGGAAACAGGCCCTCCAAAATGGATGGATATGTAAACATGAGGCTCACACAGATGTGATGGAGTCCTGGAGGATTCTGGGTGTTTTGGTGTAATTATGCATTAAAGGCGTCTCGTGAGGTGGAGGTGAGGGGGGCAAGCTTAGGGTCACCAGGAGAGGTGCAGATGAGGATGTTGTTGTAGTTGAGCTAGTAGCTCTTCTTCTGTCGGCTCTTGAACATGTTCTCTGAAGATGGAGGAAGGGCAAAAGAACAGAAAAAAAATCTGATATTTAAACAACCAAACTATCATTTCTCTCTCAGTTAAAGGTACAGTTCACCCAAAAAACTTCTGTCAGTCTGTAAGGGTTATTTTCCTTCGTGATCGTTGGTAGCACAACAGGTGACAGCAGGCTATTGATTTACATAGTATTTTCAGTTATTTTTAAGTCAATGGCTACCATCAACTGTTTAGTTACTAACATTATTCTTCGGGCTTGTTTATAATTAAAAGTACTGCATAATCATAAAGTTCCCTGTGGGCTACCCCGTCACATGAAGGAAAGACTAATAACATTATTTAATACATTCACTACAAAGATTTTACTAGTTTCAGCATAATAATATTTTATTGGCTTTCATTAAACACGTTATTATCAAATCAGCAAAATCCCATATCTGTAACCCAAATATGTATTTACAAATTGGTTCATAAATCAATTTTAATAAATATTTACTTAAATGTGTATTTTAATATTGGAAAAACAGGATAACTGCAAGTCTAAGTCATTGAATGTGTACCACAACCTATTTAATTGAGTAAAATATTCTGAAATGTATTATTTATTTTGAGGTTGTATGGGTTTGTTATGTATTGATAGTGTTCTGTATAGATTAGTATTATTATGTGCGGGTTTTAATAAAAAGTCTATAATTTGACTTAAGAAATAAATAAATAGCAGAAACACTATATATATATATATTAAGATTTGTACTCGATCTTAAGGAGTGATAAACAGCAGGATAAACCACACCACATTCCACTAAATTAAATCATTACCCTTCCCTTAATCAGAGAGGAATATGAGGGAAAGCTGTGGGGAAAGAGCAGAACGCAGCCTGAAATACTGGGCAGAGGAGCCTCGGGCAAATTCTGTCAAGTATCGGAACTAAGTATCGGAGCTAAGTTGTACTCATAAATCACATAAAAGACATCACATTATATAACAAAATAAAACTATAAATCACTGACAGGCTATAGGACTGCAAAAAATAAATGCTTAATAAATGTTTTTGTATTAACTTTTTTACCATTCATTTATGCTTCCATTTTTCTACAAAAATATTTTTTTTCTTTTCACATCACTTAATACGGCTAATGTGTACTGACTATTGACAAAACAAGCATTCACTTCAATGAGTTACTGAATTATGAATTCAAAAGGTAACACTTTAATATAGGGACCAATTATCACTATTAACCAGTTGCTTATTAGCATGCCTATTAAAAACATATTGGCTGTTTTTTTGTACTTATAAAGCACATATTCTGAATCCCTAACCTACCAAGACCTAAAACTTAAGGGGGTCATCAGATGTGACGTGGCACTTTTACAAGTTGTTTGAACGAAAATGTGTGTTGGTGTGTGTATACACAACCACCATTTAACTGATTAAAGATCCAATAGGTGTTTTTTTTTGTTATCTCGTTAAATCATGTCCCCTTTCTCATATCAAAGCCATTCTCGATGCCTGTCTGTGTGATGTCACACGACCCAGGCCCCTCCACGATTGTTGATGCACTAGGCGTTTTTTACATTAGACCCGCCTGAGTGAGCTGTCAACGTCGCCATGTTTTGGACGCCGGAGCAGAGTAGGACAAGAATGACTCATGTTCATTTAAACCGGTTAAACCGTTACCGACAGTAAGCATTTTGGACCGAGTAATACAATCAGTGTTAAACGGTTAATCTTTTTTTTTTAAAAAGTCATTTAATTATTTATTTATTCAGTCATTTATCAAAATATTTTAAAAAGAATGTTTGCTGCATGGTTAAAATACGCTAAGTGTATATTAAAAAAATTGCGTTTTTTTAGAGAGAAAAAAAAAACTTAAGTCGCATTTTATTTCATTCAGAAATAGGCCTAATGCCGACGAGAAAAGTTTACAAACATTATAATAAACACTGAAAAACATAGCTAGGCTATTTTAGTTCCACTCACTCCACAACAAATCCTTTCAATAAACAGTATTTAGAAAAGAACAAGAATTAAAAATATAAAAAGCTATAGCAATATAAACGACAAGCCAAAACAAATTAATTTAGGCAAAAATGAAACCGAAACCAACGTTGGGTCTCTCATTCCAAACAAAATCAAATGTGTCCATATTTGCGATGTATTTGAATGCCAAAATATTATTTATTATGTAACCTACTACACTGGCGTTCCAATATCCACGTAAAACAAAATGGTTTGCATAACATCACGGCGGAACGGTGATAACGCTTAACGGCACAGATTTGACTAAATATTTAAACTGAGCAGTGTGTGTTTTTTTTTTTTTCCATATGTTTGACTGATTGTATTTTATTATGACAATGAACAGGCTGCATTGTCAAGGTCGCAAAACTTAACTGTATCATGAGAAAATGCTCGTCAGACCCACGGAAGAGAGGGGTGGGGTGAGCAGAGCTTATTAGCATTTAAAGGGAAATGCACTGAAATGGCTTTCTGTGAACAGAGCTGTTTTTGACAGGATAAAAAGGGTGTTGTTTTACACTACCATTGAGAAATTTATCCAAGTATGTTTTAGACTTTTCATTAAGACCCTAAAGAATCCTATCAACTTGTGGAAAATGGGCATACGATGACCCCTTTAAAGTCACGCCTGTGGTGGAAAAATCAAAGTTTTTATGGTTTATTTGTCTTGTGGGTTTTTAATATGACTTTTAGACAAACCATGTGAGCAATCTATTTATCAACACCATTGCTGAGTATTTTCTTCTTAAAACGGTAGTTTCCCAAAGGCAGTCATAGAAACGCGGTTTGAAACAGCCTTTTTTTTGTTACGTCACAAAATTCAATAACCAATCGTGTCAAGGGATCCTATCCTTAGCATATCATGAACTGTGCTGCAAAGCAGGGGTTCTAGTGAGAAGGCAGCCAGGTTAATTCGGTAACAGTTATATTTTTTCTGTAGGTGTTTTGCCAATTGTTAATATTTCCCCCTATTTTCACGATGTCATGTGCTGTTAACGCTTATTTATTTGTATTTAGAACTGCTAACTTGAATAATAACCCGCGGCAGCAGTGTAAAAGTAGCCCGGAGTCAGACGCTCCTCTCCCGCATTGGCATCCGCACGTCACACGCGTATGATCGTGGGCGCGATTTGGAATCACAAACTTGGCTGCATTCGAATCTTCAAGGCATTTTGAGGACACAACAAAATTTAACGAATGTTATAGTATCCACTGTAGTTGTCCGCTAGTAAAAACAGTGTTATAACGTCTCGTTTATCCATCGTAACGACACACAGCACAAACCAGATATTGTTTACCTCACCGAAGTAGCCATTCAGTCTCCTTTGCTTAGGTGAGCATACCAGCTTATTCTGGTTCAAACAAATTGATGGCTTAATTAAACCGATATTTCACTTGCCAGTGCCATGTATCGCGGTTTACTACAGTTCAGTGGATCAGGAGGATCTGGCTGGTGTGTGACTGAGTGGAGGCGGGATTAATTTGCGTATTCATAGATCTGCGTACAGTAAATGAGGCAAGGGTGTAGAGTTAAATTCAAGCTATTTTAAGGCATGAGAAAAATATTTTCACAAGAAAAAACATTTAAATATGTAATTTTGATGATCAAAGATGAGTTTTAAAGGATAACATTTTTGACTACAGGGGGACTTTAACAACTACCTTACTAACTTTTAATAATACTGAGGCAAAAGTAGTAGTTAATGGTTTATTAATAGCGGAGGATAAAGAAGTGTGATTAACAATAAAGTGTGACCATTCAAACTCATTTCAAAACTCACTTATTTTCATCTATTGAATTATCACTACTGTCAGACAAACATTCTGATAACTTGGTGTTCATAAAATAATTAAAAATCTAATCTGAAACAGCTCTGTTGTTCATATTCTATTGATTCTCACGGATTCATTTTAAAGTGGAAATTTTGCCATTTTTAGAACTAATGGTCGGTAAAACACTCCCAGGTCTCTAGAATCATTGATGAGGACTTTACAAAGGCTTTATTCATACCTGAAAATAAGCTGTACAGTGCTTTGATAGGCAATTCTCTCCACATCTTCAACAGAAAGAGCATTACTGCGGTCCCACTTATAGGTGAAATTCTAAACAAAGGGGAAAAAAACAAGGTTAACTAGCATGTTTAGAAACAAATTTACTGCGCTGTCAAGAAAAGGTCAGAATTTATTGATTCAGTTACAAACAGTAATGCTAACTAACTGGATATACTACTACTGGTTATTAAGGTTAGGGGTTAGTATTGCTTTCAGTGTTGTATAGGCAATCAACACTGTCACTGACATGACCAATTAAATCTTTACACTCAGCTGCGGGACAGGGTGTGTGTTTAACTGGTTTGGAAAAAAGTAAGACTGGAAGACTGTGAATGTGTATTAATAAAGTAAATATGGTCAGTCTTGAATTATTTACAGAAAACAATCTACATACCTCCAAAATGAGGGCCACAAACAGGTTGACCCACATGACTGAAGATGTCAACCACCAGGCCACAAAGTACACCAAGGACCACCTGACATGGAAGAATTATGGGTACACATTTATAAAACCCCGTTCAGTTAAAGCACACGTGTTAAAGACAGACAGAAGGGTGTGTGTGTGTGTGTGTGTTTGTGGGTATAGAGCGTCTAGCTTACTCTGTAGTGTATCTGGTGTATGCGTCTGTGAAAACATGCCAGTTATTCACCACCATGATGTTATAGAGGAGAACCAGAGAGGACTGGAAAAATATGACAGGAAAAATAGTTAAATTTTTTTGTATTTAATAGCTCAATAATTTACGAGACCAAAAAACAGTTTTCCTTAATTGTATGTAGGCTTAAACCTAAAATATAGGTATATATATATATTTTTTTTGAAAGTGAAAATAGTATTCAAATAAAAAATGTACTTTAATACTTTAAGCCTAGCAAATCTGGTCAAATCCTCTGAATACTTATTCCTCATACATGCTTATTATGGCATTTTGGGAACTTGTTAAAAACCAAGTTCCCAGAGGCCTCTGTGCAACTTACAGCAAAATCATCAAAGTTGTTTGGCCAGTACTCCAGCTGTTCGAAAGTGCCACAATCCATGCTGAAGGGACCATCCGTTTTGTTCTCTATGCTGGCATTGGAGATTAGACTGAAAGGAGAGCACATAGAGAGAGAAGCGATCAGAGTGTAAAACTGATGATAATAATAAGAATTGTTTCTTGAGCATAATTAGTGTATTACAATGATTTCTGAAGGATCATGTGACACTGAAGACTATAGTAATGGCTGCTGAAAATTCAGTCATCACAGTAATAAATCACAATTTAAAATACATTTAAAAAGTAATAAATTGTAATAATATCTCACAATATTACAGTTTTTACTGTATTTTTATGTTTCCTGTTAAATGTGCAGTTGATGAACAGTACCTCATGTTTGATGGAGGGGTTATAGCTCCCTGGAAAAGCCAGATACCAAGGACGGCAAACATATAGTACACTACCTGTATCAGCGAAATGTACAAGTGAAGAGACCATCAGTACGATTAATCGCCATCAATAATAAAACTGCTAGAAAAAAAGAGTCTGTTCACTCACCAATAGAATGCCAGCAAATGCCCGTAAGTTTTTCACCAGGTCCACAAGAGTGCTGGCCACCACAGCCATCAACTAAATTAAGCACAAAAAATATTTACACATTAAGCATTTATTACATTTTAAGCATTTTTTAGTGCTCTTTTAATGTCAGATGGTATGCCCAATTGTGCCAATTATATGAAAAAATACTGGCTCCTGTGAACTGTCGTCAAATAGGTAAGGAATAATATACAGTCTATCTATCTATCCATCCATCCATCCAGTATTTTTTAAGCTTTTTATTTTGGTGCACTGAAAACCTTTTAACTTTACTAGTGACCGGCAAAAAACTATTTGAGAAAAGAAATGCAATGGTGCCGGTATGTTTTGCACAGCTGTAGTATCATTTCTCCTTGTGTACATTTAGAACCAATGTGATTCATGTGAGAAGCCCGCCACCAACCTTGATTTCTGGAATTATTCGGAGGAAACGGAAGACAATCAACATGTTGACCAGTCGCACCATCTCCCACAAAGCCATCACATGTCGTGGAACCGGATCTCTGTTAACATAAGAGTAAAACATCACATTGAAGCAATTGGAGAAGAGATCAGGAGATTTGTTCTTCAAATTAAGCACACTCACATGTCCTCATAGGGAATCCTGTACGTGATGAATATGGCAATCTGAATTGCCTGTTGAGAATAAAAGAAAAACACAATGGGTGTCCAGTTATTGCCTTCACCATGTAAACAGCTATGTATGCCGCAGAATTCCTAATGATAATTTTAAATCACAAAAAAATGACACAGGAAATGTGTTACCAGAAGAAGAACAGTGAGGAATCCATCAAATATGTTATTCCTGTAAGACAGGTAACCTCTCCAACCAAAAGCCACTATTTTCAGCAGCATCTCTATTAAATAGTACAGGATGAAAATACAGTTGAGGATCTAAAAGACAGAAAATATATTTACATGAATATTTATAGAAAAACACATATATCAACTATTGCTGAAAAAGCACCAGGGCATTTTTAAAGTCCACCCAAAGGATTTAACACAATGTTATTTATTTATACAAACGAACCAACAACTAATATTTTTCTACTAAATTATATTTTTACAGCGACATAAATTATTTTCAGTGCATGAAACAGTCACCTCCATACAGAAGTTATTTTTCTCTGACCCAGATTTCTCTGAATTCAGAACCAAGACAGTCTGCAGAAAAACAATAACAGATATCAGATATGAACTTCAAGATTCAAATAAATGTTTTTTGCATATGCTATCCACAAGATGGCACCATTAAGAAAAACTCAAAACATCCTGCGCTCTACATAGACCTTGCAAACTATTTTTGTGAACTAAATTATTCAAATAATTTTCTGATCTGATTTCAAATAATGCTATAATTTGTTAATAATAATTGTAATAATACAAGTTTCTTTTATTATATGAATTGTAAGCATTTATGGTATGAGTACTTTAACATTTGTAGATTTAATTTTATTGTATAAATTATAATCTGTGGTCAATGTTTAAATACATTTAATGACTTATTTGTGTAAGAGTAAAGTGTTACACTTGATTATTTAATATTAAAACTTACATATTTCAATCCAAATCAATTTAATTTGGCATTTCTATCTCAAGAGCCCCCTGCAGCTCCATAATGAACCACTAGGTGGTGAACAACCAATTTGGAAGACCCTGTTTTAGTCTACTGAATTCTGGAAAAGTGTGTAATGTTCTTTATGTAGGGTGATGTATATGATAATCAAAGCAAGTAAAAGGAAATATGGTATCTTACACAGATACAGATGACATTTGCCAGAGCGACAACATTCCCCAGCACAGTAATATAAAAGTGACTGTAGATATACTGGATAAGCTGTAGGACAGGAGAACTGTACTGTGGCTTGTTGGATGCTGATGGGGGGGGGTACAAAAACAACAATAGAACAGTTAAAATGTCTGTTGACACCAAAGCTGAATTCAGAATTAAATTAAGAGTGTCTTTAGAAATTCCAACTCAACTCCTTCAGTTTGAATCTGAGGAAGTAAAATCTAATTTTAATGAAATTCAAAAACACTCTGCTACAAGTGTGGTTTAATATTACATTATTCCACTTTCCTGAAAAATGATATACTATTAATATTCAATGTTTGTATAAGAATTTTCTACACAATTTATATAAATTGTATTATATTTATACATATTATATTCAATAATTTAATTTAATTTAATCATAGCTTATATTATATGTTCTTATACATTATTATATTGTTAGAGAATGGGTACTTATTTGTTTTGGAATATTGAAGAACACCTTATTTTCTAGATGCTCTTCTTATTGTATACAGGCCAACAAAATGAGCAACTTATACGATGCGAACTTTAAACAGTTGAGCGATTCTTGCCTTTTCGTTTGTATTGGATTCATCAAAACCTCATTTGTTAGTTTTGGTGAATTGGCCAACACTGTTAAAAAATTCTGTACCTTTACGGTAAAAATAACGGCAGCTGTGGATGCCGGAATTTTACCATAAAAAAATACGGTAACAACATTTTAGGTTTTACAGTTTTAAATAAAATTTACAGTTAAATACTGTAATTAAATTAACTGATATAATGTTAATATACCAACCTACTGAAGTACTGACATCTGTTTTGCACCTTTGTAATACACAGATAACCACCAAATGCAGGTGGTGATGAAAAGTCACATGAGACCAAAGCCCCATCACAAGCAGCTTAAATATTATTTATATATAGAAGGTGCACAGTGTCATTACCACAAACACTAAACACCATCATGGTAACACACATGAAACTGAAATAATGCACTAAACATTAATTTAACAACATTAGGTGTAACATACAACCCTAATAACCATAACCGAGAAGACCAAACTAAGTAGAAACATAGTTATTTCAACAAAAAAACATCAATTTGAAATGTAATGCAGGGAATTCTGGGAGTGTCAATTTACGGTTATTCACTGTAAAATATATGTTCTTTTTCACTTCTAAAAACGGTATACTACCGTAAAAATTACATGTAATGTCCAATACAGTTTTTCACCATATATAGTAACGGAACTTACCGTTAAACAAATTAACAGGTTTTTACTGTAGCATTTTTACAGTCTATTACCGTTAAATTCACGGCCAATTTTTACAGTGTACAGCTGTCATTCTGATCCAAATTCTAACTCATAAAATGCAAGGGAACCAATTCTCAACTTGCCCAACCCTGCTATGCACTAATGTCCCAATGATTCTAATACTAATTTAACCAACTTGCACAAACTGTTCAAAAATTGTAACTTCCTGAATTCTGAATGTACTGTAATGTAAACTGATCCACAAATGTAGACGATCAAACCTCTTTCATAAAATCCTTATCCAGCTCATTAAAGAGCCTCTGGAAGGCCTCGCCATTAATGAAGCCGTCTGGGAACTGCTGAGCAGCCTGGAGGAAACAAAAGACAGGTAAAACAAACAACCATGTCACGCACTATTTACTATAACAAACTATTCTGCAATCTGTATTGACCTTAATGATAGCCTGCCTGCAGTAAGACTTCATGTGGACTCTATCCATGACCTGCAGAAACATGTTCACCGCCACTCGCTCCCTGAGCAGCAACAGGAAAAGTCATGTGACCAGGCATAAAACACTACATTAGAGATCTAAAGAGCAAATGTTTGCTACAAGGAAGAAAGACTAAAGTGCTGGAGAGGACTGGATCTTACACATGGCCTTCAGACTGAGTGCTGGTGTGCCCTCGGCCTGGACAGCACAGCACCTCGAAAGCAGCCCGAATACCCAGACGCCTCCTGATTATAGACGTCTGAACTGACATCTAAACACACAGACCATAACATCAATAATTAAAGGAACAGTTCACCTAAAAATCAACATTTACTGACCCTCATTTTGTCACAAACATGTATGACTTCACAAAACACAAGAGGAATTTTTGAAGAATTTTCACGCCACTTTTTTCCATACAATAATAATTATGGTATGCCTTAAAAACAATTGAAAAAACAGGGTCATATGGAAAACTTTTATTGTGCTTTTTTTTTTTTGTCATTTTTGGAGCTTGAGTGCTCTGAACAGTTCTTGTGTATGGAAAGCGGAAGCTTTTGGAAATTATCACATAATATATCTATGCTCCAGGGGAACAAAACAGTCATAGAGTTTGGAAATAATAACAGAATATATATGCTGAACTATTCTTTAAGCAAAAAGCACAAATTCCTGAAAACAACCGTCTAATGTAAGTCCCATACCCTTCACTCACCAGTAATACCTGAACGTGGTTTACCATATAGCCGTCATTAGATTCCTTAAACAAATCGTCCCTAAAAGACAGAAAAAAAAATTGCACTGTGAATGCAAGTGGAAAAGTTTTGAATTCAAGTAATATTAAACTGCAGTTGGCGTGCGGGTAACTATACACTAACGATTCAAAAATTTTTGAAAAGAAGTCTCTTAATCCACCAAGCTCACTGAAAAAATACAGTAAACAAATTAAATAAATTTTCATAACTTTAATGCAAATTTGAGCAATTTACCTGAGGTTTTCAGCGAGCCATTATCAGAGACACATTTCTTCGAAATATGATTAGAGAACTTCTTTAGAATATTGCCAAATCGTATATTATTCCAATGGTTTTCAACCAGGAGTTTCTGTGTGTGTGTTGGTGGGTGTGTGTGATTTAATGCCCTTAAAACTTACCACACACACTAAAAGAATAAAAATATAGAATAGCCACGGTTCAGAGAGTATGCTGGAATCATGACTGTTGAGAGAGGAAGACACGTTGGCAGACACACAGATTACAAGAAAGGTTGTAGGCCATTTTAGGCAGTTTCACATTTAAAATTAATACAGATACCTGTGAAAGTTTAACAGAATGTTGTGACAAGTCACAAGACATCATGTCATGTGGTTAAAGCCAATGACTCATAGCCTCCACTGCAATGAGCCAGAGATGACTGAGAATTCGACACAACGGTGCCAAAATGTCATCCGTCACTGACCATCTAAAACTTTACTGAGTCATTCAGAGATTTGCACCTCCTGACATTTACAGTCAAATGAAGACGTACCGTCAGGGTTATTGGCTGTCGTTAGCAGCACTAGCAGAGAAGACAGGGCCTTTGGCAGGTTTTTGAAGTAGGTTTCCCATTCTCCATTCTTCCTAGGGTCCTACAGAAACACATCTATTCAGTCAACTGTAGCAACTCACTTGGAATAAAAGTGTCTGCTAAATGATTCAGTGTAAAGATTGGATGGTATTTGTTCCTTTACTGGCCAGATGACAATTACAAATTGCACATTAAGATTAACTAAATAACTAATTAAAACTAAACTAAATTTATTTTAAAAACTACACTAATTTTATTAACTAAACTTTATTTGTAATTATCCAGTTTTACTAACAGCTTTACTCCGGCTGACCTTATTGCATATGCATTTGTAGCAGTTTCCCTTTCAGACGCAAAATTTATGGGAGGAGAATATTTAAATTAATCATGCAACATGATTTACTAAGGTTTGCGGTAGTCAATTTACTGGTATTTGCACCACTCAAAAAAAGCATGTCTTAACCTATTTTGCACTTGACTTGGTTGCGACTGCTGCAGCCAGGAGGAAGCATTGCTTGGTAGAAGGGAGAGACTTTTTTTCCACTCTTATTAATTTATTTGGAATGCCAGAGGAAGATGTTATCTGTACATATTGTATGCCAAGCCACATTATTTTTTAATTTACTCCGCTTTTTTGCTACCTTAATTTGTGCTGATCTTGGTAGATTATGTTGTTCATTATGGAAATGAGATGTTGCATCTGTGTTCTTTAATGTGCGCATTGTCAGTAAATCCCCCGCAGAATCTTTCCACTTCCATCTCAGTGAATATTTTGGGAACTTGCTCTCGCACTAATTTGTCTTGTATTGGTAAATCTGGGCCCTTAGTACATTACTGAGGGTTTCTGTAGGTTTTAAATTAAGACTATTTAAGACCTTTTTAAAAACAAGTAAAGAAAATGTAAGGAATAAATTGAAGAGAATACAAGAATAGTCCCGCAGTCACTTGCTCTCTTAATAGTACTGTCTAGAGAGAACACAGGTAGCCAAAAAAAAACACTTTTACTTACTTCCGGAGCACCAAACACTGCAAAAAGCAGATTTTCTTCCACATTAATTTGGGGGCAAAAAGGTCTCTTACGATACACTTACTAATGGCGCAAATTGCATAAAATTCCTGAAATTGATTAAAATTCAGCGAATTGGATTAATTGACCAAGTATCTGCCAATGGGCTCAGAAAAATTCAACTTAATTCAAAGGGGAAAAAGTTTTCATACACCATTGACAGATATTTGTTTTTGTTTTAAACATAAACTCACTCAATTTTGTTATATTTTTCAAGAACTTACATTTGCATGTAAATGTATCTTGATTTAAGCATGATTAGATATTTGTATTGGAAAACAAAAATATTTTCACTTTTACAATGTATGCAACATTTAATGCCATGACTTTATCAGTTTTAGACTTTCTGCTCTTATTTAAAAAGGCTTTTTTAAGACCCACACAAACCCTGATTACATTTTTACATTTTCTGAATACATTTTTAGTGGTGCTTGCCTGTGCAAAAAATGCTGCCAGGATGCTAAAGTATTGTGGTTGGATGCTGTGTGGTTTCTGAGGTATTCAGCATGTAGCTGAAACCCACATACAAGTCTCTATATTCTGATATCTAGATATGACTCTGGTTTCTCCATCAACAGAAGTCTTTAGGAGTTTTATTGTCTGCTCAGTAAAAATCTGATCTCTTAAACATCTCTCCTCAATAAGCAACACTAACGTATCATTCATGTCCAAAGCACGAATTGATGAGTATGAGTTATGTGGCAAAATGTAATACTTGGGGACAGGGGCTTGTTTAAATTAAAAAGTGGCACCATATAAGTATTGATAGAAATTATGTGATAAGGATGTGATCACTTCTTACATCTGATTTGGCAAAGATCAGCATTCCTATCATGGTGAATAAGCAGATGTGTAACGCCAGAAGCAGAATAACACTGAAACGGAAAGAGTGAAAAACAGAGAGAACCGATCCGGTCAATGTTTATCCGATCATTTTTAAATTATAATATTAGAATGGAACTGCACACAAATTGAGAAGTGAAAATAAGGAATTAAATGGAGGCTGTTATGGGGGAAAACCCTTATTACAGAAAATATGTTATTACCTTGCTATTTCTGGAAGAGTCCTTTTGATACATTTTAGAGTTTTCTTCATAAGGGAAGAGTTTTGCAAGAGGAAAAATGGGCGAATTAGTCTCCTGACTCTTAAACTCTGTGGGACAGAATGGCAAGGAAGCATTACAATCAATGGGCCTGATGCTAACAGCTGACTGAGACATTTACTTACTTAGGATTACTTGTCCAAAAATTTACATTTCATTTAATTTCCCTCAGGTCATATTTGATGTGCTTATGCAAATGAGATTTGCAAATGAGATTTAACTGTACTTTAATGAAGTTCGTTTAGAATTACATTTTACTTGTATTTCTATGAATTATAAGCACATTTGTGACCCTGGACCACAAAACCAGTCATAAGGGTCAATTTTTCGAAATTTAGATTTATACATCACCTAGAATCTGAGGGTGCAAAAAAATCAAAATATTGAGAAAATCGCCTTTAAAGTTGTCCAAATGAAGTTCTTAGCAATTCATTTTACTAATCAAAAATTAAGTTTAATATATTTACAGTAGGAAATTTAAAAAAAATATCTTCATGGAACATGATATTAATATTCTAATGATTTTTTAGCATAAAAGAAAAATCAATAATTTTGACACATACAATGTATTTTTGGCTATTGCTACAAATATACCCCAGCGACTTAAGACTGGTTTTGTGCTCCAGCAGGGTCACATTTTATTTTGCCAATAGTGTTGGGCAGATTACATGTGGGGACTTTCTATATTTAATTTAATGAAACTACATAAAAAGGTATATTTATGTCATATTGAATTAATTTAGTAATTTATTGTCACATTTAACTTAAAACTATTTCAATCTCAGTTTCATGTATGCGTTAAATGGCCATTCTTTGTAATTATTTGTGGAATTTACTAGCAATTTCGAGTGAAAACTTTCTACGCCAATTTGTTTTATAGTGTAAATATTGTCATATACTGTTATAGTGTAAAGAGGCATAATAAATAAGCAGCTTTGTAGTACAGTTCTTATAAACTCACCTCACTGCACATCATGCTAATACTCAACATCCAATCAATAACTGATGCTGCAATCACTACTATATAACCAATCAGCCACTTGTTCATACGAAACTCCTCCCATCCTATCAGATAACTCTGCAAAACACACAAAACATCCAATATGTTCTTTAATATAATATTAAGCAACTTAAGTCATATTACAAAAGAGGTCTGTTTAACTCTGTCATATGGGCTTGAATGACATATAATGACAGAATTTTCATTTTTTGAGTGAACTACCTGTTTAATGCTAACCCAATAGTCAACTGAATATTTCTGGATTTCTACCTTCACAGTGACATCTAGGATGAAGATACAAAGGCAGACTATCTCAATCCCCTCCGTCAGTCCACAGGGTGGCTCCCAAGGCTTGGGTTTGAAACGAATGTCCGAGGTGTATGTCAGAGAGGAGGGTGTCTCAATGAAAGCCAGTCCCAGTACAACAGCAATAGTGAACCCCAGACCCCTTCAAGAGAAAGAGAGAGTGTGGAACTGATACTGACAGAGAGAAACATAAGCAAATGACCACATAAGCAGCTAGAGGGTACAGGTCAAAATAATTGCAGGAATGTTGCAGGTCCAGTTTTTTTTTTTTTTTT
Source organism: Sinocyclocheilus anophthalmus (assembly GCA_018155175.1). NCBI lineage: Eukaryota > Metazoa > Chordata > Actinopteri > Cypriniformes > Cyprinidae > Sinocyclocheilus > Sinocyclocheilus anophthalmus. Next base: position 239,193 of record JADLZN010006766.1, read on the forward strand.
ACCCCAAAAGTATTCCTGCTAACAGTTACTAATAAAGAACAAAGCATTAGAAAGCAGCCATCTGTAGACAGGTATCAAATTGACTAATGTTACTACAGAGACTGTCTGGCATTGTGTATTTTAGCATGATACACAAACATACAGGGTTTAAATTAACCTTTTCACTCACTAGGCAAATTAGGTTATTGGCCATTTAGAACTTCTAATAGCCAAAACAGAAATATTGCACATAAAGTGGATTATCAAAATCAGACACACAAAACAATCTCTGTGACAGCATTTAATTTTTAAATATAGCTCACTCCAAAATTAATGTTTAATGTTAAACAATGAAGATTAGTGGACAGGCTGTAATTTAAAAAAATTATCAGATGTTTCCTTACAAATGTCAACTTACTGAGAACTGAAGCCTTTCTTCCATTAAAGGGTTAATTCAGCCAAAAATTAGAATTCTGTCATTTATTATCGTGTGCGGCGCCGCGCTAAACCACGCCGGATCTGGGTCAGCGCTGCCACACGCTTGCGTCATGATACTGTCGCGAACGCGCGACAGTAGAGACGAAAATGTGGAATAAAGTTGTTATATTTGTTTTCTTTGCGCAAAAAAGTATACTCGTAGCATCGTAACATTACAGTTGAACTACTGATGTCACACGGACTACTTTTGTTCGATTCATATCTTGTTAACTTTCTGGACCTGGAGGTGGAGTTACCTTGCTGTCTAGGAGGGTCAGAAGAGCCTCAGATTTTATGCAAAACTATCTTAATTGTGTTCCCGCAATGCACGGATGTCTTATGGTTTTGGACCAATCGAGGGTGATTAATTTAAAGGACAGCATGTTCATTTTGAGTGAACTAACCCTTTAATATCCATTAAAAAATGCCAACCTGTTCTCACTCCCAAGGGGTCTGAAAATAATGCTCCAAAATATCATACCATGATAACAAAATTATACCCATGCATTTAATTTAACGAATGTAAAATTCTCATGCCCTTCGTATCAGTATATTGATGACAAATGTTTTTAAATATGACGCATTGCAATAAACACGCTAAAGGGTGCTTTGGCATCTGCATAATGACATGCAAAAGTCTTGGACATGCGGCATTTATCGGACCCCTAGGAACTGAGAACGGCTTGATAAGTGGCCTCTTGTTTGCAAGTGCTCTGGAAGACAGTAAACTGGTCACAAAAAAGGGCTAATGGAAAGAAAAAAGCTGCTTGGATATAATTCTCTATATGAAGACTTTATTCAAGCCAAAAAAAACATATTTATTCTTGAAAAATCTAAATTTTGTTAATGTAATTCAATAGTAAACTTTGTGAGTGGCTCACTTTGTCATTGCAGGATATTTGTCTCGTCTCTTTTTGCTTTGTTTTGCTAATGCTGGAGGCTGTTTTTATGGGAAGGGCTAGCGATGGCGTGTAAAATGATAGATTTACTAATCACATCCCACCAAACTGGCTAGTGAGTTGATATGTGTAACCCAGCATGGGTGATTTTCACCCACATTTGGCAGGTTTTCATTTCTATCCCTGCAAGGATACCGGAAAGGGACATGATGTAACTATAAGTGCTGTTTACATTCCACCCACAGGAACTATACTGGTAATGCATTATTACTGTAGAAGCTCTTCTACCTAGAACTGTAATCACATCACAAAAAGATGACATGGACAACTTAATAGCTCCAAAAACGAACATTTTGTAATGTTGTGTAATGTAAAATGCAAGGAATATTTCTGCTTTTAAACCCTCTAGAATGTGAATTTTATTTGATTTTACAAATTAAGAGACAAGTCTAACCTTTCTGTGGTAATTGACAACATGTCTGATCCAATCCAACAACAAGATTCTGTGAATAAAGCTTAAAGAACTATGAAATGGCTTTGTGATCTTAGTTTTCTTGTCTGTGTTAACGTACAGTATCCCCAATAACAGGACGTTGGGCCTGGATATTGAAGGGATTGGTCCCAATTACTTTTTATCTTCCTTAATGACTAGATCAAGTAAAGTCTGAATGACAAATTTGTGGGTGGACTTGATGTTTATCCACAGGACTGTCTGGATCTAATAGTTTTAATAGACCATAACAGTGTATAGGGTTCCAAATAAATAAATATTAGATTATATAAATATGTATATATATATATAATATATATATATTTATATATGAGATAAATATAAATCTGCTAAAGTTCTTTTGATCAACTTTGTTTTTTTACCAGTTGAGAAACACTGATTGAAATAACTATGGTATGCAATGAAAAGGAAAAACAAAGTACCTACATTTTGTCAAAATTGAGTAATGACTGAAAGCAAGGCTCTCTGAGTATGATCTGTCTTGTTACTGATGGATTTGGCTCACCTATACTAAGATTTAGACAACTACAGAGTGTGAATACTGAACCATAAACTAAATTCATTAGGTTGTTATATAACCGATGAAGCAATTTTTCACAATTCCAGTGTTGCCGTAGTAACTGTTTTGCATTTGTATGGCACATGGCTGGCAAAGAAAAAAAAATCTTAAATAAAAAGCATACATTTCTGCTTGCTTACCACTGGCAAATTTTGGAATAATACCATCTATATAACCGTAAGGACCCAGAATCAACCCTGTGATTGATGGATCGATACTGTGGAAAAGAGCACAAACAGGGAAATCAGACATTCATTCAATCAATATAAAAATAATTTTTTTAAATGTTAGAAAAAATAATAATAACCTGAATTGCATCTTCAATAAATACAACTGCCTGCTGGATATAGAGGTCTGCATCTGTGTTAAAGGAAAAACAAATAAACAAACAAATGAATAAATAAATTAAAAGTTTTAGTTGTGAATTTTATTCATGCGTTTGACTTTTTTGCAAAAATGTCCCAAAAGGTTTAGCACTGGAGATCTTGTAATATTAAACAAAGTTAAACTATTAAATTCTCTGTAATCTAAACAAAAATATAGTAAAAGATATTTTGGCTCCTTAAAAATTATTCCAATATTGCACTCCCAATTTAACCACTCGCAGAGCAAAATCTGGTGCAAAATGTACAGGATCATTCTATGGCCTGTACCTCTACCCTGTGTTGAAAAAAATATATATTCTGAATGTAAAACTATATGTGTAGGCATATTTTTAAGTGTCACTGGATATTCAGGAGCTACCAAACCTGAACTTCTCAACAGGAAATGAGCCAGCAAATCCAAACCATCCTTGAGCGATTACGTTAAGTAGAACAATAAAGAGCCACTGAAGGTCATCTGACTTCGACTGTAGAGACATCAATAACTAACACGCACATATTTTTCTTATACTACTACATACAACTAACAGCAATATATTTTTACAGCATTTATTAACCTTTGTTAATGTTTTTTTTAATCTTATGTCCATGTTTATCTATTGTTAACATAAAAGTCATAAATGTTGATAACAATTAAACAAGATTAATAAACGCTGTAGATGCACTGCTATTTGTTAGTTCGTGATAACTAACTTAGCCAACTAATGTCGACGAATAAAAACTTTTTTCGAAACATGCCAAAATCACAGACTAAGACAAACTAGTCAGTTTGACATTCAGATTACCTTGCTTGTTCCGAATTGTATTTTGCAACACTTTTTATAACAAGTCTGAACAAGATTTGCACACATCCACCCAAAACACTTTTAGCTGCCCCAGACTTCTGCTAAAATATGAAAACTAATATTTGACAAGTATTACATTAACTGTAAACAATAAACATAGATTTTCAATATGTCCAACTCTCTTCACTTGTAACTTGATGAAAGCAACAAATGAAGTCAAAGTAGATGACCTGCAGAGGCAATAAGAAGACAATGGTGTGTTTGTCTGACAGCAAAGACAGACACCAAACAGAGCTGAATGACTATGATACCAGCCTCACAAAGCCACAACCTTTAGACTTTTATTAAATAACACACAGAGATAAAGAATAAACTATAAGACAGCAGAACAAGCTTGGGGAACAGTTTTAAAAACATACGTACCCTCGTACACAGGGTAAGAATCGTCAGTCACTGAATAGAGTCGTCTTGATCCTGGTGATTCTTCATGTTGATGATGTTCACCTTTATCATGAGAACCATAATCACCAGAGTCCCGGTTAATGCTGCCAGTCAGTAGCGGCTCTTCTTCTTCCATCGAGACAATCGCTACAAGTCTCCAAATATGCCAAATAAATCCCAAACAGGGCGTTAAAGATATCGGTAGTGACGAAGGACAAACCTAAACGAGTCTTCTGCCCATGTCTGTAAATAAAGTGACAGTCTCGCTAGTAACCATAGTGGAGACGCACTTGTTTTTATTCCCAGTCAGTGTAACATTACAGCGAGAGCAGCAGAGCTCGAGGTGTTTTTAGGAGCCGTCAACTCCTCAGCTCACGCGCTCACTCCAATGAAACTTTCTGCTCGCTCATGTCAGAGCACTCGCTAGTCAAGTCTCATTTTACCGAATCGGTTCGAATGAATCTTTACAATGAATCAGTTCACCCTCCAAAAATCCACTTGTTGAATCACGTTTTCGTTACATTCTGGTGTTTTTCCGCAATGTTTTATATATTAACTATTATATAGAGCTCGTCACATGCTGAGGTTTAAGGTGTTTTTGAAGGCAAGTGATAAAACACTGTGCGAATCGGTTCAAAAGAATCACTGAAAATAACTCATTCGAAAGAAGAGCATTATCTTCTGCCGGTGTTATATTGCGTTCCGTCGATCAAATAAACGTTCGTCTTTGTTTATAATGAAGGGTCATTTTAATCTAGGCAAATTGTTGGGATTTATGAGCCTATAGAGTTCAGCTTCTCCTAAATTTTCCTTCGAGTTCATTTGCGTCATGAGCTGCAAACGGATTGAACAAGCGTGGGAATTTACTTGCGACACTCTTAATACGGGTTATAATAACAGTTAAATAATACATTAATAAATCTCCCTGAAATAAACGTTTTTCTTCTCATTTATATGTATATAAAACGTTTGCGCGCGCGCGCGCGTGTGTATGATAGCTGTACCAACGTGTGTGTGTTCAGACCGTTTCACACATACAAAGAGGAAGACAATTCTCTTAACACCCAACTCGTCCACATCCGCTCTCTCATGCGTTCTGCCTTAAGACAACTTTAAAGTACCGTTCAAACTTTAAAATATCTTTCAAATCTACATTTGAACGCCATAATGAATAAAAAAATGAAAATCACCCTTTTATTTTGTTTTTATTGTTTTAATTCGTAATCAATTAATTGCATTTTTGCCCTCACCATCACATTCTATCCTGTTAGTCTTTGAAACTATAATATCTAAACAAAAAGCCGCTTCCAAAATCATTTTTTAGGAAGTGATATGTTTGGTGGGAAAACTATAACCTGCGGCTTTTCAACAACACAGACAACAGTAGCATTAGCAAAAGATATATGTATATATATAAAAGATGATTTGCTGTATTAGTTGGTTTGTCTCACTTTAAAACGTTCCATTCTGTTTTCCCACGTCAACACTTATTTATTATGTTTTTACATTTCAAAAATTACCCTCAAGTTAAAAGCATAGTTCATCCCAAAGTGAAAATCCTCTCATTATTTACTCATTCTCATGTCATTCGAAACCTGCATGACGTTCTTTCTTCTGGGGTCGTAAAATATAAGATATTTTCAAGAACAACCATGTCTATAAAAATAAAGTCAATGGTAACCAAAACAGGTTGGAGTGTTACAAGCTCTTGACGCATAAAGAAGATCTGTAAAGTTGCTAAAGACTAAAGTCTCAAATCCAAAGAGGTGTTCTTTATAAAAGTTAAGAGTCAAACATGCCTACCTAAAATGGCTCGTTCTAACACGCCCCCACATATCTACATCACGATGTGGGAAGATTTGCATAACGCCGCCCAAATGTTTACGCAAAGAAAGAAGGAAAGAAGGCGTAAATTTTATTCTCGCTGTAGTTTTGCTGTTGCCGCCGCCGCCATGTTGTGAAGGTGCTGTGTGTTTCATTGTGAAAGCAAAACTACTTTGTTTGGCCTTCCAAAAGAGGACAATATCTGCTTTGTCATGCCTGGTCGCTGAGGGAATACTACAACTTTGCGCTGTGGATCGCCGGACCAGCTTTCACCGTGGACGAAGCAGAGTCCAGCCCGGGGTCGTCACATGTGGTTGCCGCTCCTTTGTCGAATCCGCCGCCTCTGCTAACTCTAGCCCTCCGGCCGTTCCTCACATTATCCCCCGGCCTCCGCTCACTATAGGCTCAAGAAGACTAGTCTAAGCGGTTTATGCAACCAGACTCTAGTTGGCTAAACTGAACAGCAAATCAGAATGATCTCTCTTGATTCAACATGCTTAATCAGCCAAAAAGCCGCCAATGGAAGTCTGACTAGTGCCAGTGGTGCCAGCAAAACCTAGGCAGAGAGATGTTCAGTGATGGCCCAACATTGGTCGAGCATCAGCTTGGTGTGTCACGGCATTTACTGGACCAATTCACTAGAGCCCATCTTGTTCTGGTCTCTAGATATTCGTGAGTCCCTCCTTTAGTATGTGTCTAAATGATTTTTCACTCTTTTATGTCCAACAGGCCATTCCAATCACTTAGAAAAGTAAAAGCGCATTTCTCCTCAACAAGCTGCATGATTTGGAGTATCATTGATGTCTGTAGCACAAATAGAGTTTAATGCTTAGGACTGAGGGTTTGTTTAGTATGACGACGGAGCGGGATTCACTCTATATCCAGAAGCAAAGCTCTCAGGTAGACAGAGCTTCTCCCAATCATGGAGACGGGACTTGCTGAGCCCAGGGAGATTAAGCATATCTCAATGTCGAAACAGACCTTGTAGCCCTGAGGCTATTGTGTTTCACCCCAGGAGGGCGAGAGCTCAGAGTGAGAGCGAGAGATTGGGATGTTCCTAGACAGACGGTTCTCATGTCCAGTGGCAAGGAAGCCGGGACTTTCTCGCTCTCTCCTTGTCTGGATCACCTCCAGCCCAGACCTGGAGCAGGGGAAGGGGTGGAGCAGCTGGCTTTTAGGACTTGTTTCAACAGTGTGATAATTTTACCTACAGTCAGGACACAGATGCAGAGACAAAGGGAGGTGGGGGCTGGGGGACGTGTGTGCCTGGGGTAGGGAGGGGTGGGGGGGGGGGGGTAAGGGGGAGGGGGGTGGGTGTGGTGGTAATGGGGTTAGAGTGGCGCTTATGACTTGCCCTAACAGTGGCAGTGATTCACATGAAAAGAGATGTTCCTCAAGTGCTGACTGCACATCAGAAGAGAGGCTAAAGGAAACAAAAGAAGTTCGAAGTCCCTCCCAGCACATAGAGCCCCCCCCCATCAATGCACACCCACACCCACCCAAAGGGCCTTTCCACCCTCTCAACAACACTTGCCTCAAGTAGAGAAGGTCCTGATGGAGAATGATCCCAAATTAATCCCAAATTGCTATATACATAAAAGAATCAAACCATGTGATCTAATGATTTGAATTTGAATTTGGCTTCCTTCACATTGTGAAGGTTTCACGTAAATCACATATGAAGAGACATATGTAGTGACACAGAAAGGCCAATATCATTTCATTAGATGATAACTTAAGGCCTGAGCTTTGGAGGATGGATGGATTGATAAAAGCCTGAATATACTTTGTTTTCTGCTGCGCAAGTCTTTCATAGTCTACTTGCGAAACACATGGACCATTTGCATGGCCATTAGTTAACTGTGCCGATGACAAAAAAACAAACACTTTTATCGAACAAGACTTGACTTACTTTTCTGAGCCATTTTTGCAGTGACTTTTAGTTGGTGTTATGGTGATTTTTATTAAATGAAGTCAGTTCTCACACAGTTGTAGTTCATCACATTAACAGCGATATGATCAACTAATGTTTGACAACCACAAAGTGTCACAATGCTTTTTGTCTGTTAATCAGTATGATATTAAATGGTATTTTCATGAAATATTTCAGTTTAAAAGTGTTTAAATAAATGCCATATAGTTTTATATTTTGTAATTCAGTGCAAAAGTCTAAGATAAGTTTGTCTAAATATGCAGTAATATAAACAACAGTTTTGGGAAATAAATAATTAGCTTGAAAGTAAAATTTTTGACAATAATATTGGCTGGTGTGGTTTATCATTATTACTATATATTTTTAACTAAATAGACTGAAAGAAGCATCAATTTTCAAAAAAGTTGTACAGAGAAAGCACCTTACAAGTAGGCCTTTGCTTTTGATGTATCTATAATATATAATATATATATGGTGGTGTGTGTGGTGTGTGTGTTGTTGTATGTAGGGTGTGTATGGGTATATATATTATATATATATAATATATATATATATTATACAGTAACAATTAGTTTTGTTCACATCACAGATGCCAGAAATGTTTGTTGTGCACACTGTATCAAAGCTGCTGGCTGCTGCATTAGCTATCTACTGTATAGACACTTCTAGTCAAGGCTGCAATGTTCAGTGTAAGACACAAGAAACAATTTTGTGTGTATTTCCATTGAACAGATTTATTATTCCACCTTTAGCTGTGAGGAATGATTCTCATTAACTGCCAACAAAACGCTGCTCATCTTCAACTGTATAAAAATGTTCCACTGCATCTCTCGAAAGCCCTTTCTCCCATTTGACTGTTGATTTATTGAGTTTACCTTTCCGCCATGAATTTTAATGCAGATCTGCCCTGGTTTCAAAGCTTTGTCATCAATATTTAAACTTCAATATAAACTTCACAATCGCAGACAAATTGTCATGAGATTTCCGCATTTTTTGACAGATTCATTAAAATGTGTCAAATAATCTGGCAGGAATCAGACTCAACCCCTTCAGCCTCTAGAGGAAGGGTTAAACGTTTATCTTGAGTGGCTCCCACTCCACACACAGACTCTGTTCTGTTGTTTTTAATGATAGCGGGTCTGATTAGAACAGAGCACCGGGGAACAACAGCCACGTAAATCAGCCCCCCAATGTGCTGCCTGTCCGTCTGGAGTTCTGTGAGAGCCCTCCTGCTCCATAATCAAAGCAGCTACACTCTCACCGCACCTCCGTTCTCTGGGGGAAATCAGTAATCACGCATACCCTCCACGGCACTAGCCTTCTCTCTGTGTGCAGCAACCCAGTGAAACATATTCCTCCTGTTCAACACACAAGCTGAAGCACAAAGTTAATAGGCAGGTGAGATGGGGCTGTCTGAAAACGGAAACAAGAGTTAGCTAATGGTATGTTTCTGTTTCAAAATCAGTACTATGGTAGAAAGATGATGGCTTTCATTATTGTATGTAATGTTTAGGCATATGTGCAAAACATATTCAGACAATACGATATGAATGGAAGAGCCATGTTTGAAGCCATTGTAATATGTCAGAAAAATGCACACCACACCATCTTAAAGGGGTCCTATTATGCTCTTTTACAAAGTCTTGATTTTGTTTTTGGGGTGTACTGGAACAAGCTCTCATACTAGGTTGTTCGAAAAACACATTATTTTTCACATATTTTACATTATTACAACACCTCTCTCTCCAGTCTGGTATGAAAGGCTCGAATAGTTCCTGAATCAAATGAAGGCCCGCCTTCTGAAATACGAAATGTGCTGTGTTTGGTTAGTTGGGCCAGTGTGTGTTGTGATTGGCAGCACTCTGCGCCTGGTCGGAAAATGTCACGCCCCTTACCATAGCCGCTGCGAGCTTTAGTGTAAATATTGCGTCAAATCAAATCAATTTGAGTGCGATTTAAACCTGGATGATTGTAACCACTCTAAGTTCGTCTGCCTTGGGAAAGCTAGCGTGCCTCCGACATGTGATAACACTCCTTCTGTTACGGGGCTGACGAGACGTGAGACATGTGGATCCATCTGCAGGCTTTATTAAGAGACGTGGTAAACAGGCAGGGTAAAAACACTGGCAAACAGGTATATGGCAGGCAAAAAACAAGAATAGTCCTAGGGCTAGCACAAGTCGACGATCGGCAGACAGAATCAAAAGGGGCGAGACGAGAGGGAGAAATCCAAGAAAACAGGCAAAAGATCAGAAACCGCAAAAACAGGCAAGGCAAAAAAGGAAAACACGGAGACTCGGAAAGGGAGGTACAGGCTAAACAATACTCAGCAGAGAAGTGTGGTTAGAGTGGGTGTTATATAGTTAGTGAGGTGATAAGAAACAGCTGTGTACAATGAGTGCAATCAGTGCAGTGTGCAAATTGTGCAAAGAATGATGGGTTATGTAGTCCGGGGTGCTATGCAACAGTTGTGCGAGATTCAATGTAATGGAAAGGGTGACCTCTTGTGGTGAATAAACGGAAGTCCATGGACAGAATTCGTGACAGAGCCCCCCCCCCAAGGAGCGGCTTCCAGAAGCTCCAAACACTAAACGATCCAGGTGAGCGGTGGAGCGGAGGCGGAACAGGGGAAGGGACGGAGGGCCAGGTCCAAGGATAAAGACCAGGGACTGAGGCAGAGAAGGCGGAGCTGAGGACCACCACAGCAGAACAGACGGGACCAAAGATCCACCACGGCGGAGCAGAAGACCACCGGAGCCAGACAGTAGACCACCACGGCGGAGCGGAGGACACCATGGCGGGGCAGAGGACCAACAGAACCAGACAGTAGACCACCACGGCGGAGCAGAGGACCACCACGGCGGAGCAGAGGACCACCAGAACCAGACAGTAGACCACCACGGCGGGGCAGGGAACCCCCACGGCGGAGAGCAGAGCAGAGGGAAACAGGAAACCCCCCTGGTGAACCCCACCGATCAGGAGACCATGGCGGAGACTGTAACAGTGAGAGAGCAGAGACAGACAACACAGAAAGAACATTGGGGTTGATAGACAAGACTGAGCGTTCAGGGGCAGCCTCCCTGGCTGGGTCGGGACAAGACAAAAGTTCACAAACGGCCTCCATAACCGTGACAGGACAGGATGAGGATTCCACGACGGCCTCCATAGCCGTGACAGGAAAGAAAGTGAGTTCACCGACGACCTCCATAGCCGTGACAGGACAGGACGAGAGTTCACTGACGCTTCCTTGGCCGGAACAGGACAGGCAGGGAGTTCATAGGCGGCCTCCTTGGCTGGAACAGAACAGGCAGGGAGTTCATAGGTGGCCTCCTTGGCCGGGACAGAACAGGCAGGGAGTTCATCGACGGCCTCCTTGGCTGGAACAGGACGAGCAGAGAGTTCATAGACGGCCTCCTTGGCCGGAACAGGACGAGCAGAGAGTTCATAGACGGCCTCACAGGTGGGTACTACTGACACCTCTGGAGGTTCTGCAGCGGATGGCGCCACCTCTGGAGGTTCTGCAGCAGTAACATCAGGAAACAGGGAGAGTTCTGAGCAAAGGTTTCTGCGACCCTGACATGACAGGTCGAATGTGCGTTTCTAGGCGCCACAACCACGCAAGGAGCTGAAGCGAGCACCTCCGCTTCGGGAGGTTCTGCAGCATGTACCGCCACCTCTGGAGAAACTGCAGCTGGCACCATTGCTTCGGGGGAACACAGCAGCGAGCACCACCACCTCAGGAGGGACTGTAGCTTCAGCCACCGACTCTGCAAACCTGATAGTGAGTGCTGCCGCCTCTGGGAGTTCTGTGAAGGTGTATGCAGCCCAAACGCAACAAAAAGCGATCCCCATCAGGGGAAACACTTCAGACAGGGGACTTAGTTCATGAACAGAAGGGTTAGAGTGAGTGGGGTTGGGGATACCAGCGGTGCGTGCAGACACCAACGGTGCATCCCTCACACTGGATACCAGAATGGAATACCGAAGGACTGACCTTGATAATCTGGGGTGACAGACAGGAAGTGACATGACTCTGGATGATCAGTTGTGATGCAACGTGATTCTGGATGAATAACTAAGGTGTGACGTGACTCTGGGCGAACAGTTGAGACATGGCGAGACTCTGGACGGGACAGCTGAGACATGGCGAGAGCTAGAAGATAAGCATGTGACGTAACGTGATGGCCATTGATCAGCTGTGCCGGGGACGTGACTTACGGATGCTCAGCTGTGCCATGAGGGACTCCGGATGATCACGGGACGTGACGGGACCTCGGATGATCAGCTGTGACGTGACGGACTCAGGATGATCAGGCTCTGACGTGCCGGGACTCCAGATAGCCAGCTCTGACTTGACTTGACTCATGAATATCAGTGGTGACTTGACCAGTCTCAGGATAATAAACTGTGACTCGATTTGACTCATGACGATAAACAGTGCCTAGACTCGACTCAGGAAGATTAGCTGTGACTTGACTTGACTCAGGAAGATTAGCTGTGACTTGACTTGACTCAGGAAGATTAGCTGTGACTTGACTTGACTCATGAAGAACAACTGTGACTAGTGTAGCGTCTGGACCACTCCAACACACAATATATATTTTGTTAGCTAGATTTCACAAATACTTTGTAACACCCCAGGACGCAGAACAAGACCCTGGTTTCATGGTAAACCGATACATTTACAACCTTGTGGAATACGAGCCGGCTCTCATTCTGCTTTCTCAAGAAACAAGGGGTACAAATGCACAGGAGAAATGGACTTTTCTACTAATTAATTCATAGGAAAACCTTCTTTGAATGAACACCCATTTTCTTCAGGCCATTGTGTATATTATTGCTGTGTTGTATTTAATCTGTTGTATTATAGACTATTTTTATTCATGCTTACGATAAACCACTCATTCATATAAGTAACTCTATCATGTCTAGTATCTATGAATTTGCCTTCTTATGATCGAAACAAGCGTGTATATTATATGCTGATACCTATGCAACATATTGATGTTCTAAGAATCTTTACTAATTTGTGCATTCACACCCAAGCGAATTACATATGCAAAATACCATGTTTACAGACAAAGAGTCATAAAAATCCACAGTATTTCCAACCTCCCGCTTGGAATTTCAGCCCTTCTCATTGGAGAGCCCATCTTGAGGGGCGTGAATCTCTGCAGGCTTTAAAGGTCACACTTCATGTGACCCGCCCCAGTCTGTGGTTCGGTCATAAGCTAAGAAGATGTGAGAAACGCTTCAGGATACCAAAGCATCTGTGCCAGGCCTTTCTTCGGCCTAGTCCTTTCCATTCATCAAGTAACACTGACTCAAACTAGCTCTTTCTCATCAACCAACTTCAGCAAGATCTTGGGGCTTAAGATTGCATCAGGAATCTCTTTAAGACAGACGAGACTTGCAAGTATCAAACTTAGTCGTTTTAATTTATGCATTAAGTATCAGTTACACTTTTTTACAAGGTTTGTTTGAACTAAGAATATGACGTTTTCCCTCAGGTTTTAGATCTGTTGAATATGCAAAAGTGTTCCATAAAATTAATTCTTTATGCCTTTTTCTGTGCTGAGTTAAACTTTAACCCTTTCTTATACCAACTGTATGTGTGTGTGTGTGTATATGTGGTATGTTAGACAGTTTAGGTGTTATGATAGTATGTTAGACTTGTTTAAGTGTTTATGTAGTTAATAAACCTTACTTGTATCACACTTGACGTGTTCATTGTTTGCTCATATCCGGAGTCACTAATCATGCAGATTTAAGTTACAAGCTTATAGAATTGTACAGTAAGAAAGTTATTTCCTTAACCAGGAAATTAACGTTCTTAGAATTGACAAGACGTTGACCCTGAGTGGTCAGCTAAATAACTACAGTGGATCTAAAATATGAATAGTTAATTATAACTAGTTATGGTTAATTATTCATATTTCCCCATGAGCTGATTCGCTACACTAGACTCGACTCAGGAAGATCAACAGTGACTAGACTTGACTCAGGAAGATCAACTGTGACTAGACTTGAATGACTCATGAAGATCTGTTGTGACTTGACTAGACTCATGATAATAAACTGTGACTTGATTTGACTCTTGACGATCAACTGTGACTAGACCAGATTCATGATGATCAACCGTGACTTGACTAGACTCAGGAAGATCAGCTGTGGCTTGACTAGACTCATGAATATCAGTTGTGACTTGACTAGACTCATGCATATCAGCTGTAACTAAACTTGACTCGTGATAATGAACTGGAACCTGACCGGACTCATGACGATCAGCTGTGACTTGACTGAACTCAGGAAGAACAACTGTAACTAGACTTGACTCATGACGATCAGTTGTGACTTGACTAGACTCATGAATATCAGCTGTGACTAAACTTGACTCATGATAATGAACTGGAACCTGACCGGACTCATGACGATCAGCTGTGACTTGAAGGCGCTCAAGATGGGCAGCTGTGACATGACGGGTGCCGTGGTGTCCGCCATTTTGCAATCAGGCTCCACTGTCACCACCATTTTGTGAGCGTGCTCTAGTGCAGCCGCCATTACACGAGTGAGTGCGGGATCGCGTTCCTCCGCGACACCCACAGTGAACAAAGAGCCAACAGACAGCAAAGCATAATCCATCAGGTCCCTTAAACTACAGTTACATTCCTCTCCAGGTAACCAAGGTTTTGTGGGTTAATTGAGTCCAAAACGAAACAAGTCTTTAAACAAAATTTCATCATACAGTGGAACCTGATAAGATAGTACACAAAACCGGTGAACATACTCCTCAATAGAAAAGACCTCCTTGCCGAAGATGTAGCAGCTCAGTGACTGGGTCCATACCAGGCCAGAGACCACTGAGAAAGCTGCTGGATCCTTGCTGGGCCGAGTATTCTGTTACGGGGCTGACGAGACGTGAGACATGTGGATCCATCTGCAGGCTTTATTAAAGAGACGTGGTCAACAGGCCGGGTCAAAACAAGGGCAAACCATGTATATGGCGGGCAAAACAAAACAAAAAAAACAAAAAAAAAACACAAGAATAGTTCCAGGGCTAGCGTAGGTCACCGATCAGCAGACAGAATCACAGGGGCGAGACAAGAGAGAAAAATCCAGGAAAACAGGCAAAGATCAGAAACGCAAAAACAGGCAAGGCAAAACAAGAAAAACACAGAGACTCGGAATGGGGTACAGGCTAAACAATACTCATCAGAGAAATGTGGTTAGAGTGGGTGTAATATATTGAGTGAGGTGATTAGAAACACCTGTGTGCAATCAGAGCAATCAGGACGGTGTGCAAATTGTGCAAAGAATGATGGGAAATGTAGTCCGGGGTGCTATGCAACAGTTTGTGTAGTGCGAGAGTCAATGTAATGGAAAGGGTGACATCTGGTGGTGAATAAACGGAAGTCCATGGACTGAATTCGTGACACCTTGCCTTCTCTAGAGCAACTCAACCAGGTCTCGTCCCATTCGTCAATATTTGTGATATCACAAATCCCAGAAAATATGCGTTGTAGTCCAAACGAGTCATTCGTTGTAGTTTTTGAAAAGTTATTTCATTATATAGTTAATTTCTGTTAAATAAAATATATCCTTTTGAAGTGGACTTTGAGCTTTGTAACTTTGCAGATATTTTTTATGCTCAAATAGCAACATTATAGACTAACAAAAGTTGAAAAAGTGAAAAAGCATAATAGGACCCCTTTAATTGAATGCCATCCACATTCATTTTATAGCTCTATCGTCTTACTGTTTGCTGGTAAATGTCAGTTTGCAAACTAATTAAAAATAAACAGACTGAATGGGGAGTCCGGTTAAAGCTTCATTCAAGATGTGCATTCTAGCAGTAGAGCTTTATGCCAAAGAGCATTGTTTAGATCTGTTTTCATAGCTAAAGCGCAGGGGTCAAAGGTCATGGGCAGTGACCCCCCTGCTCTTTAGCGCTGCCAAATCCCATCATTCCAGAGCAGCCAAATGGGAGGATCTGTCATTAGGCTGTAGTCACATATTAATCAAACACCTTTTTTTATGATTACATTCCCACACACAGGATTTAGTTAATGAATTACTACCTAATCTCACCTATCATGTGCAGTTTAGTTTTGTTGGTGTGTGCTGTCACACAAATCCTTATAAAACTAAACACTCTCAGTCCACCGAGCAGAGCAAGAATCGACCTTCATGCTCACCATTGTGACCTGCTGTTGAGGATCTGAAATCCAAGTTAATTAGCCCATTAAACTATCAGGATGTTTGTATTTAAAGGCTCAGGCAGGACGGATGGCTCTCTGCTCGTATACTTTAATAAGGTCTGGCTGGGCAGAGACCTCGACACTCTAGGCGTGGCAGAGGGAGGGGTGTTGGGGCTCAGGTATGTACAGGTCACCTCCCTGCATATGAGAGAGCGTGATCCTGAAGACCCCTCTTACAGCTTGTAGTCTGAACACCATCTGCGCACCATTAGTGACCCATACGCTACAAGAGGGGAGGAGGGACAGAGGGAGTGCGAAAACAAACTAGAGTAATACAGTTTCTGAGGAAAATATTAGCTGTGCTATACTGCCTGGCACAATGCTGGAGTGTTGTTCGTAGTTGCTAGGTGGTTGCTAGGGTGTTCAGGGTGGTTTATATTTCTTTTGTCTAGTGTGTTGGTTTGTATGTGGCTGCATGGGTGTTCTGGTTGTATTAAATGTGGTATTTTCACATGCTTTCAGATGGAGCAGCATTTACTACATTTTTTTTGCGTAACTTATCAGTGAACTACGGCTCTGTGTAGTAAATGCTGCTCCATCTGAAAGCACTTGATGATGATTTACTGCTGATTACAGAACCGGCTTTATTAAGAAAATGCGCATGACAATCGCATTCGATTAATCGTGCAGTCCTAGTTTAGGGTGTTGTATTGTATGACTGCTAGGGGGTGGTCGATTAGAGGTGTTGTGGGTGGTTGCTAGATGGTTGCTTGTGGATGTTGGTTTACATGGGGTTGCTGATTAGAGTGTTGTAGGTGGTGTGTGTTAGGTAGTTGCTAGGGTGTTAAGAGTGGTGCTAGAGGTTGTGGGTGGTTGCTAGGGTGTCAGAGTAGTTGCAGATGGTGTGAGTTATTTGCTATGAGTTGCCTAGGCTGTTGGTTGTATGTGATTCCTAGGGTGATCTCGTGGTTTTAGAGTGGTGTAGGTGTGTTAAGTAGTTGCTAGGGGTTGTTAGAGTGGTTGCTAGAGTGTTGTGGTTGCTAGTGTGACGTAACCGGAACAACGGTATCACCATCAGCACCGTCTATCGCGGCAAGCCTAGTGATCACTAGAGTGTTGTAGGTGGTACTAGGTAGTTGTTGAGGTGTTAAGGGTGGTTTCTAGACGGTTTTGGGTTGTTGGAATGTGGTTTGCTTAGGATGTTGGTTTGTATGTGGCTTCTAGGATTTTCAGGGTGGTTGCTATTTGGTTTCTTAGGGTGTTGGTTTGTATGTTGTTGCTAGGGTGATATGGGTAGTCACAGGAATGTTAAGTGGTTGTTAGGGTGTTCAGGGTAGTTTTAGGGGGTTGTGGGTTGTTGCTATGTGGTTTATAGGATGTTTTAGATGGTTTTATGTGTGGTTGCTTGGTGTTCTGCATGATTGTTAGGTGGTTGCTAGGGTGCTGTTAGTCGTTACTATGAGGTTGCCGGGCAGTTGACAGAGGTTTTTATGTGGTTGTTAGGATGTTTTGAATCTTTGCCATGGTTTTATGTGTGGTTGCAAGGGCATTCTTCATGACTGTTAGGTGGTTGCTAGGTTGCTCTGACCCAAGTCACCCCAAGTTTCTATAATGTTTTGGTTCTTTGAAATGGTCAAATTTCACTATGAAAGAACATGATTTAAAAAAGGATCATTTTATTTAAAGAAAAGTCGATTTTCAGAATGAGTAAGATTTCTTGTATTGTGACATTTATTTTCTTGACAGTTAAGCACAAGAAAGAGTCTTGGCATTACCTCAAACACTGTTCTTTTTTGTTTTATAAAAATATCCAGATGAAGACCTCTGACCCTGACATCTTTATGTACTTTGCCTTGAACGTCGCTCGCGCTGGTTATGCAACCTCTGGGACCCCATCATTCTCTAGCATTTTCTCTCTGACATTGACTTTTCTCTCTCTATTGAGTCTTCTTTCACAATTTTCCTCTATATTTACTTCTCCTTTGTTTTTTATATCCTTTACATTAGTCTAGTTTTAATACAGACACGCTTCCTTGACGCTCAGTAGGTCAATGTGTTGTATTTTTCTATGCAATGTTCTCCGATAGCTTCAAGCACATAGAGCAACCCTGAGGTTGCATAGAGAGCTGAGATGTGAGGCTCAACAAAGCTCTCTGCTGCACGTTCCTCCAAGGCCAAGAAGTGAGAGTATCTCACTGGATCTGAAGGGAAATTCTTTTCCACACTGTTTTTATAGGAAAGAAGCCGGCAAACACAAAGCTGGAATTTCCTTTATCGTCCAACGAAACCCAAATATTAGTGTGTAACGGTGTTAATTTGAAAGAAGTGCCAGTGAAGTTGACTCATGCAGGATTTGAGAGGTCCTTAATGCTTGGATTTATAAAAGCATTAAATCATATTATCCCTCACTGGCTGCATGACAAAAGTCATCACATGCCTCTCAGTTAAGATAATTCTACAAGTTTATTGACTCGTTATTTCTGTCTTGGTCTAATACGGATTTCTGTCAGTTCTCTAGTGCAGACTGAAGCATGCAACATCTTGACAGCCAGTGTTGGGAAAAGTTACTTTTAAAAGTAATGCATTACAGTTGTGTCTTACTCCTTAAAAAGTAACTAATTGCATTACTTCTTTGGAAAGTAATGGATTACATTACTTTTGTGTTACTTTCTGTCACCTGGGCTAGGCTTGCTTATTTGTTTTTAACAACAAAAACCCAAAAAGGTATATTTTTGACAACTTTAAAGGCCCTTTCACTCCATAAGTGAAATTACTAAAGAAGTGCCTCTGCACCTCATTCCCAATTTCTCTCTAAACAGGGAAACTTGCGTTACTTATTTGAAAAAGTAACAGATATTTTGTTGTAAATTTAAAAGTAATGCATTACTTTACTAGTAACTCGAAAGAAGTAATCTGATTGCATAACTCGTGTTACTGTTGACAGCGTTATGTCACTTTATTATCACCATGAACACGTTTTTCTCATTTGCGTTTGCAGATGGATTCCTGCACAGTAGATGCCAAGCTCTGTGTTTGGCAAGGTGGCATTGTTCCATTGCAACTTCTGTCTAGTTTCAAGATACACGGTTGAATCTCATACCTTCTCCATTCTTAACTGATCTTCATGTCATCCGATGACGACTCTTTACTCTTCAAGGAACGTTAATCTAATTAGCACCTAATAATTCCTATTACTTCTATTGCAGTGCATCTGAATTTTTAAAACAAACCTGTGGATCTTTAATCAGGAAAAAGCAGCATTTCTAACAGTTTTGGTGTGATTATAGTAAAACTATGAATGTGCTGCAAACCCAAACCCAATAAAATAAAGAGATTAATGAGTAAGCGAGGTGTACGCTGGTTATTTGATTTTGAGAATGAACAGCATAATTTCATCTGTTCAGTTAGGAATAATCTATTATTTAATAACTCCTCGCCTCATCTTTAATTAAAAGACATTCCTCAACGTTAAGCCACGGGAAGGTTTGGCTTTGGGAAACTATCTCCCTTCATCATGGTAGGTATTAACTCTGGGCTCAGCGTGCAGCTCAGCGTCTCTCGCTTGGCCAGCCAACTCTATTCTTCCATTCTGGTGGACTGTGGCGTCGCTGGTGGTGTGCTGCATATTATTAGGCGGTGGTGTTCTTGATCCATGTCATTTTCAGCCTGTGCCATTTCCTATCGCTCCCAGCTGCCGGCTCTGGCTAATTAGTGACAGAGATGGGAACAGGAACGGGGAAGAGAGCTTCAGAGGACAGGGCCTGCAATGTCTTCCTTTCATTTTCTTGGACACAATCCCTGATACTCTTATTCCAGCCATAAAGGCCAGACTAGAGGCTTCTTCTGGAAGCCACACACTCACAAAGACAGTTTCTAGGAAACACAGAAAGGGATATGTCTTTCTGTAGGCTTTCTACAGAGATTGTGTCTACCAGGATTTGAATAAAGGGGCACAGATCTCATTTACACTTGACAAATTGTAATTCTGACAATGCAGTGGTTTTTCTATAGTTGGAGAGGATGTTTTTAGTCCTTAATTTGTGCCCCCAGAATTGAATCAGGAATCCGTTTTAGTGGATTCCATTCAGGCTCATTTTTTAAAAAGATCTGTACATATGTATGTGTTTTAAAATATTAATTAATTTTGGTATTGTTATTATTAATATGAGTTGATATCTATTTTGGCTATGTTGAAAGTATTTTTGAGTGTGAACAATGATGACAGTTTAAATTTATTTAGGTTATAGCTAATTATTTTTATTTACACATTCATTAACAATAATACCAGTTATCAGGAAACCAATCCGCATTGCATTATTTTCTGAAATGGGCAACAGATGTGTTAGTGCCTAAATATACAAAAATTAATATAATAATATCTACATTTTTTTTTTTATTTGTTTATTTTTTATTTTATATTTATTTTAAATATTTATTTATCTTATTTTAAACAAACACAAACATTCAGCATGTGCAGTACAAAGTTTCATCCTTGTCCCATTGTCTGTGCAATTTATATTTTGATCGATAAGGTAAATATCTTTGCTGCATGCATATAGTACGTGCACACTATGCTAATGATGAATTTTATGTAATGTGTAGGTACTATATACATACCCTACCGTGCGTATAGATAAATATATATATATACACTTTGGTTTCAACAAATAATCTGTGCAACCATGCAAAGAAGCTCAGTTTTAAGTATTATGTATTATATTAAGTATTATACATTTTAATATTATGTATTGCATTTTTAGCATTATTGCAGGCACTAGCATGAAATGTCTCATTCTGCAGGTGGTTTTCAGTCTGTTTTACAACCATATAGCGAGCACAGACTCCTCAACTGTTGATCTTTTTAGAGCCAGCTATTGGAATAATAACAAATCAAATCACAGTCACATTTGAGGGCTAAATACCACCACGGCAATGCATGTTAGCATTGTGCACTTTCAGTGTGTTAGCCAAGCATTTATGTCTATATTTGTGTACTTTCATCTATGTTTCTGTCCTTACAATGAGTGTGAGGGGAAGGAAACCAAAGAATGAATGAAGACAGAAGGGAAATTGTCTCTTTGACTTTACAGAATATTCTTAGATTCACCGTTTCCATCTTTGACCTGTGGATAATGTGGGAGGATGACCCGCGCAGGAAGTGATGCGAAGCCCTTCCATCAGTCTCAGCAGCTGGAGGAACACCTGGAAGAGCCCAGATGGCTGTGGATCAGTTAATAACTCTACCCTACTCACGCGAAGACAAACAAGACAACTCAATGTTAATAGCCTCCCCAGAAACAGACTAATATCTGCTTCATGCTCATAAGTCATGCTGTATGATATACTCATCACTACTGTAAATAATGTGAATGCTTAGCTTGTTTTAATAAGTGCCTGAGTTAAATGAAAATTTTAAGTATATTTAATCGGCTTTGCAAATGATTCCTCACATTTCTATTTTTGGATTAGCCGCTATAATTACACATTCTGTGAATGCCTCGGTTTGTGGCTCATTAAAGTGTCATCATTTCTTTATAGTCAATGTATTTCTTAACCCCCGTGGTAAAATTAAATCATATTCCTTCTCCGCAAACCGCCTCTCTGTGATAAAGTACGAGTGACGCCCTCAATGCAGAACCTTCATGGAATAAGGATTTATAACTGTGAAGTGGAATCAGTATAGCTTTCATAGCGCTGCCTGGTGAAAACTCTGGCTGACTGTGTTCAAACTCCTGGCAGAGGCTCAGATGGAGGTGCAGCATTGCGAGTCGTTGTGTTGACAGCTCCCGGTTCGAATCGAGCTTGTTTCATTTATCATGCGCTCCTCAGTTGTTGTTTTTCGTTTGTGAATCGTTACATCTGTCACAGATTTCAGCAGGACTCCTGAAGCACGTCGCCGTTTCTTGATGTTCTGCCCGAAGAGAGTTTTTTTTTTTTTTAGATCTCGCCTCGTCTCGCGCCTGTGCGCGGTTTCACTTCATGTCTGAGTGTCTCTCTTGGCCTGACATCACTGCGCCAGACTGAGCCAGAAAGGGTCATTTGTTGTCATCTCATTCCTCTAAACACTGCCACCCTGAAATCAGTCAAACTACGACAGAGATGTCATGTTTGTGGGGCGATGCTACCCATCTCCAAATTTCCTCAGCTTTGATCAAGATTTTGTTATTAGAGTCACTAGGGGTTTAGTTGTCACAGGGACGGCTCTGGGTACCTGGGAGGTTTTGAGTCAATATCTCACTACACAAATTCATGTTTTCTATCAATGGGGTTTGGCAGGTCCGTTTTCAAAACATTGTATACCTAAATGTTAAAATTCTGTCATCTTTAGTAATTTAGTCCTGTCATTTCAAACATTTATTACTTTCTTTCTTCTGTGGAAGATAAGATGATGTTTTGAAGACTGTTTCAACTGCTTTTGTCCGTATAATAAAAAGTCAATGGGATCCAACCAGCAACATGATGTAGCCCACTGATTGTCATTGATTTTACCAATTGTTTATTTATTTAAAAAAATTTTTTTTAAATAAGCATCGTACAGGTACACAGCATAAATATAGATTTGTGTTTCTGGGCCCATCCTCAACCAAAAAAAGAAAATAAATAAAAATGTTTTTTTAAGTTATAACTTCTGATTAAATTGTTCAACTAACTACACTGACTTAGAGGAACTTTATAATTTGTAGCAAAAACACAACTTAAAAAAAATCTATCTAAAAGAAAGAAATGCTCAAAAAAAAAAAGTGTTTATTCTGTTTATCCAGTCCTACACAAAACATGCTGGGAGCTATAACTCCACTGCCCAATTATCAAAGTTATTAAGATGATTTCATGAAGTTATTATGAACATATTTTTAAAATAAAAAAATGTACGTGGACATTTAAGTTTTGAATTAAACACAATATTAAGTTGATGTAGTGATTAACATGGCAACAGAACTCATCAAAATAATGTTTGCACCTTAAACGTTTTAATTAAATCAACATATTAGAATTTTTTAACCATGCATGTATTTAAGTCATGGGAGAACAATGTTTAACATTTTTTGACTACTATGCCTTCTATTCTTTCCATTTAAAAAAATATTATTTAACTATTTATATTTTGCTTTAAAAATTCATTATTGTGCACAAATTACTATTTTACTTAAATATGATGGTTCTTTGTCTCAAAAAAGGAATTCCTGTCAAATCGATGTCCCCAAACAGCAGCTTTCCATTGTGACAACATGCCCCATTATAGGATTTCATGAGCAATAACGCAGGAAATAGCTTTGCTGTTACCAAGACCTGAAGGTTTGTGTCTCTACAGCAACTTTAAAAAGAACCAAACCCTGAGAAACATTCATTGGAGTAGAAAGTAAACTGTCTCTCCTACATAGTTGATGCTCTAAAGAACAACAAAAATAATAATACAAATTTTAAAAACCCGCCCTCCAGTTTGCCCCCAAAATATCACCCCATTTCCTGTAATGTATTTCAAAACAATGGGAAAAAAATTAAGACCGGTGTGCTGTCATGAAAGCTCTCCAGCTCCTAAACCTGCAATCTGCCCTTCTGTGAGCATCAGATGCGCTGCGAACACAAAGGTGCTTTAATCTGTCTGTAAAACAGCAGAAGTAGTTGACAACTGACAACAGAATCACTCTGCACAATGTGTGTTTCTGTCTGCATTGTATTTGCTGTCACTTCAGTCAATGAATAGACTTATTAAAACAAGTCTGGGCCAAATATGCCGTTATAAATAAAAACTAGAACAGTGTGTCAGTAGAAAACAAAAGCCATTTGTCAAAATCTGTGAACAGCTTGTAACCCATTGAAATGTTTTACTTTATGCTGCGTTCTAAAACATCAAAGACGTCCCGAGGATCTAGCAATCCATCATGTTATCAACACCACGATAAAGGGTGCGCTCAGTGTCACACGGAGAGAAACGTCCAAATAAAACCAACAAAATATGTCTTATTTAATCAAATGCTTTTAATAAGTGCTTGAAACCTCTTTTGGAGTGTATTCTTGTTTGTGACTCAACACATGAGCAGTATTCATTACGTCAGCTGGACTCTTGAAGTGGGGTGAGAAACCACAGGAATGCTCAGCGCCCTCAAACACTTGAAGTGGGGCGCATGTGAGATGGAGGAGGAAACCACATCTGTTCGGTTGTAGTGAGGACTGAATGGTTTAAAGAGGGGAGAGAAGGGTTTTAAAGGAGGCGGAGGGGGGTGGACGGCCACCAGGGTCCGGTGGGGGTCTTTATGGGAGTCTCTGGAAGTCATTAAGGTGGAGTGAGATTTGGTTTGAAAAGCATGACTGCTTTATCGCTACCCAGGGTTAATCAAGCAAGGCTGGAATGTCAGTTCAGACGAACCCCCCCACATTGAGAAGTTGTAGCACGAACCACAAAGGAGTCTTTCAGGAGGGCCTGATGAATCGCTTCATTTGAGCAACATCGGTGCTTGCTAACATGTTTACAGCTGTTGAAAGTTTGAATGTGCACAGTTGTGCTAATGTATTGTCAATTGGCCGTTATTGGAGAAGCCCGGGGCCGAAAAGTAAAACTAAACCTTAACCTGCCCAGCCTCACAAAAAAAAAAAGAAAAAAATGTCTGTAAATATTTGACTCTCAGACATTTTAGCTGAAATTGTCACATAACCTTGTCACATGCATGATGTGGCTAAATTGTGTAAACTAGATGATAAATGCAACAAAAGAGCCACATGGCATTAATTTGGGGGTCCACAAGACTGAAACAAATTACTGCAAATGAGTGATGATTTTTCTTCTTAAAAGAATTTAAAAAAATTTTTTTTTAGCATTTAATGCGATGGTGTTTAAATAACTTTTCAAAGTTAAAATTGATACAAATAATTAAATAAATCAAATTTAGCTTAAAGCAAAGTGAATTCTAACCCATTCACCCATTATTTATTTTTTTTTAATTTTCTTTTTTATTTATTTAGTTATTTATTTTTTATTTATTTATTTGTTTGTTTTTTGTTTGTTGTTTGTTTGTTTTTGGTTTGTTTGTTTTTGTTTTTATTATTATTTGTAGTTTTTTTTTTTAAAATAAATCCATGTATTATTTAGTTTTATATTTTGATTCATTATTTTAGGTTATTTATGGTTACTTTATTTTAAGGTGGCATAAATTGCATGTTACATGTATTTACAGTAGTACAACGGTAAATTAGGCATAAATTATCATAATTAAAATCCTAACCCTAACCTTATCCCTATAAGTACTTGCAGTTGAATTAAAGTTACTCGCTGCATGTTTTGTAATTACACTGTACAACCATTGTTTAAATAAAAGGTTTTGGGTCCTTATTTATTTACTTAAATAAATAAATCTAATTTATTTAAATGTATTTTATTTATTTATGTAACATTTTAATTTCAATGTGACATAATCCGGTCTTTCCGTTAGTACACAGTAAATATGCATATTACAAATGTAACCCTAAACATACCCTATATTAGGGTAGTTTAAGTAATATTACTTGTTCTTGTCAGTGTAATTACACGTACCAACATCACCTTAATAAAGTGTAACCTTAATAGTGTTTTAAATAATAAATATTTCCATATATATATATATTGCAGAATAATGGGTTTGTAAACAGAGGCCGAGTAAGACCACAAAGCAGGATTAACATGTTTCCTTTAATAAACCTGTAACCCAAAGCATTATAAATAATCTAACTTAAATATTAAATGCACCACAGTGTTGTGTGTGTCACGTTAACAAAGTGAAATATCTCAATGCAGATCTGGTGGGTTAATTATTCACCTTCCACTTTGCACTTGCTTTTTGCACTTAAAAGAGGAAGTTCTGAAGGCTTTTTTACACTACGCGCTGATGCTGTGCAGTTGCACGAGCTGCGTGAGAATAGTCACATTCATATCAAGTGGAACCTTACCACACTGTTCAACAGAAATGCTCAGCAAAGGGCATGGGTTCACTTGATGTAATTAAAGATGATGCTGCTTAATTAACTGTGCTAAATGCTGGTCCTCGTATGCATCTTTTTATTTGTATGCAGGTGGCTTTGCTAATAGGTGAATCAGTTGCTTGCATAAATACATTTAGCTAGTTTTTAGACTTAGTTAATATCAAGATACCTATTTGCAGTATAAACATGGATGATACCTTAAATTGTGTGGATTGCTGAGGAGAGCTTTCTTACAGTAAAATGTGGCTCTTTTGACTTGGCTCTTTGGCTGGGAATCAGCCAAATGTCTTGAGCAATTTTTTTGGACACATTTTTTATAAAGTTTAAAAGAAATAGAATGGTGAGTGTCTAATTCTTAGTCTATTTCTAGCTGGGAAGTAATCATTTGCAACTAATATTTTAGAATATGCACACGTTCACTCTTTTTTGTATGCACAAAACGTTTCATGTCTCATCACATTGAATTTAAAATGACTAAGTTTGAGGAAAAATGTTGAGTAGTTTGCATTGCTGAATATGACTGTTGGTCGTTTAACATTTCTATAGTAAAACAGTAGTTAAAACTGATGCTTCGTGCTGAGAATTTTGCTCTGGTTCTTTGAACAGTAAACCCTGCCTACTTTGATTGACTTGCCATCTCAATCTTTTTGACATACTGAGGCAGACCAGCCCAAAAATGCAACTACACAATAGCTATGTTTCCATCCAAAGATATGAATTAAACTTATGTGCAAAAAATAAATATTGCATAAAACATTTGCGAATAAAGCAACGTTTTCATCCAGTGAGTTGAAGAGACTTGCACTAAATATCAAGAAGAAAAAATTTAATTTGCTGCAGTAGGAGAAGGCACTGTATATATTAATTTGTGTATACAATAAATTACGAGCTTCAGAGCATGCAGATGAAACGCAGGCATGTTTTCTTATTTTCGGAGCCTGCTGTTTGAGAAAGCAGTTCTGGGAGTTAATTATAACTGTCAGTCCTGTGTTCCGTGTTTTGTGTTTTCCCCCCAAACGTGCTTTCCATGACCCAGTTGTCCCTCATGTTTAATTATGTTTATTGATCCCAGGTGTTTCTCGTCATCCCCTCGTCATGTCAGGTGTATTTAAAGTGTTTCCTATTCTGAGTTTGTCATCCAGTATTGAATGTTGTCTTTCCCCGCTACGTGTGATTTCCTGGTTCCTCAAATATTATTAAAATCTCTGTGTTTTAAGTCAACTCCTTGTCTCCTCGTTCCTCGTTCCGCCATGGCCTCCTGATCTGTCTGCTCCGCCATGGCTCCCCGAGCTCCCTGTTCCGCCATGGCCTCCGGACTGTCGCTCAGCCATGGATCCCCGAGCTCCCTGTTCCGCCATGGCCTCCTGAACTGTCTACTCCACCATGGCCCCCTGAGCTGCCTGCTCCACCATGGGTCCCGGAACAGGTACCGCCCTGGAGGCCTGCCGCCACGTTCTTCCTGAGGGGCCTCCAGCGAGCCCCCCCCCCCCCACCCATGGATGGTGTGGGGGCGCGTCGGAGCACCTTCGGGAGGGGGGAGTATGGTCGTCCTGTTGTTCGTGTTTCCTCCCACACGTGCTTTCCATGACCCATTGGTCCTCAGGTAATTATGTTTAGCTCCAGGTGTGTCTCGTCATCCCCTCGTCATGTCTTGTGTATTTAAGGTGTTTCCTGTTTTGAGTTCTCTGTCCGGTTTTGAATGTCGTCTTTCCCCACTACATGGGGTTTCCTGGTTCCTCGAATATTATTAAAGTCTCTGTGTTTGAAGTCAACTCCTCGTCTCCTCGTTCCCGATCAGTATCATAGTAGCGGAGTGTGACAATAACGAAGCACTTTGACGAGAATTTGCTCAAGCATTTTAAAATGACAGAACTAGCATTTCAGATGCTGTGCCATGAGATGGGTCCGTTGGTTGGTCCAGTTTTATGCAAAATCACATGTCTTTTTTATGTGCAATAAGGAACTTATTTGGTAAAAGTGTTTCCATTGTAGATTATGCGCATGTTTTCTTACCGGATAAGAAATTGATCAAACTTAGTTAAGATCGCCATCAGTTTTTTAGTGCATTTTTAGAAATGCACTGCCACCTCTTTCCATTTCCATCCTGAGTTTTTTTTTTTTTAGCGAGATACCAAAATGCGTATAGAAATAGGTGGAAGGAAACATAGCTAACAATTAAGTTATTTTATTATGGAACACATTCAAGGGTTCGTTTCCCAAAAGCATCGTTAGCCAACCATGATCGCAAGTTCTGTCGTTACTAACACAGTTCAACGATTCGGTGTTTCAATATTCAAACATTCAAGTGGTTGGAACCACAGCTCTGGACCTGTGCTTAGAAGTGTAGATTCTTGTTAGTAAGACATATGGACTTAAATAATTATGCTCTTGGGCACAACAAGCAAGCAAACATTCAGTAAAATCTATATGTTTCATTCTATTTAAATATGTATATACGTCCTCAATAAGTGCCATTTTTGAAGACTTGCCTAAATGCATGCCTAAGTGTCTAAGGGAGCCCCAGAGTATGACGTAAGAGGGAAACCATGATGCATCAAAATCAAATAAAACAAACTGACAGCGAACAAAAAAAAATAGTAGTCAGGTGTCATGTTCAGCATTCCAGAGATCTAAAATCAATTCATCATCATAAGTTATTACTCCACCACATGCACATGACGTCATTAACGAAAGCCTTATATTGTTGAACCAATATGGTTCAACTGATGGAGATGCGACCATGTTTGAGAAACAGTCGTGACGAGCTAGTTAGTTTCCACAACAATGCACCGTACTATGGTGGTTAATCAGCGACTTACAGTACGTCATTATACAGGAAACACACCCCAATTCAGTGATAAGCAGCTCTACTGAAGACAGTGGAGTCATTATTCAAATGTCTCTACTAAGCAAGACAAAGGCAATGGCGACGAGAAACTCTAGCAAATATAAGTAAAATGGGATTAAATGCATAAAAGATATTGGTGTTATTTTACTTATTTAATAATTGCAGGTTTGTGTCATATTCTGAGTTAAGGGATACTGATATCTGTTTTTGTGTGTGTGTGAGATGAGTAAATGCATGTTCGTGTTTAGTCACATGTAGTCTGGTGTTACTTACTTGAAAAAGTAACTCAGATATTTTTTTGTAAATTAAAAAGTGCATTACTTTACTAGTTACTTGAAAAAAGTCATCTGATTATGTAAATTACATTATAAAACGGATAGTTCCGGTCCTTGATTCTGATTGGCTGAGCCGCGTTCAAAGCTGTTGTAAATTACTCTACAAACACACACCTTTGTTCACGTCTGTGTTGCTCGGCAACCACTTTGTTGGAACCCCAACCAATTCTGAGGAACTACATTGTTTGGCGGAAGAATAATGTTTGTATTAATATCATTACACTTCATCTGCTCTGTTTAATTTTGTGAAACCTTACTACGTATATGGAATAACCGTTTTATAAAAGCAATGAACCACGTGAAGTTGTGGTTTACAGTGAATTTATAACAGCTAAGGGGCGTTTTTAGGCATGAAGCGAAGTGCCTAACAATGCCCCTTAGCTGTTATAAATTCACTGTAAACCACGGCTTCTTGGAGCTTATTGCTTTATTAATTGTTTGCGTTAACCCACACACTGGTCTTCACACTTAGGGGGAAAAAATGGTTCTTTTAGGAACTGTTTACTAAAAGGTTCTTTGGGAAATCAGAAATGGTTCTTCTATTGCATCACTGTGAAAACCTGCGAATCTTTATTTTTTTAGAGCGTTGCCACCTTGGCCACTACTAACAACCAATCAGAACATCACCTGATTGCCCCCGCATAGTAACACCCTGGCAAACATAACTCTGGTGAGTTTTTGCATGTGCAAACACCACTCACTTTTTGTCCAAAATGTAAAAATCCAGTTTTTCAGGTCCACTTCAAGTTTACTCAAGCATCATTGTGATGCAAAACTTGTGTGAGATGTGCCATGTACATAAAAACACACTGATCATTCATTTACTCAGTAGATTTAGCTGTGATTGAACTTCATTCCCCCAGCTGTCACCCCTCATCAAGCTGTCACAGTGTGAAAGGAAGAGGCTGACCGTGCTTCCTGCAGCAGCCCAACAAAGGAAATGAGGTCACAGCCTCAGCCTGGCGAGGAAGCTGCTCTGTGTTATTAAAAATGAGTACGGCCGTTTCTGGATTTGAACCTGAACCATATGCGAATTAAACTCGAAACCCAGGCATTCCCTCAGCTAACGCCTTCAAGCCACACGCTGTTTGTCAAGTGTTATCAGGCAGACAAAGAAAAGTTTGCGTTTACGTGTGAAGCATTGCTCTTCTGTCACCATGGAGATGATGCTAGTTAGGCAGTCAAAAGGGCCCAGGGATAAGTGACAATACAAGGCACTAGTGGCTCAGTCTAACTGGATTAATGAGATTTTGTCACAGTTATTATACCCAGCTCCACACAGCCAGTTACAAAACACACGCTACACTCGCTACTGTTTGACGACAAAATTAGGAACAGCCCCCAAACGTCTCTCCCGCTCACACTCTTCATTTCTCTTTCTCGCTTTATTTCAGCTTTTAACTGATTCAGACAGACATACAATTACAGATACATATGCCAACTGTGAAAAATATGCTTTAAATGTGCTCGCAAGCAATTACTTATTCACTGGTGCTTAGATACAGGAGACAGAGAGTGCAAGAGGGTGAATCTCACAAAAAAACCATGCCTGCGATATTATTTCACGCCAAAATCAAAAGAAAAAATAGCAAATTAGATTTTTCTTAAAGAACATGAAGGAACGTTTTATGACTTTTTTTGCATCGGTACATTATTTGCATGACGATTAAACACATTTACTAACAAATTATCATTAAGGCGGTAAATGGCATCCTTATGTAATATGAAAAAGAATGATATTTGAATAGTATGTAGTATGTAATAGTACATTTAATAAATAAATAAATATTACCGTTTTTATTTTGATGCATGACAGTAACGACAATTTAGATAGAAATGTTCTATCTATTGAAAGTCATGAAAATACTGTCCTAATGCAAAATAAAATCAAATAATAGTAGTCCTAATGGCTTCATTTTGTTCAAAAACGTTTTATGAAGCCTCACCCAGGATGACAGATATTAATGTCCATTTCCACTGGTTCAGCCCCAGCAACCCCGTGTGTTATGTATGGAAAATACTCAGACATTTTCCCTTCAGAATGGAATAACTGGATCAAAATAGGCTGACTGTGGTCAGTTAGTTACCCTTGGTTGAAAGCAATTACTCTTGGAAATATATCTGACAGCTTAGTAAATTAAATAAAACACTCTTTTTCCTCCTGTCAAACATAAAAAGACACATTGGTACAGGCAGACATCACCTACACATTTACTGGATAGCTGACATGACGTGTCAAGCAGTGCCATGTAGTGTGAGATGCTACACTTATAAATCTATTTATAAAAGCATTTATCGTTTCTGTATTTCTTCTATTTTCAATTATAATTTTTTTCTTATTGCATGTAGTTTTATGGGCCATATAGACTTTCATTTATAAACTACAGGTCAAAGCATTTATTTGTTTAAAAATACAGTAAAAACAGTGAATAATAGTTTGAAATATTATTACGTTTAAATAACTGTTTTCTATCGGAATATATTTAAAAATGTAATTTATTGCTGTGATGCAAAGCTGAATTTTCGGCATCATTCCGCCAGTCTTCAGTGTCACATGATCCTTCAGAAAGGATTGCAGCTCAAGAAACATTTATTATTATTATCAATGCTGGAAACAGTTGTGCTGAGGAATATTTTTGTGGAATTCCTGATACTGAAGTTGTTTGAAATTTTAATAATATTTAGCAATATTACAGTTTTTTTTTTTTACTGTATTTTGATCATATAACTGCAGCCTTGGTGAGAATGAGACAATTAAAAAACAATTAAACATAAATTAAAACTATTCAAAATCTCATTTATTTAACATTTGAATGTACATTTTTGTAGATTATAAGATAAAATTTAGAAAAATTGATACATTGTTTTTGTGAACTGATCTTCTGCTGCATATACTTAAAAATAGAATGTAACTCTTCTGAAGATATTGGATCAGTAATTGTTTTATTCTTTGTAAATGCTATTCCTCTGTGAGTATATGTAACATAACACAATTTGCACATATTTTTTTGTTTTGTTTTCTTGCCATAAAAAGGAATTAAATGTGTTCAGTATAAAAAACATGACATTAATTACAATTAATTATTTTAATCTACTAATTTGTGGTTTATAGATTTAACACAGCAAATCTGAAATCTTTCCCAGCAAGAACCCCCTGCGGTATGCGTCGCCCCGGGTGGGAATGACTCTCAGCTTTGTACAGAGATAAGACAAAAACAAAACTCTACAGCCCCGCTGCGAGAACATCACATTCATATTATATGTGAATATATTCGCATTTTCTCTTTTTCACACAGTCATTTCCTCTTCCCTCCTTCCTTCACCTCCCCAATCCATCCATTTTTCATTCACAATTCCTCTTGACACAAAAAATAGGGGTCCCTTCAGCTCCCCTGTCGACCTGAGCCCTCCGCAGATCTGTAAGGTCAAAGGGCACGACCCTGACGCCGTGGAAACACCACTCTGACAGCAAGCGTTCCCAGGCGTGTGAGGTTACGCTGTGTAAGGTGTAGCCGCATTCTGCATATGTTTGACGATGTAGCAGTTCCTCTCACACCAAACCATTAATTCTCTTTAATTAGCTCTAGCTGTCCACTGCAGAGCGCCTCAGACGCAACAAGAGCTTTCAGAGAGAAGCAAAGAGAAAAGATGGCTTTTCAAGAGTCTGGCAGTCATGTGACAGGCCTCACGTACCTGAAGTGATGGATGACTTTGACATTGATTTTTAATAAGGTAAAGTCATATAGAGGGAGACTGTTTACGCCAGGGAATTTTTTATGACAATTTTTCATGAGAACATTTGACGAAAACTTTAAATATATAAATAAATAAAAATAAGAGTAAAACACTGCCCTACCACCTAACTGAAATTAAATTGAAATACTAAAATTACTACAGCCATAAACTAATATTATTACAAACACAAAAAAAATCTAAAAATATTGAAAAATTAAACTATCAATGACAGGGGTCATACAATTGCGACACCTAACTAAACCAAAAAAAAGAAGCACAAAAACTCTTCAGTATGATAAATAGCATAATAACCCGAAAATAATCGGAAAGTCTAAAAAACATAACTCATCCTGTTGTCTGTGTTTTGTTCGCCCCCTCAAATTCCCGCACCGATAATTCCGTTTTTAAATGTATATAGTTGCTGTTTCCGTTTAATTTAGTGTCAGACTCTTTGCTGTTGAACAAAAGAATTGAGGAAAAGACGGAAAGCATGGAGTGATCAAAAAGTGACTTCGAGGTTCTATTAAATCTAGTTTGCATTAGATACACGACCCTCAGGGGGGGTATCATTTTGAATGAAGTTATAACTCTGGATTCAGGATCACTTAACCAGAAAGACCTTTACAATGTTACAAAAGATTCAAATTTTAAATAATACTGTTCTTTTGAACATTTGACAATCCTGAAAAATGTATCAGAGTTGTTACAAAAGTATTCAGCAGCTCAACTGTTTTCAACATTGACAATATTAAGAAATGTTTCTTGAGCACAAAATAAGCATATTAAAATGATTTCTGAAAGATCACGTGACACTAAAGACTGGAGTAATGATGCTGAAAATACCGCTTTTTTGGCATCACATGAACTAAATTACCGCTAATACTACTTAAATATAAACACACGTATTTTGTAAACTGGATCTACATTTCACAATATTACTCTGTTTTTACTGTATTTTTGATCAAATAAATGCGACCTTGGTGAGCATAGAAGATTTTTTCGAAACTTAACACAATCTTACCGACCCCATACCGACTCTTGTCTGAATGTGGTTTTATTGTGTACCCATATTCAGCCCAGCAGCTGTAGGAAAATATGCGGTGGTGTAATTCTACTTTGGATTCAGCAATTCACCAATCAATCCTCATTTTACACAACAGCAGTTTCGTTAAATTGCTCTTGAAAACGCATAGCAAACGACTGCCATGGAGAAACCACATTTCTGTGACCCTGGACTTTTGACTCCATAAGTTACAGAGACGTTCTTCACTTCCCTAGTGACACTAGCCCCAGTCGTCCTTTCTCATATTTTCCACAAGGATGCTCATTTTGATGTTATTGGACTAATTATAATTTCATCGTGCTTTTTCTCAAGCTGTGATCCGTTTCCATTCAGAGAATAACAGACTCTATCAGTTAATTTGTCTCGCTGTCTGACTTCTATCGATTCACAGCTGGTCCATGGTTTGTCACTGTTGAGTCGCCCTGTTTCCGAGGTTTGTTGGTCACACACATGAGCGCTGTCCTCCCCTGTCCGTTCCACCGTTCATCATGTTACTCTTGATAAATTTGGTTCTATTCGCTCTATAAATCGTATGGCGAGTACCCAACGTGAAAGCAGCGATTATTGTTCCTATACAGACCCCATGAATTTAAACGAGAGGTTGTGGCTTTTTGTTCTGTATGTACGTTTTATACTGGCTTCAAACACAAGAACTACCACATTTATACATTTTCCTTCCCTTGGAAATGAGCCCTACGATCCATGACTTCAAATACGCTCAAAATGAGATTCCTTCCCTAACACCATTTGCAACTGTTAATAGCATTTACTGTTCTCATTGTGTAGTAAATATCAAAAAATCGGTTGGGGTCAGAGTGTCCCTATTGTGGATTTTTGAAAATTATCTTTCATGCAGTGTGTGTAACAGCTCTAAGTGAATGAAAACTTCCTGTAAAGTGTTAAATCTGAAAGTGCACCGTGTATAAAATTATAGTCTCTCAAAAGAAAGAGTCGACTCTGAATCACATGGACGGTCGTTTTTTTAAAAATCCCGCCGTTTTCAGTGAGTCAACAGGACAACTAGCATTCGCCCGCTCCCACTTTGTTGTCTTTTCGCGTTGGTTCTGAATGAACTGCAATTCATTCTTTGCCACAATAGCTGCGTCTGTTGTACACGCTTGTAAACAAAGCAGTCCTGCGCCTCGGCCAAAACGTTGCTTTATCAGGCATTGATCTACATGGCTATGCATGAAAATAAAATGAGCCATCCGACCACTCACCCACCGCAGATTAGAGTCACTCAAAGAAGGGGTTTGGAAAAATTAATCGTTGAGCGAATCGTTTGGGAGTCCTTGAGCAATTAAGGTAAAAATAAATGCATATTATAAGCCAATGAAAGTGTTTTTTGACCTTGCAACAGGTAGACATCTGTTGTTGGAGACTCCCAAAACCAAAAATATGAACCTTTCATTACCCATAAAAGGGGCACTTTAAAATTGAACTGTTAGTGAAATCAAATTGTAGACAAAAACTTTGACACAATTTTTAATGAAATTTAGAGCAATTGCCTTTGCAAGAGCTGATAGAATATACTTTACCTACATTTTCCAGTCTGAATCAATTACAAACAACCACAAGCAACAAACAATATAACTAATGACCAGGCTCAAAAACTTATATATATTGTTTTTTTTGTTTAAAGTTTTTATTCATTTTTATTGTGTCTTTTGTCATCTTAAAGTTTTTTTATTTTTTGATTTCAGTTTTAGTTCTCTTATATTAGTACTGTATATTCCGTTGAACTAACCTAGAATGAGAAACTGTTGTCTTGGTACATGCTGAATGCAAATAGCTTAAAATAGAAAAAAATGTTGTGTGGTGTGCGTTGTGGTGTGTGTGTGTGTTGTGGTGTGTGTGTGTGTGTGTTTTGTGTGTGTGTGTGTGTTTTGTGTGTTTTGTGTGTGTGTGTGTGGTGTGTGTGTTTTTCCCAGTACCAACTTTTTAATTAGCTTTTGTTAGTATTATCCAGTTTTAGTTACTATTTCACCAGGATTGTCCAAACAGAAAAGAAAACTTTTGGCTGATCTTACTACTTTCATTGGTAACTGATTAAGTAATATTAAAGGGATAGTTCACCCAAAAATAAACATTTCGCTAATTCCCACATCGTTCCAAACCTGTACTTAGTTCTTCTTACTTTTGAAACATAAACAAGCATTTTTGAAAGACTGCTGCTTAACAACAGTAATGTTCCCCACGGCTTCCACACATATTTCTTTCTCTGCAGGAAAGTCAATGGGTACCAACAACGGTTTGGTTCTTCCAAATTCTTAAAAATAGCTTCTTTTGTGTTCAACATAAGAAAGAAACTCATACAGGTTTGGAACAACATGAGGGTGAGTTAATGATGACAACATTTTCATTTTGGGGTGAACTATTCCTTTAGATGCAGGCCCTTATTAAAAAAACACACACATTTTATTCTGATGTTACAACATGAAACACATTTTAGGTTTTCTGAAGAAAATATTAGCGCATGTGTGCTGAATTAAAGCAGCATGAGCAGCATAGAGAAGCTGTTGTGCAGACACGCAGACAGTAGCGTCTTACATCAGATCTGTAGTTGTGTGTGCTAGCTCTGCTCATATCTCGGGCTGATTCATGCTGCCTCATTGCGGGGGTTTGGACGGACAGATGGCCGCTGTGGGAGAGAGAGGAAAGAGTCTTGCGGGTGGAGGAGGATCTGTCCACCTCTCTCCCTCTCACTGCCAACACCGTCAGTCAAGAAACACAGCCGGTGGAGGAGGATCTGTCCACCTCTCTCCCTCTCACTGCCAACACCGTCAGTCAAGAAACACAGCCTACATTACAAACACTTCAGCACATTTGCTGTACGGGTTTGTCCCTCTTCTCCCACTGAGTGCACATAAAAGGATTAAGGAGTTGCATTTTATGTTCGCTCTCAAGACAATTGAAAATGATGATTGAACCTGTGGTGACCCTGACGTGTGGAAAACACCTCATTGCTTATTCTCTATGCAGTTGTGAGCTATGTGGGACAGAGACCTTTAAATCATTGTCAGTCTGGCACACTGCATGCACACTGCTTTCAGTCGATAACACACTGTTTATCAAGTACTTATAGAAGGTAAGTCATATGTGTGTCTGAATTAAGAGTGTTTAATTAGCTCTGCTTTCTGAGCACAGACTTTCTAAGAAGAAACAGGCCAAAATAGCAACCTATAGAAAATAACAGTACATGCATAAAAAGTATCCCCTTTATAAATGTTGTGATCATTTTTATGGTAATACTTTACTATCGGGTCTCATTTAATATTAGTTGTTAATGCATTAACTAACTAACATAAAGTAACAATGAGCAGTCTATTTTATAGCATTTATTAACTGTTAATGTTAATTAATAAAAATGTTCATGTTCCTGTTTGTTCAACTTGCATTAACTCATGTTAACAGATACAACTGTTAATCTTTAAAATATTAAATGTTAAGATTAAAATGAATAAAAATTGTTAAATTCTTTAGAAGCTTTATTTAATGTTAGTTCACATTAATGTAGTTAGTGTCCTTATTGTGAAGTGTTACAATTTTATTTTAGTATATTCTCCAATGTTTTTGAAACCAAAATGCTATATTTCATAGCAAGAATTCTGTGCTGCTCTTTTCCATACTATGAAAGTGAATGGGGGAAAAAACATTTTTGTTAATTGAATTAAAGCTAAAATAAAATAAAGTAAAATTAAACTAAACTAAATTAAATTAAATAATAAAGTAAAATTAAAAAACTAAAAACTAAACAAAAATGATCAAGTTTGCCTTGGCAACCCACTGAAATAAGTTTAAGTTTCAGCACAAACATTACTAACTGGACATAAATCAAATCTAAAACTAAACTCTAAAATTAAACTGAAATTTAAAAAAAATTCAAATTAAATTGGAAAAAATGACAAATGCACATTTTACATGAAAGTAAACTGACCATGAAAATTGAAACTATAAAAATTAAAGCTATAATTCAAAATATGAGATATAAATCAAGAATATATAGTATATAAAAAATACTGAAATAACACTGCCACAAAGTAGTGCATATGATTTGTGTTCTTAATTTCAAGTCTTCTGAAGTTATATAATAGTTTTGTGTGTAGAACAAACCAAAATTTAAGTCATTATTCACCGAAAATATTTCCTTGTGCTGTAACTTTCAATCTGGACCCTAACGATCAGTTCCATTTTTAAAAAAAACAATGAAATTTGACTTGTCTGATGTCAGACTTTCCACAGTATGTCTTTGAAAATATATGAGGAAGAGACTTAAGAATTTTAGTGAATAATTAAATGTCATTTTTGGATCTTGATGTTACCGTTTATTTTCATTGAGTGGAGCAGTGTGAACATTCTTCACAGCATCTCATTTTGAGCTCCATGGAAGAAATAATGGCAGAACGCTCATTTTTAGAATAACTGTCCCTTTAAGAACATGCCTGCATGACATACTCTGACTGTGACGTGACTGAGCCACACTTCTACATGAGAAAAATGCTGAAGTTGACGCTGTAAGTATGTTTTATGCCTATGGGCGAACAGCCAGAATGACTCTCTTTCTCCCGCTCTCCTTCCCCCTTCATGAATGTACCGGGTTCATTGTGGAAATCCGTTTATGTTGCCCTATCCTGTGAGATCGGCTGTGGAGTGATCTTCGGATAACTTAATTGAATAATTCTATTGAAAACGTGCCATCAGGGAGTATAAGGTTTCCCTTTAAATCAGTGAACTTTAATCGGGTAAGTGGAGGCACTTCCTGTTTGGCCTGTGAGCCGTGCAGAGGCAGTGATGGGCTCTTCCTCCCACAAGGCCCGAGGCGGCTTCACGTTTCCACACACTTTAAAACCCACAGAAGAAAACTTTATAATAATCTACCAGAAATCCAGCATTTGACGCCAACTGTGATACAGGTTGTTCACAGAGAAACAAAAGCAACTGTGTGAACGTGTTAAGATGCTCAAGCACCCATTTAGTGCTTTGATTATTCAATCATAATCTCTTTGACTCATTTCCTCTTTGCTTAAGTGGATAAATCAGAATGCAGTTTAAGGTTGTGATTAATTAGCATTCATTTACAGCCCATTCATCTGTATGGGCTGTCATGATTATCGTAAAGTCTGACCTATATTGAAACATCACGCAGTCTGATGGGATGCCATATGGACGGTAAGACGCTCTGCACCAGGTGTCCCCAAAACCTGTCTCTCCTCATTAGCAGGTATAGATGATACTCTTAGTTTTTTTTTTCTTTTTCAAGAACAGCATGCATAAAAATCACTATTACCTGACAGATATACAGAAACAGGTGTCCTGAAAAATCACACCTGTCTCTGTAACAGCCCTAGACAGAAAAAGGGAACATTATATTGTCAAATGGTGAAGGTTTGACCGCCTTTGTAAAAAGAAGTGTGTTTAATTGAATGTGTACTGATAGTGAGTTTTATAATAAAATATTAATAATTAATCAAAAGGCTACTTAAATGTATTTAAAAGAGTACATTCATGATGGTTTCGTTTAGTGATAATGTCAAATTAAAAGTTTTCTTTAAATCATTATGTTTTAAAAATCGTTTTGTTGCACTTTAATGAAATACACTTATTTTGATGTGCTGACTAACACACTAAAGCACGTGTAAAGTACTTATTTATCATTTTAACTGTAGTATGTTATTTAAGTTGATATATAATAAATGTACTAAATTATAACCTCATTATTGCAAATATGTAATTACAAATGACTCATTGCACAAAATTGGTGCCTTTTCCACTTGGAAAAATAAAAAAAATAAAATAAGCTTAATCAATATTTTTAAATTAAGGCACCTTTAAATGACAAGAAATTGTATTGTGCCATATAAGGCTATGTAATTTATTATTTTATGAATATTTTTCTACCTCATGTTTTGGTTTTTTGTCAACCCTGTTACCCTGGTACACAAGCGTTACTAGATACTAATTTAGACTCATATGCCACTGAAGGATATGGGCAGTAGCTCAATAATATACCGAGGGTGACCTTTATACTGTTTTATTGTACCAACACAGACAGCTTTATAAACAAGGCCAACCTAATCAAATTTCATCCCTGTTACTCTAAAAATAGTTGACAGTAACAGGTTTGACGATTTCAAACAAATTTCCTAATTGCTAGCTAATAGTCAAGTTCACAAAAGCACATATTGTACACTTTGAAAGGATTTTATTTGTAGATATGGATTATATTAAATGTAAGCAATAATGTTTACATTTATATTTTAAAAAATGGTAACAGGACTGACATTGCATGAATGCAATGACATTGCAAAATCATAGTGAGGGACAGGCCAAAAACCTTACCCTTACCAGAATAAATGCTGTTTAAATTATTCAA
This sequence comes from Sinocyclocheilus anophthalmus, assembly GCA_018155175.1. NCBI lineage: Eukaryota > Metazoa > Chordata > Actinopteri > Cypriniformes > Cyprinidae > Sinocyclocheilus > Sinocyclocheilus anophthalmus. The sequence continues at coordinate 279,487 of JADLZN010006766.1, forward strand.
AATAATATTATGTAATATTAATGAAAGCATAACATAGTATTGTTATGTTTTTAAATTACACATTTATTTGTTGCTATATTAAATCTATGTTTGATTAATTCTTAGGGACACAAAAGGCACCGATTTTGTGGAATGGCCCAATTATTTTAAACTCGCACAAAAGCTAGAACAGAATTACATACAGATATTTGAGTTAACTATATATGCTTGTCAGTGCATTCAACCGTACACTTCATCCATATTTCAAAGACAATAGACGTAATTATGAAATTACATTTAAAGATGAGTGGGTCAAAAAGGCACTGTGCAATTCAACATATAAATTTAAACTATAATCATTTTAATTTAATTGCAATTGTAACATGCAACTGAACATTCTGAGAACATTACATTCAGTTCATATTCAAGTATATTGCTTTAAAGTATATGATTTACATAATAAATTCCCTTTTTAAAAGCATGCTGCTAAAGGGTGGTTAGCATATTGTTGGCCTCTGCTGGTAGATGTCATAAGTACAACACCAGCCTCTAAAAAGCATATTTGTCCAATAACAGTTTTAATTATTTACAGTATATGCTATATTATGTGTTTATACTTTTAAGGAGCCCTGCACCATCTGAGCAACTGCTGTTGAGATCAATTGAGTCTGACGCATAGCTTCCTCCAGGTTTTTGAAGATCTCCTTATTGGTTTTAGTTTGCTGCAGAGGATTCTGAAAAGCTGTTTGGAAGTTGGAAGTTAGCAAAACCTGTTTTAAAAGAGCTGTTCACTACACACCGCTTCCTAAATCATGTTATCTGTAGGAAACAGTAATAATGCCTCGCTAATGATAAATTCAATAAACGTTAGCAGTTCAAAGTGCTGCTAGCCCTGCAACAGCAAAAGCAGGTTTGCTAGTCTTAGCTTGGGTAACCAGCTGACAAAATCCCAATAAAACAAACAGACTGGCCTGACAAAATGCCATCCAGAGAGTTTATGAGGGCACATTTACAATTTGTTTCCATGAAAACTTCTCTCCAGAGGCAGTCCAGCAGAATTCCTCCACTTTCCGCTGATAGATATCTGTCTGCCATAATTGTGTTAGTCTTTGAAGCCCAAACAATGTGGATATTTGATTGTCTTTTTGTCGTACACAGGATGTGCTAAGCATGTGCAGCTAAGTGTTATTGCAGACGGCAGTTCATGTAAATAAAGCCAGTGAGAGCGAGGGCCTGCAGTAATTGTGTTCTTTGAAGATGGAGAGAATATGAGACATTAAAATGTGCCGTATTCGAGTACGTACGCATGAAGGGTAGATGGATCTCTCTCTGCCGGTTAACAGGAGTGAGTGCGCAGCGGTGGGAAGCGGTGATCAATCGCAGGGAGCCTCTCAGAGTGCATTTATTAACATCTCCCTCGCAAACCAAATTAATCCAGCAGTAATGTGGATTAATGGGCCTGTGCACAAAGCCACAGACAGATCGGGCCTCCGGTGAGCGCAGCCACTGCAGCGCCGCGCATTAACTTCACACGCCGCTGCCTTTGTTTCCTGTTTCTGTCGCAGTGTTAAGATCCAATTACTGTGTTTGTGTGGAGTTAAAGAGAGACAGGTGTCCTGCGAAGACAAAAGCTGAAATACTTTAGACAGCTTACTTGTTATGACTCTTTTAGCACTGCTGTGGTTTAATAGCCACAGCTAGCCTTGTAGCGTTTGCCTGTGTACTGTATGTGTGTGTGTGTGTGTGTGTGTGTGTGTGTGTGTGTGTGCGCACGTTTTTGTGACAAATGAGGACATAAATGTGTATAATGACAAGGGTATGACATAGGTATTACAAGGAGAAGGTGACTTTTCAGGACATTACCCCATGTCCCCACTTTTCAAAACGCTTATAAATCACACAGAATGGAGTGTATTGAAAATCTGAAATAGCACCATTTTTCCTGTGAGGGGTAGGTTTAGGTGTCGGGTTGGTGTAGGGCAATAGAATATAAGGTCTGTACAGTATAAAAACCATTACGCCTGTGGGATGTCCCCACTTTTCACAAAAACAAACCTGTGTGTGTGTGTGTGTGTGTGTGTGTGTGTGTGTTTACTTAGGAGTTATACTCAGGGGGCAAATATTTCCTCAGAAATTAGTTAAATTGTGATAAAAACATCCCTTTAGGGACATTTGAAGATAGAAAAGTTGATGAACAAATACATTAATCAGCCTTTTTAGGGCTGTCATTTAAAAAGTAAGACCAATAGCTCCAACAGAACAAAACAGAATACAGGGATCTTGAGATTTTCAAAGTTGAACATTAAAAATGATTAAAAATACATCTATGTGCTACATTGACAGTATCGGCCCATTTGGAAATGTAATATATGACATATATTGCCTTATATCAAGACTGATATTGCCATGTATGTTACATATAAGGCCATATTTTTTCACATATTTACATTCTCTGAGTAGATGAATATATCATTTTATGATATGTTCCCCATAGTAAAATCTGTGCAGTACATACTGTATGTTAATAATATGTATATGATGATTTATTTATATGGTGTTATATTTAGCAACCGTATATGTCAACAAAACATATTTTATTTGGTTAACACTTCATTTTACACTGTCCTTATTACACGTTACATGTACTTATTATCAAAGTTCCATCATAACAACTCTCTGAAGATTTTAGCATGGTGATGGATATGACAATGTTAATATATTTGGTCTTGGCGGAATAGATCTGCTACACTGCTGCTGAATTGCTGCTGCTGTTGGTTATTGCTGTAGTTGTAGATTATTGTACAGGAACTTGCTACTGCCAATGCATATGGCGATACGGTGCCGTGAGTATTTAAGACATACTGCTGCTGCACAAATAGCATATAAAATAACCCCCAACAAAGCTGAATGAAGAAAACAAAACAATTAAATATGTATGCTGCTGCTATACAATAATAACTATAATGTACTGCTGCTGCGCCGTAAGAGCGTGAGACCGGGTGTTTTGCCATCTATGACCCTGGGCCGGCTTTGCCGAATGGCTTAACGTTAGTGAACTATTGCTGTGTGTACCTTATCAGTTGACCAGATAGCTTAAACTAGTGGCCTGAGTTAAATGTGTTTCTGGGCTAATTGAGCCCAGAATCCGAATACAAATCCTGCTTTACTTCCTGTCTCCGGAGGTACCTTATTCTGATCGAATTTTGAAGGCAGCATAGATGTATTTTTTGCTGCCTTTGATATCCCACAACCCTGTGCATTCCACTCTGATATGGTTGAGCTAAAAAAAATAAAGATGGCATCTGAAAGTTGCGTTTGGTGGTCAGTTTGTGTATAAATGTATGTTTCTAACTAACTTTTTGCACTTTTGCTGCCTAAGCTTTCGGACACAGCCGAAGTAATCCTCAGCAAACACCTGGCTCAGGCTCGGGCGTGATCATTTTTCCATTAACGTTCATCAACATTACTGCAATGGAAATACTTACCTTTAACTTATTAATAAGCTAACAAAATATTTGGCGAAAGAATAAATCACTGTTCATAATATCTGTTCATCATTATAGCAGCAGCAGCAGCTAGGATGCTGACAGGCACTCGAAAACGAGAGCACATCACACCAGTTCTATTTTCCCTTCATTGCTGCCAGTACGTTTCCAAACAGAATTCAAGCTTTTATTGTTTGTTTTTCAATCATTAAATGGTTTGGCACCTCCTTACCTTGCAGACCTTCTTAAACGACACACGCCTACTAGATCCCTTAGGTCCTCTGATCTTCTAACTGTTCCTAGGTCTAGATTAAAACTTAGGGGTGATCGGGCCTTTTCGGTAGTTGCACCTAGAGTGTGGAATTCTTTACCCCTGTATGTTAGAGCAGCTCCAACTATATTTACATTTAAAACTCTGCTAAAAATTCATTTATTATCTCAGGCTTTTAATTCTACTGAGTATTGAGGGGTGTCATTGAATTTTTAGTGTTTATTTTGAACTTATTTTTGTATGTTCTTAGTTTTATTTGTTTTTACTTTGTCTGTACAGCACCTTGGGCAACAATAGTTGTATTAATGTGTGCTTTAAAACTGAAATAAACAGAAATAAAAAACAAACAGAAATATGAAATTGTTCCAATTTCTATTAGGTTTCAAATGTTTTACTATTTTACTTCATATGACAATATATTTTATAAATAGAAATAATATACATATAGTAGTGTACATACATATACTGTATTTGTTTTTGACATTTATTTTCACATATTTTGCAGGATGTGTGGCTTATGCTCAGCTGCTCTTCTTTTAGAGCTCTAAACAAATATCTTTCCTCACTACAGTTGTGCATCATTACAAACAGACTTTGCATCATTAAACAAGAGGCCGACATTATCGTCTAAAACACGTGTTTATAAAGCATTTGAGCAATGATTTCAGAAGTGTAAGACCTACAGCGCCCAAGCATAAAGGCATGGGTTTCTATGGACTTGCCTCCTTAATGCTCATGATGCTGCAGTTGTGGTCTGGGGGGGGGTCTGCCACATCCAATGCAACGACACCGGGCGATTTTCCGGGAAAATGTATTAATACCCCTATTAGGAGACACCATGCGGATATAAATCCCTGCCCGGCTTCCAAAAAAAAATAGTTTCTGGTCTTTTATCAATTGGTGAAATAAGGAACACAACAGATGGATTAAGGGCTAATTGAGGTGTAATGTAAGGTTTCTTTCAGATATATATAGCATATGTAAAAAAAAAAAAAAAAAAAAAAAGCATCGATTAAGTCCCACATCATTCAACTAATTACTAACTAATGAGTTTTTTAATAAACAAAAAAAGAATTTTTGAGTTTGAGACCATCATCTATATGACAATGACGGTGTGTGCGTGGGGTGCGTGTGTGTGTGTGGTGTGTTTATATGTTTGCGTACTTGTCATTGTTGTAAAGTTACCTCATTTGTGTCTTTTATTTCCTATGAGGATGTGTGTGCGGTGCAAAAAGTGTTTACGTTGTGATGCTTAAAAAAGTGTAGAAAATATGATACTTTGTTTCAGGATACAAGAACAACATTTATTTGAAATAAAAATTTTATCATTATAAATGTCTGTCCTGCCCCGTAAGTTTATATATATATATATATCTATATATCTGTTATTGTTTGTGTGTGTGTGTGTGTGTGTGTGTGTATGTCTATATGTATATATATATATATATAATTATATATAAGTGTGTGTGTGTGTGTATGTGTGTGTGTGTGTGTGGTAATATAGAGATATATATATATATATATATATTTATATAATATTTATATATAGTTTGTGTGTGTGTGTGTGTGTGTGTGTTGTTTATATGTTTGCGTACTGTCATGTTTAAGTTATCCATTTGTGGTCCTTTTATTTCCTATGAGAATGTGTGTGCGGTGCAAAAAGTGTTTACGCCCATGTTGTTGTATTTAAAGTATTTTGTGTAGAAGAGGAAACAGAAGTTGGTTTTCCGGTGCTCTCCGCCGCAGCTCAAATACTGAGCCTCTATTAGTGGTGTGACTTGTTTTTTGCAGTATTACAGGTTTTACCAGATGTGGAGCATCTATATCTGCCAAGCTTCTCCTTCCGCACAGAGCGAACCACTGAACGCGGCTGAGACCGAAAACAAAGAACTAGACTCTTACATTTCTAAACTGAGTGTTTACACATACTAAACAGGTTGCCAGGGTGTAGCCATGCGGTTGCTAGTTGGTAGCTTTAAGTATTAGCAATAACAATAGTGACTCTTACATAAAAGCACACTGCAAACAAGAAGAACTTACCCAACTGAAAATGCACAGTACAAATAAATACAAGGACATTTTTAAAACAGCATGTAAACAAAATGCCATTTGCTTTCTAAATGATATTCTTTCCATTAGAAAACCCCAGGGTCAGCCTCAAGAGCACACACAGGCACTCTAACCTACTCTCTACACTGCATACGTGCACAGTCTGAGTGAGGTGAAGAGAGCAGACGCTTCACGGGCAGCCACATCCTGAGGAAGAGAAGGCAACATGCTCAGCGCAGGCCATGAGAATATCAGCCGCTGGAAAGAGCTGGGCTCTCTCACACACACACACACACACACACACACACATATCGTGAGAGCAAAGGAACGAGGTGAGGTGCAGAAGAAAGGGAGTGATAAAATGAAAAGCTAGCAAACAGAGAGGCATGCTTCATAGACCAGAGCGGAAGGGTGCAGATCGCTGCAGGGCAGACACATTATAGCCATGACCAACCTCTCTGTGTGTGTGTGTGTGTGTGTGTGTGTGTGTGTGTGTGTGTGTGTTGTGTGTGTGTGTGTTTTGATTAGGTAAAATAACATACGGTGACAATGCTACATTATACTGAACCAATATAGAATTGTTCAAACCATTTGCTCAAAGGCTCAATTAGCCTGCTTGCTCTCATTATGACTGATGCCATTTGTCTGATAAGGGGGTGGAAACTTGAGCAAACAGTGTTCCCCTCTCAATCGGGCCGTGCAGTGCCGCTGAAAACCTATACGTTATGAGATACAGCTGAAGCGTGAGGCGTATTGGTGATCGCTCTGGGAAAGCAGTGGATTTTGTTCAACTGTTTATTGTGTTAAAAGTTAGTTCAACCTGAAGGCCCTAAAGAAAGGAAGATGGTTTTAGTAAGAACTTAAGCACACTTAAACCAGTCCATTTCTTTCGGTACTTTGTTGAATTAGAGACATTGCAATGTTGCCGAGCATTTTTTGAGATTTTGTATTGTTCACTGTATTATTATAAATCTCAAGTCATTAAAATTCTAAAGTTATATATTAGCATTTGATCAGGTTGTTGAACAGACTAGTTAATGAAATTAAGTATTGTACGACTAATATTTTTTGCTCCTTTAGAATATTTAGCATGTATTTATCATTTGCAATCTATGTCCTTCCCAAGGTGTACATACAATAGTACAACAGTGTGTGTGTGTGTGTGTGTGTGTATCATATATATATACATATATATATATACTATATACATAATATATATATATCTAATATATATATATATAGATATATCTATATACATATAATTATCTTTGTGTTTTATATATTATCTAATAATAAAAATACATTTTTGGAATTTAAATATGCACACAACATATAACAAATATTTATAAATAGTTATTTAAAATTTTGTAGTGTTTTTTTTATAATTACCTTATAAATTCTAGTATTAGTTATACTATTATCCAAATACTATACTATTAATAAACAAGTATTCAATTAATAATAACTCAATATAAAATATATAATAATATTAATATTATACTAAAAAATATAAATAATATAGTAAAACATGGTGGACACGAGATTACTACCAAACAGGAATTCTATAATGCCTTTTAGTATGCATTCGTAATGACTTTGTTTCCTTTTATCTTCTTGCATCATTGTGTTGAATCCATGAGTCTCGCTCTCACGATTGCCATAATGAAATCGCCTCATGATTTCTGTTATTCTTTCATTTTTTTTTAAAGGGGTCCTATTATGCTTTTTCCACTTTTTCAACTTTAGTTAGTCTGTAATGTTGCTGTTTGAGCATAAAAATATTTGCAAAGTTACAAAGCTCAAAGTCCACGTCAAAAGGAGATATTTTATTTAACATAAACCACTTTTCAAAAACTACAACGAACTAGTTTGGACTACAACGCATATTTTCCGGGATTTGTGACATCACAAATATCGACGAATGGGTCGAGACCTGGTTGAGCTGCACTAGAGTAGGCAGCGAGTGTTATCACTATGTCGGTGCCACGCTAGCTTTCCCAAGGCAGACGAACTTAGAGTGGTTACAATCATCTGGTTTAAATCACGCTCAAATTTATTTGATATTGACTCAATATTTACACTGATGCTCGCAGGCGGCTATGGTAAGGGGCTTGACATTTCTCGACCAGGCGCCGAGTGGTGCCAATCGTAACACACACTGGCCCAGCTAACCAATTACAGCACACACTTGCCCAGCTAACCAATCACAACACACACTGGCCCAGCTATCCAATCACAACACACACTGGCCCAGCTAAACAATCACAGCACACACTGGCCCAGCTAGCCGATCACAGCACACACTGGCCCGGCTGACCGATCACAGCACACACTGGCCCACCTAACCAATCACAGCACACACTGACCAAGCTAACCAATCACAGCACACACTGACCAGCCTAACCAGTCACAACACTCACTGGCCCAGCTAACCAGTCACAGCACACACGGGCCCAGCTAACCAATCACAGCACACACTGGCCCAGCTAACCAATCACAACACACTGGCCCAGCTAACCAATCACAGCACATTTCGAATTTCCTGTATCAATCATTTGATACAGGAACTATTTGAGTCGTTCATGCCAGACTGGGGAGAGAGGTGTTTTAATAATGTAAAATTTGTGAAAAATAATGTGTTTTTCGAACAACCTAGTATGAGAGCCTGTTCTAGTACACCCCCCAAAACAAAATCAAGACTTTCAAAGAGCATAATAGGACGACCTCTTTAAGCATAGAAGCCAACTTTTGTTAATAAAAAATGACATTTCAAAGTAAGTTTCGGAAAAGTTATAATCTGTAAGACTGTATTTAGGTTTCTGTGAGGGAACCTCCGAAGCTGCTCTCCTGACCGACTTCTCCAGTCTTGGCCTCACAATGCAGTTAATGGAAACCAGACCACTCTCGTCCATCTTCCACCACTGACACCTTGTAACACTCTCTGGAGGTGTCTCATGCGTGTGTATGTGTGTTTTGTGTGTGTGTGTGTGTGTGTCTTCAGCCAAACTTTCACAAATTCACACACCCATATGTTCCAGCAGGGGAGCTGTGGTCATGAGGGTCGACCTATTTTCGGACTTTCTGCAGAGTCTGCAGGCTGCTGGTTTCTTTAGAGGAAGGGTAGATGGGGCCCTCGGCCATATGGGCAGCCCCCTGTTTACCCAGTGTGACAGTGAGCTATGGAGGGACTCGCTGCACCACATCTGCACAGCAATCAGGGATTACACTGGATCTGAATGCAGCATTCACGCTTTGAGTCAGTGGTGTTTGCTAAAGAAAGCCTCACTCTTACTAATGATCATGCTTTTATGATTTATTCTAAACCACTAATTACTAAACGTTATGCTTGACTCATCCAATACATTTATGCTATGAACTACGCAGTGATTTCTTGCAGAGTGCTATTACTTCTCAGAGTGTTTGGACTAATGGTTTCCACATGGCAGACAATAAAATGGACACTGAAGCAGGGACCGAGTCAAATCTAGAGAACGTCATGAGTTCAAAACACTCCTTAAAATCATTTTTTATTTGTTTCATTTACAAGTTTTTATTTGTATTTTTTTTTTATTTTTTATGAATGACTTTTTTTCAGTATTAATTTTAGTATATTATTAAGAAATATACTATATATTATTTATATATTATTTAGTTTTTAGTATTAATTTTTATCATTTATTTTTCAAATAATGTCTCATGTGCTCTATATTTAACCGGGTTGCTCCAAAGTCTGGGTTTGTGGAATATTATCCTGGTCTATATAATATATAAATAGAAAGTTTTAAAGAACAGCATTTATTTAAAATATATTTTTTTTGTAACATTATAAATGTCTTTACTCTCAATTTTGATCAATTTAATGCATCATTGCTAATTAAAAGTATTAATTTTTTCAAAAAAAAAAACGTATCACCCCAAACATTGTAGTGTGTATGTCTTTTTTTCCGATTATTTTGCATTATTTATTATGATTACTATATGGAATAATTTTGTCACTGTACTAAAAACTTACATAGAGGTTACTTTTGGACATACCACATAATAGTGTAATACATAATCAAAAATTTTTTTAAATCTAGTTTAAACTTGAACTTTTTCAAGTTTATAGACTGCTGTTTGAAAGCGAACAGTACCAATGGGTGTGATTTTACATCTATGGAAAAAAACTAAGTGTGTGTGAGAGTCAGAGAGGCTGTGTTTACCTCTGTCCTCGCGGGGCCTCTGCTATGTGTGCTCTCTGTGGGAGCCACGAGAATTTCAGGGAGTACGAGAGGAAGGCGGGTGGGGGAAAACGGGTTGAACAATGTTCACTCGTCCACTGCACTCTTTCAGCTGCGCTACCCCTGGCCTGTTTTGTTCGCCTGAGGCCACTGTGAAACCCATTAAGAAACGGCAAGTCAGACCCCAGTGAGACAACAACACAAACCCCTTACCCCCACACCAGCTCCTCTGTACCCCCAAACCCCTGGCAACAAAGACGAGGGCAGAGGGGAGCGGAGCGAGGGAGAAAAGAGGAGGAGCGCGAAAGAAGAGGAGTGCACGCTTCAGTGGCTCCTGCATTCAGGCGCCGTGACCCCGCGCTGCGTGAAAGCGGCCGAGTGTTTTCAGCTCCTCAGCACACTTTCACCTGGACATGTCAGAATGAACCGTACAAATGAACGCAGGAGAGTGACAGGCTGTGAAAGACGCTGGCCTGAAAAGAGGGAGAAAGGAAACAACAGAGTACAGGGGACCAAATGGGAATGAACATTTCGAAAATGTACCCAGAGGAAACCGTCATGCTCAGCGTTTGCTCTTTGAGAGCTCAGGAGACTTAAGGCCCGTAGCCAGCTATGAGCTCACCGAAATCCAGACCTCGGTAAATTTTCAAAAATATAAATTTGTTCGTCTGACTGATTCATTTCCTGTTTAAAACAACTCATATGAATGTCTGCATGACATGTAAAAATCATACCAGGTATAAGAAATACCTGAGAACCATGAAAAGGCAAAAGTCTTATTTTGTACTCAATTTAATCTCATTGCCGTCCAGGAGAAACAATGTTAAAGAGCTCTCATCCGGGATTTTTATGTGTAAAATCTCTTACTTTGCAATCTTTGGTTTCGTGGATGATCTGAGCACAGTTTGAGACTTTGTTGGGATTTTTCTGATATTTTGGAAAGAGAAGTATCAAAACAGAAGGTTGTGTGAAGAATGTGAGAAGTTTAGGGTGTTTCTTGATAAATACTTGAGAAGCATGAAAAAGCAAAAATCTCAGTTTGTTGAATGGAGATGTTAAAGATATATCATTTGGGATTTTTAATGTGTAAAAATTTTGCAAATTTTGATATCTTACATGATATGAGCACAGTTGGAGACATTGTTGAGATCTCTTCTAATAACGCACTGATATATTTTTTTATTTAGTTGAACAGAAGCAATAATTTCATAATTTCTGTCTAGAAGAAACAATAGGGATAGTAAAGAGTTAAAATCTCAGACTTTGATTGCAAATGATCTTGGCAGGTCTTAAGACATCATTGACTACAGACATGTCACAGATAAAAAAAATAGAAGAAGCAGGAAACTATAAACCCTATTTGTAATCTCATTTTGATCTAGAAGAAACAACAGAGATAGAAAGATCCCATGAATAAGCATAAGATCTCAGGCATCTGCACATATTGAGATCTACAGTTGGAGAATGGTGAACAGACGTGGCATGGAAAGAGGAATTATGACCGGACTCTTGTGAACAGATGGGGGAGGACTCATGAAAATGGCTGTTTTGAATGACCAAATGGAAATGGCCACAAGTTTGTCCAGGCGTAATGGAGAACACGTGCAAAAGGCTCCTTTAAAGAGGCCAAACAAGAAGCGTTTAGAGACAGCATGGAAGTGATCAGAGCTACACAGTGTTTAGTGGTGGCCTGTGTGTGATACAGTGGCTGTATTAAAGGGTTTGTGAGACTCTACAACTCTTGAGGCTGAGAGAATGAGGAGTTAAAGACTCTCCGGGTGTCTCTCTGTCTCTCTCTCGCTCCTTCCCTAAATAGCAGGGCACTTATTTAAGGCCCTGAGCTTCTGGAGATTGATGTTGTTTTGTTGCAATCAGGCCGGCGGTGTGGGACGCGCTCCAGCCTGCTCAGACAAACACACACACACACACACACACACACACACACAGACTGCTTAGATAAACACTGCTCAGTTCAATATGACTCAGGCCTACACACACACACTGTGAGAAAAATTAAGAAATGCTGGCACACTATGACATATGAAAACTTAATTAATCATTATGTAATATTTACCACTTCAAAATCATGTAATTTTTAAACCTAAAAAGGTTACGTTCAATTCATTTTAATGACTGTGCTGAGTCAAACTCTGAAAATCAGCACAAAATTCAGCACTGGACATTGAGGAACCTGAAGAGATGTGCGAGAGGAAAAGAACATGACAAAAATCTCTAACCAATGTTTTTTACTGACATTTTTTACACTTTTCTACTAAATCTGTTATTCATCACCATTACAACACTGTGCTCCATTACAAACAGTTATTACAGTTTTCAAAACTTTGCCACTTTTTTGTTCCGAACTTTACACACAATTCCAAGAATTGCAGACACAAAATGCAAAATGCCTCACATCTCTTGCAAAATGAAGCACTGCATTCAAAATATCACAAACACATCTCAAAAGCAAACATTTGCAAACACATTCCTGTTAGATTTTTGGGTTACACTTTACTTGAAGGGGTGTGCATAAGACTGACATGACACCTTCATAATCATGACATGACACCTACATAATCATGACATGACACATGAAGGTTTTTATGCATGTTTATGACAACTGTCATTAAGTGTCATTCGCTCAGTTATGTCATTTTTAATGCAAAGATGACATTGTTTGAGATGTCTTTGTTATGGGCTATGGTTAGTGGTAAGGGTAGGGGTAGGGGTAGGGTAGGGTTAGGTCAAATAATGTCATATTTGCATTAAAAATGACATAACTGAGCGAATGACACTTAATGACAGTTGTCATAAACATGCATAAAACCTCCTTCATATTCATGACATGTGTCATGTCATGATTATGAAGGTGTCATGTCAGTCTTATGCACACCCCTTCAAGTAAAGTGTTACCGATTTTTGTGTGTTACATAGAGAATTGTGTGTTGTGTTTTGCAAACAGTGCTTTATGAAATCAAAGGCCGAGAATTAGTGTATGGTTTTGCAGATTTGGTGTGTGGTTCTGGTGTTTGAGTGTCATGTTTCAGAAATTATGTGACAAGTAAAGTTTTTGTGTGTAAATATTTTTTGCATAATTAATTTCTTTTTAACTTTTAGCCAAAACACATTAACTATAAGCCCAAAATGCATTTAATTTTAGTCTTGGACATAGCCCAAAAGAAAGACAAAAATAACTTTCAATTAGAATAATTGTATTATTGTTATTGCATGACTATTTATTAGAAGATATTATTAATTCATATTGTTGTACTTTTTTAATCTGTTGATTAATTAATTGCTATATATCAATTAATTAACTAATTGTGTGTGTGTGTATATATATACAGTGTGTATAACAATAAAAATACAAGAATAATCAATTAAAAAATAAATATCAAACACTTAACCTTAATTTTTATTTCAGCTAGTTTCCAAGGAGACATTTCCTTCTCTTTTACATTTGATTAACTTATGAACTCAAATAGCTAAAACTGAAAAAAAAAGTGAATAAAAACTATTATTCTGCAATAACTAATAACTTATACAAAAATTAAATTCAAGTACTGAAAATACAACTGAAATTAACAGAAATGGACTATAAATATTTTAATATTAATAAAAAAACGTATACTATTACCCTCGGCATACCAGTTACGGTATAGTTATATATATATATATAATATCTATAATATTATATCTACTCATATATATCTATATGCTATATGTATGATTTGTTGTTGTTTTTTAAATTCATTGTTTTTATTTTGACTCGGATATTAATGGTTTAATTGGTCTAATAATATAATACTAATATATCATAATCATATCTCCTGGATTTTTACTTGGATAATGTAATGTCGTCACAGCGCTGTACTAAAACAAAAACGTTTTCCTTTGCATTTTCATTTACAACAACAACAATTATCAAAACAATCCCTTTTACACACGGATACCATGAAAAGCCCTACTAAAAAGGCGTATCATGCCATTCCAGGCCAGTATTGGAGATGTTACTTTGTAAAGCACACTACTCATACTGTGCAAAACCTATAGACGAACACTTAAAGTCGGCATGAAACTGAAGTTGCGATTGTCTTTTCTTCTCTACTGTGACATATATCCGAGTGAAACTGCATCTGAAATGAGAGGGCGGGACTTGATTTCGTTCTTCGGGTATTGATTGGATCGTTGGAAGTTGGGGCGTTGCAAACAAAATGGAGGCAGATCTGAATGCCAGTTTGCAGTTATTGGTGGGGGATTTCTCTCCACTGGATTCGCAGCCGACACCCAAGCATGAATAAATTTTTTATTTATTAAAGGGGTCATATGATGCGATTAATTTTTCCTTTCTCTTTGGAGTGTTACAAAGCTGATTGGGCATAGATAAGATCCCTGAAGTTGCATAGACTAAAGTCTCAAAACCAAAGATATATTCTTTATAAAAGTTAAAACTTGCCCTCCTAAAACGGCTCGTTCTAACACACGCCCCCACATATATCTACCTCACTATGTGGAAATATTATAATGCCGCCCAAATGTGCACGCAAGAAAGAAGGCGTGGTTTCAGTAACCGCAGTTAGTGTTAAAGCAGCCATGTCAGGGAGAAGCTGTGTGTTTCTAGGCGAAAGCAAAATCACTTTATTTGACCTTCCGGAAGTAGATGCTTTAGGCATCTTAAGATTACTACACAGACAGGCATGCTTTAATGGCAGACAGGTTTCGTGAACCTAGAGAGGAGGTAAATCTGACTTTTGCTTATGACAATTACTGGCGCTTCGAATCAGCTAACGGTTTTGTTATTAGTTTTAATAGTTGCTATTGACTTGTTCAAATCGCGCCGCTTGAGAAGCGAGAGAGAGCGAGAGCGAGAGAGTGAGAGAGAGAGAGAGAGAGAGATAGTGTGTGAGAGAGAGAGAGAGAGAGCAGACACATCACAGGGGAGTCAAAGCTGTCTTACCCGTGGCTTGTGTACTGCAAACACATACCAACTTCATCACTGTGTCCGTCACCGACTCTCTGTTCTCCTTTCAGCTCTGTCTTTACATTTATTTTGAAAGATGAAGCTCTTGATTATGGTAAGGGGCGTTACATTTTTGACGAGTGCTTGCGGTGTTCGGCCAGTCAAAATGCACTGGGTCAGCTGGCCAGTCAGAGCAGACTTCGCTTGTCGGAAGGAGGGACTTTGTATAAAACAAAGCGTTTGAGAGAGGCGGGACATAGAGCAGTCCCGCGCCCGAACATTTTAACAGGGGGCTTATCCCTTCCTGCCCGGGGGGGGGCACATAGCGTGATTGTCAGGGGCGTTTGGTATCGTATAATTTAATTTAGCCTTAAAAAAGTTGATTAGTATTACTACTCTCGTCACTATTCTCAAAGAAGACAAATGTATTATGATTGCCCGTGGCCCGATGCACATCAGAACTGCTTCAAACATTTTTTTTAAAGTCACGATTAAAATAAGATGACGTTATAAACAAATTACGCATTCTATAATAAATAAAATAACACCAACCTGCTAGAACAGCTGGAGTCTGCGGCGCTTACTCTCGTTGAACCTTCTCAGTAGAGTATCTTTCCATTCATCCCGAAATTTTCTTGTCAAGTCTCTTTCAAATGCCAGTTGCACTAAATGGGCCTTTCGCTGATGTAGCATGCTCCTTCGTTTGTCCGTGAACACATTTTTCAGAGTAGAAAATGAGTTTTCGCATGTAGCTGTAGAAGCTCCAAATGTCAGCGCACATTTCATTGCAGCGTGTACACTAGGCATAGCTTCAAGCGTGGTATGATGCTCCTGGAGTATTTGTTTAAGTGTTAATTTCTCGCCACTAGAAATCGATTTCTAGCCAGTACTTTACGCAGGAATTGTTGGGCCACAACAAATTCTGAATGAATCACTTCCGAATTAGTTAAGTTAATCATATCTTGTATGAGTTGCGCATCCAAGAAAGTGCTGTCATACTGTGGATCAAAAGCTGAAAGAGCTTCAATTAACTTGCTATTTCTTTCTCCGAAACGCTCTGAGATTTCTGCAAGCACTGCGTCCAAAGTACTGTAGTATAATCTTCTGAGCTCTTCTTGATTTCCCAAATCACCTTGAGCCTGGCCAATGCTTTCCTCCAGCAGATATTCTTGAAGGCCTTTGTTGATGGTCCACTTTCGTTTGGGAGGTCTTGGCATTTCAGTGTCGTCGGGCCTTCTGTCACAGCTCTAAGAAGTCAGATTCACTGAGCAATTTCGTAAGGCATTCTGAAGCACATGTAACTAATTTGACTGCACTTAGAAGGTCCATGTCATCTGACTGCATCAGTTTGTTTGGAGCATCAAGCAGCTGTAGAATCTTATACACCATGTGGGGAATGAACTTGAAGCTCGTCTCTGATACTTCCCTAATCAGGCTTGCTGCTTCCATGCGCACCTCAGTCTCGTATCTGCGGATTCCATTGATCTCGGCTAACAACTCGGTAATGTCTTGAAAATAATTCAGAATTGTTTGGACCATTTGAAGATGCCCTGTCCATCGCTGTTCAAGTAATCTCTTAAACTGCTGCCCTCTGTACAAGACAGCAATGGTTGGCTTCTTTATGAATTTATAAAGCAAGTTGCCTACATTAAAGAAGTCTTCAACCGCAGGCTCTGTGGATATTGCATGAACTACCACAAGATGGAGCTGATGATTGAAGCAATGCACGTACGGAATCACTCTTCCTAATTTGTCCTGCAAAATTTTCTGTACTCCTCCGTTTTTTCCAGACATGAGAGAGGCCCCGTCATACACCTGGCTCAATATTTTAGAAGTACTGAGCCCATTTTTTTCAAGCTCTGTAATTATTGTGTTGGTCAGGGTCTGGGCATCCCCTTTTTCAGTTGTTGTCATGGAAAGAAGTCGCTCTGTGACTTGATAATTGTCCTTAACAAAGCGAACGATTATGGAAATATTTTCCATTCCAGTTGGGTCACGTGTGCCATCTACTTTGACTGTGTACCACGAGTCTGCAACTTCTCGAACTATTTCTTCAGTCACCAGACTGCTCATGTTTGCAATGACGTCATTTTGAATTTCGTGAGAACTGTACGTTGCATTGCGTGGTATTGTCTTCATAACACTCCTTAACTCTGGGTCTTTTCGGAGGGTATATTCGAATAATGAAAGGAAAAGTCCACTTCCATCCTCTGTTAGACAATCGAAAGCATCTGTGCTTCCCCTTAGCGGCAAATGATTCACAACAAGAAATTCAATCATGTCCACTACAGAGGAGAGGTAGTAGCGATTCCTAGCTAATTGGTTACTGTTAACCATAGTGGAAATTTCAAGTCCACTTTCAGCCCATTTTTTTCTGTCTTTCTATAGAGTGCCATGCTTGTAATGTGTTTTTTTGACGCTGCATGTTTGTTAAGGCCTTTTCCCGCCTCTACAGCGTGTTTCCAATCACTGAAGCCCCTTACAGTGAAAGCTGAGTCAGATGGAGAAATTAAGTATTTCCTGCATGGAAAACAAAATGCAGCATCTGCTTCCACGGAGTATTCCAACCACTCCCGTGATGTATACCACGACACAACAAATGACAGATGCTGGTTGTAGCAAAGGCGAAGAGGATAACGTCTTAACTTAACCTGATTCGGTTTATCCTCACCAAGGTCGAAAGGCACTCTTGGCGGTCCAGGCATGCATGAGCTGGAGCACGAGGGCAGAGGATCAATCGGTGTTGGTGTCTTGTCGACTGGCGTGTCTACTGCATTGCTGTTGGATGCTTGCAATTGCATGGTCGCATTTGGCAAACTATGGGACCGATTTATCATATATTTTCGTATATCCATTTTTATACTGCCTTATGGTAATCTATCTAGCCATCATTGATGAATCACACAATTGTAAGAAGCTCCCTGATAGGCTAGCGTTACTAGGAGACAAATCTCCGCCTACCACCAGTCTGACGACGGTCATGTCAGATTTTTGCCTGATATTTTTTTAGTGGTTATGGTATGATTAAAACTCGATTCAATTTAAAATTAGTAACATTTTGTTTTTATCGAAATTACACATCACATTTTATGTCACATTGTACTTGTTTAATTACGTTTTTACGTTCTCTTCTGCCAGGCTTGGGAGGGGGCTAAGCCCCCCCAAGCCCCCCCTTGACGCCGGGCCTGGCATAGAGGACCTACAATAATGTACAGTATTTTAAAAAATAATGTGTTTTTTGAACATTAAAGCATGTCAACATATTCTGTTACACCAAATACACAAAATAATGATCTTTAAAAAAGCATCATATGACCCCTTTAAGGATGACGACGACGATCAATGGCACAAAACATGCCTAAACAGTTTGCACGCGCGCGAGAGAGAGAGACTGGCTGAATGACTGAGCAAGTCATTGACAGGTTAAGTCATTTTCATGAAAAAAAAATTAGCTTGCGATGTCCTAAGAGTAATGTTGTTGTAATATCCTAATATCTTTTCAATGTTTAAGGGTAACGTACTCCCTCATGACTGGTGTCAGTGCTATAAAATGAAGCATCAGCTTCATCTTTTCCCCCTGTCGTGTGGTTTATCCCAGCGTTTACCCCTCACGTCACTAGCTCCGCCCTTGCGCCATAGCTCGTGACCGGAAGAGAAGATGAGTCGTTTTGAGGGGGAGGGGAGGCTAACGTTTTTGATTAAAGATTATTAGTGGGCACATGAATTTTAAAATAATAATGAAGTGCACGGATAAAATATTTATAAAAAACACTACAGTATTCCATTAAAAAATAAGAATTTTCAATTTTGATTTCATGGTGACTTTAATAAGCATGACGTCACAGTTTCCACAAATTCATGTTGACGGTATCATTTTCATAACTTGCATTTTGAAATCCATTTTCAAAAGTTTTCAGACCCCCAAAACACCATTGTCGTGAGAATCAACAGCTAAAACACAAAGCGCAAAAAAAAAAGAAAAAAAAAAAGGGTTTATTTATTTATTTGAAAACAGTGTTGTGTAAAAGCCCCTAAGTTGCTTTGGATACAAGCGTCTGTCAAATTCATTAATGCAGATGATACCTTAGGCTGCTGTTCAACCCGCAACTGTTTAAAGATGCAGAAATACAAATATGTTTCTAATTTAATTCCACATAATAGCACTGTCACTACTATTATGAAATCAAATTTACTGAACGTAATTGAGCCAAGAAATGTTAAACGCAACCAGTGACTAAACCTTTTGTAGTTGGCGAGACCTCAGCGCACACAACGATCAATAACTCTCAGACACAGCAGAGCAGAAAATAGCTCGAGCCCAAGCGGGACTCCATCCATGCAGCTCCCCTTCAAAAAAGGGGTGGTCTCTTCCTGTCCTTCGATCGACTTTCACCATCAGCCCTGCTGGATCCATGAGGTGAGTAATAACGCGTGTGCCAGCCGGCCCGTGCCCTTGTCCCGCCATGAGTCTCTGCTGCTTTACCTGTCTGACAGCAGGTCTGTCCCACAGAGAGCTCCCTCCCTCACAACTTTATAAGTCCTATAAATCTACCGCTGGAATCTGAGCTGCTTTAGGGGACTGATTGCTGGAGGTGGGTGTGTGTGTGTGTGTGTGTGTGTGTGTGTGTGTGTGAGAGAGAGAGACAGCAGCATGAAGGACGGCAAGGACTCCTATATCATATCAGTGCAGCGTCTCCTCTGCTGCAGCTCTGGCATGAGCTCTTTGCTGCTGTATTAGGTGTTAAGGTTTGCACTGCAGTACTTCATTGGGAATCGGGGATATTGGGTATTGAATGCAGAAGGGCATTCGGGATTTATGCTGGTTATAATGGATAATTGGGTATTGATGGGAAAGGGGCAGAACCACAAGATCAGTAGTATTGACAGCAGCCGGTGTGACAGCTGGATTAATGGAGGGAAAACCAGCTGTGGTGGGAAATGTAAGCACAAATCTCACAATATGTCTATATCATATATATAAACATTTCATTAATGTCTAAATCACAGTGGCACCCAAAAAAAAGTATGAGTCTGACTTGCAAGTTTGTTAGGGGAATTTGATCACACGTTTAAGGAATTTTAAAAGTTTAAAAAGTATAAATACATTTTATTAATATTTAGTTAAATCCCCCCCCCCCCCCCCAAAAAAAATGTGACTAACGTATTGATGTTATTTTATTTTACTTATTTTCTTTTTAATTTATGTAGGCCTACATATATAATGAACCTATTTAATAATTTATAAAGGCTGACAAATAAATACTGGAGTAATATATATTTTTATTTATTTATTTAATTAATTAATTAATTAATTAATTTATTTTCAAGGCGCAGAATACTGTTTTAAATTACTTTTTTTCCATTTCAATTTGTCATGTGGTCTTACAGTAGACCTGGCAAATTTCTACTGGTTTACAGTATTTTTTTTGAATACAAAAACCTTTGTTAAATATTTTTTAAATACTTTTTAATCTTATGTTTTATATTCATTTGAATTTGTCATGCAGTTTACAATATAATTAAATAATTCAATCATTTATATAATAGCTGAATTTTCTACTGGTTTACAGTCATTTAAATACTTTTTCTTTTTATTTAAATACATTTAAATCATTTGTTTCAAAAATGTTGAATACTTTTAACTTCTTTTTACGAAACGTTTTATATTTTTTTACATACTTCATTTATCATGTATAGCTTACAGTATGATTAAAATTCAGTAGTGATTATAATGGCTGACAAATTTCTGGCTTTACAGCCGTTTAATGTTTATTTTTTATTAAAATACATTTAAATAAAAAAAAAGTAAAAGTTGAATACTTTATTTGCTTTTGCCGACTTATTATTATTATTATTATTTTTTATTTTTTTTATTTATCAAGTAGCTAACATTATAATTAAACTATTACATAAATTAATCGGCTGACCGATTTTTTACTGGTTTACAGAAATACAATAAAATCACAGTGTTTGTTATTTTTGGGCTCTTCTTTTTATTATACAGCAGAAACAGAAGGATAGTATTGGGATATGACGACACAGGTCAGACTCGAAACTGTCTCCCCAGGTTGGCCTTTAAGAGAAGATGAAAACCACAGTTTGATTTTTTGACATTAGGGTTGAGGGTTTCCTGTGACACCGGCTGCAATTTGAAACTGCTTCCTCAAATTCAGCAGTTGAACAGTTCAGCATTCAGGAAACATTACTCGATCATCCTAACACTTCTTCTCCCATCTGAAAAGGACTTCTAGGCTTAATGTGGCTGCTTGTTTGTACCATTCACCCCTTGAGATGCTTGCCGCCTCTATATTGACCCAGACGGGCTGGTAGTACAGCACACATTTCCTGCGAGAGCTTTGATGTTCCCTCTCTCTGGCGTCTGGAGACTGACGAGGTTGTCGTGATGATAATGAAAGCGGGCCGCACTGAACAGAAGATAATCTAGATGAGCCAGACGGAGCTCCTCAGAGAGGAGAAAAAAAGGAAAAGAGTGGTATGAAATCTCTCCAGTCTGTTTGTAATTTACAGGAGGGCAAAGAGAGAGCCAATTAACCCTGCTTCCTAACCATGTCGCAGGCCGCCAGAGTACCAAACCAAAGGAAATGGTCCCGTTCGCTGAGGAAAAATAACCTCCTTTGAGTTTCAGAAATGAGTCACTAGTTAAAACTGAGAGGGAAGAGTCACTGTGAACCAATGTGGATTTGATTTCAGGTTGATAACACATCCGGTTCGTGTGGTTGTTGCAGAAGAGAAAATGTAAATTAGTGAGGTTTCATGGTTCATGTCACTGACTGACTCAAAGTATCAATGGGCTTTATCTTTGAACACAGTGTTGGAGATGGTGGTTATTGCAAGTGCACCAGATACATTGAGCTGTTGTGAACATGCTAGCAATGCAGGTTAGAAACAGAATTTCTAACTCAAATAGAAACTCATAAGTGAATGATTTGGGATAATCACAAATACTTCTGATAGTGGTTGATGTTAGCATGTAGCTAAGCTAACAACAGAAAACTCTAATAAGCATAAAAATACACAGCACACAAATATATGGTTAAAAAAGTTTTAATTATATTGAACTTTTCCCACTGATATTAATATAATTTAGCCTCCCTGTTGAGAAAACCAGCATATGCTGGTTAGGTATGTTTTGATGCTGGGATGCTGGTTTAAACTGGTCCTTTGCTGGTTTAAGCTGGTCCTTTGCTGGTTTAAACTGGTCCTTTGCCAGCAACAGGACCAGCTTAAACCAGCAAAAGACCAGCATAAACCAGCAAAGGACCAGCTTAAACCAGCAAAGGACCAGCATAAACCAGCAAAGGACCAGCTTAAACCAGCAAAGGACCGCTGTAAACCAGCAAAGGTTTTTTTTTTTTTTTTTTTGCGGTGGCAACAGCTTAACCAGCAAAGAGACCAGCATAACCAGCATTTGAGTACCAGCTTAAACCGCAAAGACCCAGCATAAACAGCAAAGGACCAGCAAAGCGAACCAGTTTAAAACAGCAAAGGCCCACTTTAAACCGCCAAAGCGACCACTTAATCCCAGCACAAAAGAACCAGAATAAACCAGCACAAAGGACCAGCAAAGGACCAGCATAAACCAGCAAAGGACCAGTTTAAACCAGCCAAGGACCAGCTTAAACCAGCATCCCAGCTTCAAAACATACCTAACCAGCATATGCAGATTTTTTTCAAAAAAAAACAGCGTTCTTATAACTTCAAAGACACTGTATGTGAATTCTATATTGGGACCATACGACACAATGTATGGCACACTTACTATCCATAGAGACCAGAGAGGGGAATTTAGGAATGGCAGGACGCTGGCTAGGCAACATCCGCTAAAACATTTTATTTTAAGGTGTCCTTGTTACACACATCACTTGTACTTACTAATATAATAACAATTATGCATAATTACATAAGTAACCCTAAGCCAAACCCTAACCACAGAGTAAGTACATGTAGTTAATTAATATAACTCAGCACTTAAATTTATTATTACACTGTAACAAGGACGCATAAAATAAAGTGTAAACAGAAAATGTAGTACTCAAGATTACTTGCATACTACACACATTCACATTATAGAACATCCTCATTTTGTGGTCGCAAAAATAATTACTTAGTTTTTAAACAAGTACTACTCAAGACCAGTATTTCGGACGCCGCCTAAAGTTGGTGAGCAGGTCCGAATTATGAGAAAAAGGGTGGATTGTTTTACGGGCCGCACTTTAATCGACAGTGATATAGTGAATTCAATCACTAATGTAATAAAAGGGCTCCAAGCACACAACACCTCACAAACGTCAGCTTAAAGTTACTTTAGATAAGACTCAGTTTGCTAGCTTTCGTTATTTACAGGCACCCTTGTACTTTTATCGGATTTATATGTTTAATTTTTATTAATAATTACACTACCGTTCAAAGTTTTCAGTGTCACGTGATCTTCAGAAATAATTCTAATATGCTGCTCAAGAAATATTTTTGTTTGATATTTTGTTGATAAGGCAAAACATTGCTGGTAGCCATTGACTTTCATGCTTCTTTTTTTCCCCCATAGAACATCAGTGGCTTACCGTCAAATGTTTGGTTACCAAAATATCTTCTCTTGTGTTCAACAAAGAAGGAAACTCATACATGTTTGAAACAACTTGAGAGTGAGTAAATGTTGCCAGAATTCATTTTTGGGTGAACTGTCTTTAGGGAAGAGACGAGAGCAGTGAGTGGGCAGGATCCAGTGAGAGAAAGGAGCATATTGGATTGTATAGTGCTGTGTTAAGTTTAATGTTCGGTCAAGGCCCATGCTGGTGTTCCACACATCCTCCAGCACAAGGCATCTCATTACATGCCTGAAATTACCCTTTGACCTCGGCTCAGATGTTGGCTTTCTTCTTCTGCAAAAAGTGGAGAGTTTTTTTTTTTGACACCATCAGGCTTTAGGCACAGGAACAAACCCTGACAACGGCAAGTGCCGCCGGATTCTAGGATATTGTGCGCTTCCTTCACTCCCTCGAGCCCGTCGCGTGCATACGTAACACTCGTCTCAACTCTAGGAAAAAAAAAAAAACCTCTGCATTTGTTTGC
This sequence comes from Sinocyclocheilus anophthalmus, assembly GCA_018155175.1. NCBI lineage: Eukaryota > Metazoa > Chordata > Actinopteri > Cypriniformes > Cyprinidae > Sinocyclocheilus > Sinocyclocheilus anophthalmus. The sequence continues at coordinate 303,538 of JADLZN010006766.1, forward strand.
CCCGTCTGTACCCCCCCCTCCTCTATGGCATCCAACAGCATGTATCATGCCTACATCGGACGCTATTCATAAAAAAGGACTTGAGGTTATGGAAAGGTACTATAGAAATAAAACGTGATTTTGGTGCGTGCTATAAGGCAAACGTAATTATTAGTTTTGACTCCCTTAACCCTTAAAGTATTAAAAATTCAACACAAAACACACTCCTGTAGATTTTGTGATAGGTATCATGATAATAAAATAATTGACTTCAGAAGAGCGTGTGGGTTTACTCTTAGAGCCATCAAGCTTACAATTTTATTGGTGATTTTTTTTACTCTAAAATGTGCATAAAAATATTAGCAATATTTCTTTACACTTTGAATATATGTGAGTGTACACTTTGGGTAATTATAAATATTAATATAAAAAATCACATAAATAATAATAATAAATAAATGTAATAAAATATTAATAAAATAAATAAATTAAATTAAAAATTTAAATTAAATTAAAATAATATTTATTTACACTACTGTACAAATGCTTGTCTCTTATGCTGACCAAAGCTGCATTTACTGGATCAGAAATACAGTAAAAAAAAACAATAATAATGTTAAAAAATATATATTACAATTAAAATTGCTGTTTTCTATTGTAATATATTTTAAAATGTAATTTATTATTGTGACAGTAAAGCTGAATTTCAGAAGCCATTACTCCAGTCTTCAGTCACATGATCCTTCAGAAATCATTCTAATATGCTGATTTGCTGCTCAAGAAACATTCTGAAATTGATCAATGGGGGACAAGCAATCAGTATGACTACAATTTGTTTGAGCCTAATAACATTTTTCAGGATGCAAGTCATTTTGAAGTACGATCTTTGTAAAATTGTAACGTCTGAATTCATACTCAGGCATTTAATGCATCTTTCTGCAGAAGTAAAAGTATAATTGTTAATACAGATAAAGGTCATTATAAACGGACTCGCAAATGCATGAATGAATGTTTTATGTTTGTTTGTTGTTTCTTCTTCATCTTCTTCTTTTGCATGTTTGCGTGTTTTGTTTTCCCCCTCAGGATTCAGTGACGCATGATCCTTCAGATTTGCTGCTCAAAAAGCATTTCTTACAATTATCACAGTCACGACATGTTTTATTAAGGATATGAATGTCAACAAGCAGGAATTTACTCATAACTTACCCATTCAGCGATATAAAGCTGGCCTAAACAAATACAATCTGAGCTCCTGCGTGTTGAGACAGAAGAGCTCTTTATGAGGGAGGGGGCAGCGCTTGAGCCACAATCAAGGAGGTCCTGTTCAAGAGTCTTCACTGCTTCTGATTCATCCTCCATCGGGACGGGCCGTGAGCGCTGAAGTCAGTGGAGCACCAGCAGAAACGTGCTCCTAATCACAGCGGCCTGTGTAAGAGCAGAGCTGTGCTTTCTGAAGACGCTGAGATCATCCGGATACTTTAAACACACTCTCAAGGTGTCTTTAATCAGGCTTTTAAAGGGGGAACAGAACTTGATTTTGGGCCTTTTTCAAGTTGTAATTTTTCCCTTCCTCTCTTTCGATTGTAATCATTCTCTTCCACTAACCCCTTTATATTTGCTTTTGCCTTGCGTCGTATCGAGGAATGATCTGTGTGTGTGTGTTTGAGGGGATGTTTACTTTTGAAAAACTGAGAAGTAGAACTCCGTCTGCTCTCCAGGAACCTTCTGACAGGAGTTTAGTTTCTCACAGAGGAGTGCTCATTCCTCTCCTCTGGATATGCAGCTCAGGGCAGCTGGCCACCAGTTCCTTTAAAGCGGAGTGCTTCTTGAGCGCGCATCAACACAAACAATAAAACACAACTCACTGTGACACTTCAGCAAATTCAAACTGAAGTCTACAGATGTGACCAGTTATCGAAATATGATTTATTACATGCAAATTGTGGTCTGCATGCTGTAATCTGGGCCCTAGATACCACCGGCACGTGAGGACTAACTGAATATTGTAGAGCAATCTAATTGTTACGGATGAAAGTGAATATTAAACCTCGCTCATGGCGCATGTCCTGTTCCTGTCAAGGATTTGTTATTAGCGTCAGAGGAACCCACCCTGAGGATTATGTTATTGCTCTGTGATGCTCCTTCATAGAGCAGGAGACTTCATGGAGTTTGACATTTAAGCTTCATTTTTAATGAAGTTTGAAATTTCCTATTAGAAATAGATCACAAAAGGACACACAAAGAGGAGCGAACAGGCGGAAAGAAAGGCGAGGAAGACATATGAGAAACACGAAGATGAATAGACTCGGTTGAAGGATTGATGAGATAAAATTTTATAAAAGTAGCTATGAGACGGAAAAAATTAGACTTGTTTTCCTTGGATAACTATCACCAATCACTTAAAGTGTGATGTATGGGAAAGCTCTACATTCTGAAACCTCAAGAGAGATCCACAATGAGATTACTGTTTTTTTGTTTGCTTGTTTGTTTTCTCATAATAAAAGAAGGGGACCGTTACACAATCAGCATTTGGCTTCACATATTCAATGCTGTTCTTAATGAGAAACAATATACAGGCCTATACTATTGGTCTAAAAATTGGAAATAATTGGTTTTTAATGTTTTTAGAAAAGGCTCTTAGTCACAAGGCTGCTTGTCTGGGTCAAGTAAAAACGAGTTACTGTGAAAAATTATTTTCTACAATTTAAAAATATTGCATTGGTGTGAGGAAAACATTCTTATAATCACTGATGAAAACCATTTTGTGGAAACTGTGTTACACTACCATTCAAAAGTTTGGGGTAAATAGGATTTTAAAAAATGTATATGTTACAAAGATAATATGTTAATATGTCACTATTTCAAATAAATACCGTTGTTTTAAAATGTATTTATTAAAGAATTTTAACACAAAAAAAACAAATCACAAAAAATATTAAGCAGCAAAACTGTTCAACATTGGTTATATTAAAAAATATTATTATGATTATTATTATTATGATTATATTACTTTAAGTAATAATATATATCTAAATTCATATATAATTCATGATATAAATTTAATAAATTTTTGCAAGTATTAACAATTGAGCAGCAAATTTAGCATATTATTATGATTTCTGAAGGATCATGTGACACTGAAGACTGGAGTACTGATGCTGAAAATTCAGCTTTGACCACAGCAATGAATAATTTGAACAAATTTAAATAGAAAACGGTTTTATTTAAATTGTAATAATATTTCACAATATTACTGTTTTGATCAAATAAATGCAGCCTTGGTGAGCATAAAAAGTCTTAATGATTTCAAAACCTATACATACATACAGACATGCATACATATATGTACTGTCGACTAAAGCAAACTGGCCATATGATAACAGTACTTTCAGATCAGTTTTGTAAAAGAACAGACAATATCCAGAACTCGTTTCCCAGCACAAAGGGAGTTTCGTGTTATACTTTGTGTAATACTTTGAATACTGTATTTATTCTCAGGTAGATTGTTTTCAAAGTCCTCTAAAAATATGGCAGAAAGCTACATCTCATGGTGTTCTTTGTCTGAGATGTGCTTTATCTTATGGGATCTGTCTCCCCGTAGTGGTGTCAAAAAGAACGTGAATCAATCCTGAAGATAGAGTACGAACAGGAATATATTTAATATTTGATAAAAACGGTGTTTCAATTTCATGGTTCATCTAGGTGAAGAAAAACAATAACTAACTTAAAAATGACACTAGTTCCTCTGTATATGCGATCCAAAAGCTGTAAACACAACCCTCAAACATGATCTACTGACAGTCCATACGACATATATTTACATGGCTTTGTAGGCACTAAAATCTTTAATGGAAAACCAGGCTTCAAACAAACTCCTGAATGCTGATATCCCTAATGACAGGCTTCCTGGCACTGTTTACAGGGTCCGGCAAATGCCTATTAGCGGCTGCATGCAGGCATGACCACAGGGCCTGAAGCCCTTTAACCTTGTTTAATCACTCACTGAGAACAATCACAACACAGATGGGCTGCAGATCCCAGACCAGCCCTGCTCTCGTAATCATTACTCACTGACAAGCGTGACTGATCCTGGGACAGTTCAGAGGACTCCACATCAGCCATGGCAATCACAGCGTTTCACTCTGATTTCTGGCTTGCGTCTTGGGTTACACATGAAAGTGCATGCGGGCCTCTAGTTTGGCCTGGGTTTTAACACAGCCCTCTGGGGCCCTGCAGCAGCAAAGCAGAGGTCAGAAAATACACTACACGAGCACGCAGGTACAGATGCGAATGTTCGGGTAAAGCCTTGTTCGCATTGGTCCTGATAAATATAGTATATATATATATATACATTTTTGCATTACATCTGTGGCAATAACAAACCTCAGTCTCAAGGGAGCAATAGGGTAACTTTTAAATGTAGGTGCTATTAAAGAAATTGTTAGTGCAAAAGTGCAAATGCCCTCATATCACTGCATATGACTTGGAATATGGTGTTCATAGAATATAGTAGCCTACTATTATGGTGCATTTTGCGTAGCCTTTGTTAAGGCTTGTTCACACCAGACTGATATCTACAGTGATAGTTTGTTTAACAAGAAAGTCTGCAAGAAATGAAAATTTGCCCTATCTAGTTAATAGATCGTATTGTAAACAATTTATCTATGCATCTGTTTCTCTGACGTATTCATTTCTTTAGAATTCTTTAGAAAATAAACTTATGAATGTGTATTTTTTTGGAAGGATGTATTATTTCATAAAAGAATTTGAGCGTTACGTGTCACTGATTAAAATATATATTAAAACATGTATTTGATTGATTATTTGATTTGAATTTTTTACATTTATAATTGATTATCTGTCACTGTCTGTACATTGTTTTTGAACATTAACAAACAAACAAACAAACAAATACATTCATGCATACACTGCATACATTCCCTGGTTCTCAAAAGCGGAGGTCATCATAGTTGGGAAATGGTCTATTTTCTAAACTACAACAAATATAATTTGTTGCCCCGATAGCAAAAGAAAAATCCACAACAGCATTTCTTTGACTTTCAAAAAAAAAAAAAAAATAACAATAAATTGGTTTCACCTTATGAGCTTAAAATTCACAACACATATACAAAAATATATATAAATACATTTTATATATATATATGTATACAACTTTTCACAGATGAAAAACAATTTTAGCCTATTTTAAACAAGGAATTAGAACTTGTTTGAGAGGGCAGCAGCTACACCCGAAACATGTCAAATCTGGGCTAAGACGGTCTCGCTGAATTATCAGTGATTTAGCTGAGTGAAAGAGAAAATGACCCGCAAAAACACAATAGGGATGGAGTATAAATAGCAAAACGCTAATGTGTGTAATTAGAGATTCTGGCTGTACCTCTTTAATTCAGTAAACGTCAACTGCTCGGTTTAACGCAAGGCGGTTTCTTTTATTGTGCAGCAGTGACATCTAGCGGCCAATGAGAGAACAGCCAGTAAACATCAGGGGCCTGTACCATGAGCCAGGGCTGCGTTCAGCCCCGACAAAACGGTGCAAACCGTGTTTTAAACGGAAACGGTGGTGCGTTGAACACCCTGTTCTGATGTCGCAAGAGTTATGGCGGCTGAGAAGGCCATTCTTTGTGTTCTTTCTGAAGAATTTCCGGAGCCTGATGAAATCGGTATAAATACGTGTTTAATACTGCAAAATACGCTCGATGTTACAGTCACTGCCCTTGCCCTCCAGAATAAAAGAGAACATCCCAATCCAGTGAAGGGATTTGTGGAAACTGTGGTTCCTAATTATTGTGATCCAACATTTGCCTCGCATTTCAGGATGAAAAGACAAACATTTCAGGTGAAGGATAATCCACTTCTTACCTCCGAGACTGTGTTATGATCTATATGACCTTATTATTTTTATTAGGCTAATCGTTATTACTGAGCACTGTTGTTGTGCTATGTTATTGTAATATTTACCATTACATAATCAGAGGAATATAGAAAAGTTTATGAAAGTGTCACTCCACAATACAATAGCAATTTTTTTTTTTATGTTGCATTAATCAGTGTCTAGCACACCTTCCTAAGGAAAGGATATGGACCAGAAGACAATGCAATTACTAAATGATATTTAGACAGACTTAAAGAAGTTCCAGATCTATATTTGTGCTCTTATTATTTCAGTTATTTGCCTTTAATGTAAATAAACATGTACAAACAATATACTTGCTCTTCTAAATTTATTTGGATGTTAATTACATTGTGAGAGCTGTCTCTTTAATACAGTGTGGTTTATATACATGCTGCTGCTGATTGGGCTGACATGTTTAACACACCCTTAAACAAGAGAAAACGCATCTCAAACCACGTTGCACACCGTTTCCAGGAAACATGTCGTTCAACCCGGAAACCGTAGCAAAACGGTGCACACCAGTTTGAGCTTGAACTTGCCCCAGGTAATCTAAGAACTTACAAGCCACAGTAACTGCTCGGGGCAGGTTAATGTTCTGGTTTGGAGATCTCAAACTGAAATTTGTCCAATCAGCTTCAAGCAAAGTGACACATGTCTGACGCAATAAAGCCACTCCCCTAGTTTCTCTTACTCCAAATTAAAGGACGATACATAGTAAAACATTTTTAAAGATAAAATCATCTGGCTTTTAGTGATGATTATTTATAATTATATGATTTATATATTTATTATATCCTTAATCCATTACACAAGCCATATTAAAATAATGATGATTAATCTTTTATTTTAAATTAATATAAATATATACAGATAATATAGAATATAAATAAGCTTTAGAATGAATGGATAACGCTTTAAACATGACTACATTTGAGCTTAGATTTTTGAGTCTCTTTATACCTATATATATATATATTATCAACTATAAACTAACTTCACTTGCACTGATATGGCAAGATGTTTTCTTTTAGTTGTCCTCTTTCACTGACAGCTCTTTCCACCTTGCTGTGTAAATGTATTTAAATTAATACTTTTCAATCTTTTAATCTATGGCAGTGAACTGCAAGAAGTGAATCACAGTTAAAAGGCACGTGATTGGCTGCTCATTACTGAGGTCCCGCTTTCAAGTGCACGCGCTTTATTATTAACTCAGGATCACCAAAGCCTGAGTTGACAGAGAAAGTTGATGGTCAGCTTCATGGTACCAACAAAGCCAGACTGCATTGGTTTGGTTTTGTCAACTCAAAACTAATCATGTAACCCTGAGTTTGTTCAGCCACTATGATGTACAGGCCCTGATTTCAAATCAGAAAATCTACTAATACACTCTAAAAAATGCTGGGTTAAATACAACCCAGTGCTGGGTAAAATAGGGACAAACCCAGCGATTAGGATGTTTTGACCCAGCGGTTGGGTTAAATGTTTAACACAACCTTCTGGGTAGTAACCCAACCCTTGAGTCAAAACAACCCAATTGCTGGGGTTGTCCCTATTTTACCCAGCACTGGGTTGTATTTAACCCAGCATTTTTTAGAGTGTAACATTATCTTGGCAGTGATAGAGACTTTAAAAGTTTATCTACGAAGTACAGTCTTCAGTGCTACTTTTATAGTGAACTCTCAGTCCCAGGATGTTTTAGGTAGTTGTGAGATCACGGACAAACATAAACATGCCTTTTTTTATTGACCTGTGGTATGTTTGCCTGAGAAGTTACTAAAAAAAACAGGCCCTGTCCGGTTTCGGTGCCTAAGAGCCGCTTCCCTGCAATGCCGCACATACACATATTAATATTAACATCAGCTTCTTAAAAGAGAGTGCACTTGCCGTATGTAATATTGTAATCCACGTTGATATGCGATAGCTAGTCAGGAGATATTTACAAATCCTACTCTGGCTAAAGACTAGCTCATTAATATTAATAAGGTCGTTTGGTAACCTTCCTGCAGCGCCCCCCCGTGACGTGTTAATTAATATTCATAAGACAAGCCTTCGAGAGGTATTTAAAAGGACCGCCCACTTTCTGAAGGGAAGACAGCTCTTGATGGGTGGGGATGATGAGCAATTTACGGTTTCATTTTAAAATTGTAATTTTCTATTAAAAAAACAAAACATGCCTTGAAGTTTTTCAAGTTGTTCAACTTAACATTCGCTCCGCCTACTTCCTAACGCTCGCTATTCAGCCAATCAGTTAGCTCCAGCGTAATAGCGTCACGTTACGTGTTTAATATTCATAAGCCAAGCCTTCTTCATAGTAGGACTCGTCGGAGAGAGAGCGATGATGTAATTTGTGAAAACTTAGCCCACTCCCCCTCGACACTAGAGAGAGGCGCTGATTTGTCTTTCACATAATTTTCCGCAGAAGTTTTGTGAAGTGAGAGAGACGCAGCGTGACCGCAAGTTAAGAAAAACTGACACGCAGCCTCCGAGGACTAACTTTTCCGCATTTTGAGAGTGAAGATCGGACGTGCATTAACGGGACAGGCTTATAAATCGAGCCCATCATCCTGGACGGGCTGAGAAGTTTCAAGCGAGCGAAATGAACCGGAGCTTTAATAATAAATCGCAATCTTTGCGTAGCTTGAACATGAACGCAGTGGAAGTGAAAAGCAAGGTGAGTTGTGTGAAATGCATGCTTGAAAATATTTGACGAGAATAGTTTCGCTGCATGGTTACACGATGCTGTATATTTTTAGATGAGAAAAGTAGGAATGGCTAACTTTGGTTAGCCCATGCAAACTCCTATTATGCCACATAAGAGCTAGTCTGATCTTTGCGTAGTTTACTCAATTTCGAGCATTTTAAAATGTTTTATATTGGACTTTTTTATCGTTTGGTTTCATCAGCGTGTTTTGCTTAACTTTAACGTTAACTTTAGTCGTCTCCAGTAAAATGAGTTACAGCGCAACTGTTCTGGCGCGTGAACTGTCACATTAATGGACAGTGTTTATAATTTTCATGACTTCAGATCTCCAAAAGCATAAAAAGGTGCACATTATCGAGCACGAGTCCTCTCTCGGGCTGTGTGTGTGTGTGTGTGTGTGTGTGTGGTGTGTGTGAGTCTGCTGCAGCAGCCCAGTGCTCCAGATGGGAGCTCTCTTGCTCTCCTCTCACTCTGCTCGGTGCTCTCTGCTCTCTGAAGTTTTGGGTTTGTAATAATCTTCACATCAGGTCAGGATAAATACTGTCCTCATTTCCAGCTGTCCGAAAATGGTATCCACACAACACACGGACATGTTTACACATCTGACAAGAGCAAACATGAGAGCTGATTCATTGGGATGGGCTCTATTATTTGTGTCAGTTGGACAAAGTGAAACTTTTGTTTCTTGTATTACTCATCCAAAGTACATCCTTTCACCAGCTGTTAACATAGATACTTTATTAATAGAATAGGGCAATGGGATTAGAATATCTAATATCTATCTATATATCTATCTACTATCTATTATCTGTCGTCTTGTCTGTCTCGTATCTATCTGTCTGTCTCTTTATCTAGATGTCTGTACTCTTTGTCGGTCTGTCGTGGTCTCTTTATCTATCTGTCTGTCCTCTTTATCACTGGCTGTCTATCAGTTGTTATAATCCATGGTGCGTCTGTCTGTCTGTCTGTCTGTCTGTCTCTTTATCTATCTGTCTGTCTATCAGTCCATGTATCTATCTGTCTGTCTGTCTGTCTGTCTATCTATCTATTTATCTGTCTGTCGTCTGTCTCTTATCTATCTGTCTGTCTGTCTGTATCTATCTATCTATCTATCTGTCTGTCGGTCTGTCTGTCTGTCTGTCTGTCTGTCTGTCTCTTTATCTATCTGTCTGTCTATCAGTCCATGTATCTATCTGTCTGTCTGTCTGTCTGTCGGTGTTTAGGATTCGATCTAATTTACGTCTGTCTGTTGTCTGTCTCTTTATCTTCTGTCTGTATAAAGTCGGTTATCAAATCCATGTAATCTGTCTGTCTGTCTATCGTCGTCGTCTGTCTGTCTGTCTGTCTGTATTTCTCTTATCTATGCTGTCATCAGTCATGTATATCTGTCTGTCTGTCTGTCTGTCTATTTATCTGTCTGTCTGTCTGTCTCTTTATCTATCTGTCTGTCTCTTTATCTATCTATCTATCTATCCTTCTATCCATCTATCCATCCATCTATCATCTATCTATCTGTCTGTCTGTCTATCTATCTATCTGTCTGTCTGTCTGTCTGTCTCTTTATCTATCTGTCTGTCTATCAGTCCATGTTTATCTGTCTATTTGTCTGCTGTCTTTGTACTTGTTGTCTATCGATCTAATTATTATCTGTATTTTATCTATCTGTCTGTCTCTTTATTCTAATCTATCTCTATATCTTCGGTCTGTCATCAATACTGTATCTACTATCTGTCTGTCTGTTGTCTGTCTATCTATTTGTCTGTCTATTTGTCTGTCTGTCTGTCTTTCAGTCCATGTATCTATCTGTCTGTGTCTGTCTGTCTATCTGTCTATCAATCCATGTATCTATCGATCTATCTGTATGTCTATCTATCTATCATCTTAATCCTATTTGTGTCTCTTTATCTATCAATCCGTATCTGTCTGTCCGTCCATCCATCCATCCGACCGACCGACCGACCGACCGACCGACCATCCATCCATCTTATATTAATAGTTCTCTTGAAGAATAGCATGAGTTTTATTTATATCATGATGATAGATTTATCATCACTCAAAGTGGAGTCATACAGACCTTTCATATACAGTAATTGTTCAGTTTGCCTGGGGAAATGCCTGAAAAAGCTTCAACCAACCCTTCACAAATAGAAATATCTCTATATCTGTCACCGCTCGTGCTAATGGTGCTGTGGACTATACATCTGTTGCAGCCAAGTTGATGGAGACCGTATCTGTCACTGATGCTGCGTTCAAGTCCTCCTGGGACGTTCGTACTTAAGAGTTGACAAGTCGTAATTACGACGTCAGGTGCGTTCAAGTCAGTTTAGTCGGCACAAGATGGAGGTGTACCTTCTTTTAATAAATTACAAGAAAATACAACAGGGTCTGTTAACTCTGCTTATAGAAAATGAAGAGCAAAGAATTCGCATCAGGTGTGTTTTGCGTTTTTAATATTTTTTTTAGACCAGGATCCCAGTATAACTGATTTTCAGCATCAACAAACGCTCAAATACAGAGATTAAAAAAAAGCTGTTGGCTAAATGCAACATGGCAAATCAAAAGATTTTTCACCTATAGGTGCAAAAATGATAGCATTTTTTTAAACTTGGATTTCATTAACTAGCTGCGTAACAAGAACATGACCAATTTAAGTTTATAGGACAACTAAACTATCAATTTAAACGAAAATGTACCGTCAACTACAGACGTTGCATCCATTGATTTGGCCATGTTTCTCATTGACTCGTGTCCCCAACTTGGAAACTCTGGGCTTAAAGAAAATTTAGTTTCCCACTCGTAATAACGACTTTGTGGTGTCGTTCATGTGCGTTCAGCTCGTAAATACGATCTATCCGACATGACTTGAACGCACCATGAGACCCATTGGACCCGGATGATTCCTTACATGCCTCTGCTTTTCTATTTGAGTTGTCTGTCACTTTATTCACTCAATATTCAAGAGTGGCTGAAAAAAACTCCGCTGTCTTTTGGACTAGGCTTTGGCTAGACAAACTTGTATAATGTGGTTATGGATGTGATGGTCCTAATTGCTGGAATGTGTGGGCGACGTGCCCAGATCCAGACTCCATTGCCATTGTCTGATTATTCGCCTCTTATTATTCAGCCGTGCTCTAATTCATAACAGGGGCTGAAAAGCTCTGCTACTGTTGTCAATGAAAGGAGCCACTGTTTGAGATCTGTAAACACGAGAGCGCCCCATTACATTTCTCCTCTCTTGGAAGAGCCAGATACCTCCATATGAATGTTGAAGGGGTGCGGATCAACCCGCTTTCCCACTGAAACCTGAAAGAACCAATACTCACCCCAAAAACAAAAGCATCAATGGATGGATGTGTGAAACCACAACCTGCGAGGCAAGAATGCTGATGAAGCAGGTATCTAAGATCTTTCTACTGTGATGTTTGGACCATTGTGTGTCAACCACATCTGTGTCAACATTACAAAAGATGCATTACTCACCAGTCATGCGATGAATCACCGCTGTGATGTCATGGATCTCTCCGTATCACACATAGTGCTCTTTATGATGTCATCACCCTGTTCCTTACATCACAATCCGGGAAGGTTTGTTTGGAGAGGAACTCTGCTGGTGATAAGAGTGCGTGAGGGGGTTTCTATTCTTTTGTGAGGAGCTGGTTTTGTCTCCCAATGCTTTATATCTAAAGAAAACCCACTGATGTGTCTAAGGCTCTGTACATATTCCAGAAACACTCCCCTGACTGCTCTTTCACTGCTGTTTTCCACTGACCTAGCTGGATCTCAGTTGGAAATGTACTTTTTGGAACGCTGTACTGACATTTGATAAGGTTGGGTTTTGGGTACCGTTTAATATCACGGAAGTATTTAACACAAAGAGCTGTGTATCTGGCTGTAGCGCTGTGTTTTGACTTGCCTGAACCTGTCAGGATTTGAGGACTGATAAAGTTATTCTCATATTACTCTGGATTTGATGTTAGACATTGGGCAGGTTGGGCTCTGTTTAGGCTTGTATTCTCAATGATTTGAGGTCATGTTATTGTTTTTGGGCTTGAGTTTGCACATGGATGACAACTGAGTGGTTAAGCATGGATTCAGATTTGCACTGTGTCCTAACCAGACACGATAAGATCACAGCGAGTTTGTCTGTAGACACCAGAAGTGATGAGACCACAAGATGTGTCAAAGTCAATCACAAATCCTTGTCATTGTTTTCGTGAGGTAAATGATCAGTTGTTACTGTCATTACGGCTATTAAAGAGATAGTTCTGTCATCATTTACTCACGCTCAAGTTGTTCCAAACTTGTATTTATTTCTTTCGGCTGTTGGACACAAAAGAAGATGCTTTAAAGAATGTTGTTGACCACCACAGTTTGACGGTAGCTGTTGACTTCCATATTAGGGGTGAGAAACTCCATGGAAGTCAATGGGTACCATCAACTGTTTGGTTTCCCACATTCTTTAAAATATCTTCTTTTGTGTTCAACAGAAGAAAAAAACTCATACACGTTTGGAACAACTTTATTTTATTTTTTTGTAAACTGTCCCTTTTAAAGTCAAGCAGAATGATTCCAAATTTAAATCCTTTTAAGATTTTACAAAGTGCATGAGATCCTGAGAAACCTGAGATTATCATTGTCTTTGGACACATTGTTTTGCATGTTGTTGTTTTTTATTTATTTTTTATATGTTAGGATAATTTAAGGGAAAAACTCTAATTTGTACTTATTGCTTTATTGGTTTTCTGAAACCCGATAAGTACCCAACAAAAGTTGTTTCATACTATTACCAATTAAATTTCACCAGCTAACACATACTCTGTCTATTGACACCCTATATTAAATTAAATCAAAATAAATATTTAAAATAGAAATAATGAATTTTTCTGCATGAAGTTTTTTCTTTCATGTAATTATTAAAGTAAACAGTCAGAAACACAGTAATAATGTTATTATTTGCCATATGACTTCTAATAAGTCTGTGGTAAAAAAAAAAAAAGGTTATTTAAGTTTAAATAACCTGATAATTTCAGTCTGACTTGAACAATTTTAAGCAGCATATTTAGTGAAGCTGAATTACAGCTGTTTTTGCTGAAGAAAACTTGACTAACGTTATCAGTTGGCATCAAGGAAAGAACAACAACAGAAGCATATCACTCTTTTAATGCCATTTTAAAATAATGTATTATGTGCATTAGAATACATTTAGGTTAAACAAAACTGAACTGGAATGGAACATTGATTTTATTTTTTTTTCTGTCAGTGCAGCAGCATCTCTGATGTCTCATCTGGAGATGATGAATGGGTTAAATCCTCACACTTAGATGGTGGGATGGATGTTTGCATATGAGTCTACCATTGAGTACATTTTCACATTTAGTCAACTTGATCACACACCTGCCACCACAGAGACCCTCCGAGTGTATTTCTGCTGCTTCACATTTATATTTCATGTGCTAATGACAGGCTGCCATTGGCTAATGTGGGACTCTCATCCTAGAGGCATAATTACGTAGAGCAGCACAGTCCACGAGTGAATGCTGGGATGCTGCAGCCTCAACTGTTGTTGTGAAAGACAAAGTGAGGCCTGCGTTTTTCAGGCTGGATGAGACGACCCACGCATTGAGTCAAGACTCACATCTGCATGGTAGTCACATGATCTGAGACATAACCTCAGCTTGACCCTGTTAGTGATGGTAATATGCCTCCAACGGACAATTGCCTCCTTCTGAATTTGAGGGCAGAGTGTGTCTCTCAAGGGATTTGTTTTGGTTGTACTGAAGAAATACTTCATATGCTTATAGATTACAACAGTGGTGGACAGTAACGAAGTAGTTTTACTTCGTTCTGACTTAAGGTTACATGGTCAGTAAGTGTACTTACTGGAATAGTTTTATTTTGCGTAACTTTTACTCACTACAGTCCAAGCCTAGATCGTACTTTTTACTTCAGCGGTACATGCTTGCATAAACCTTATCGTACTCCTTATAATATATCAAGTGCTCCGAGATGCAAAAGCGGTGTCTGATTCATGAACGAACTGATTCTTTTCAATGAACCCGTTAAATCGGTTCGCAAATCGCACCGAAGATTAATTCACGAATTAGAATGAACCGATTGCAGCTCTTCTCGAGTCGACAACTCGCTGATTCAAATGAACCGTTTAGTGCGAGTCTCCAGTGAACTGAATTCACAAGTAAGAACCGGGAGATCTTGTGAGCGCGTCCACGTCTAATGCGAATTGTAGGATTAATTATTGTAACTGAATATCATTATATAGGTCAAGATCTGTCAGTTGTTTGTGACTAACATGCGTAAAGGTGATCCTGTTTTCAACCCACTGAAATGCTTGAAGTGCAGGACACATCAACATCAGAGTCTTCTATGTTTTAGGGTCAAAAAACTCAAATACACACAGAAAAAATAAACTAAAGTCTGCACGTCTCTTCACGTTTATCAGTTTTACCTAAAGCTATTCATTTAGCCCTATGTGACGTCTGTTTTTATATTGTTTGTCAGCACACATAGCCTAAGTTACTATGTATCTGGATCAACTAGCCGAGTAGACAAATATAAATGTTCATTCATAACCATGCTGAAAATAAGTCAATGTTAGCTGATGCTTACTGTCTAGCTAACGAAAGTCCAAATTTTTTTTTATTTAACCACCTAGATAGATTACATCTGAGGGAAAAAGAAGGATGTGATGTTCAGAACATGGTAACTACAGTAATTATCCAAGTGGGAAGTGATGCCCTCTGGGGGCATTTGGCCAGGGGTGTTTTTACACCACAAATAAGGTTTGAGAAGAAAAAAATCATTATGAAAATCTAATTATATTTTCCTTATTATATTAATTATTTCCTTATTTGTTATTTTGGGAAAATCCCAAGTATTTTGAGCAGTACGATTATAAAAAAATATATGCTAATATAAAATTAAATGATAAAAATAGCCAATATAAAACTGCAAAATAAACATTAATCTATCAGTACTTTTTACTTAAGTACATAAAAAAAATCAACTACTTTTGTACTTTCACTCGAGTAAAATTGAAAACTGAGTATTTTTACTGGAGTAATATTTTATTATACGGGTCTGTACTTTTACTCAAGTACTTGATTTGTGTACTTCGTCCACCACTGGATTACAACAACACTGATCCCAGTTTGCGTACTGTCTGTCTGTTATTAGTACATTCCTAATAATTGGCATAGATAAACGCTTATAAAGTGCTGTGGGCCTTGGTGTGTGTTCTGAGAGAGGAGATTTGTAGGGCCCTATGATTTCCGTGATGCAGAAAACACAGACGAAATCGCAGAATCCCATCATAAAAATGGAATTAACTCTATAAAGTGGAATGTCACTGAATGTGCAAATTTGGATTAATGGATCAAAAGTAGTTCCGTACCGTAAATTCAAAACGCATATGACTATGTCTGTGAATATTAAGCTGCAAAATGCTATTAAAATATGAATGTGTCTGTGTGAATGGATGGCGCAGACATTTCGGTTTCGTTTTTCGGTTTCGTTTACAAGCGTGCATGACCTTGTGGTGTTTTCAGTCTCTGCTGCCTCAATATATGAGTACATGAATGCATGAATATAATCACTACAACTGCTCTAAAGTCATTGATGAGCATTTTTACCATTTCGTTTTAATAAAACTATTGCCCATATAAATAATTTAAGGTCTTCACAATACCAATAAAATAAGTTGGTTTTACTTAAGCAAACTGTGACAGAATATTGCTTCAATGTAATGATAATACTTATTTATTAAAGTTATTTTTGGAAGAAATTTACTAGATCTTTTTTTACCAGAATTTTATTTAGCAGAAAAATGCCAATACACGACAAAGTTTTTTTTTTTTTTTTTTTTTTTTATGAATCCATTATTTAAAAGGTTTTGAGTTATAAATGTAATGAAACATTCAATCTGGAAAACACCTCAAAGGTATTTCATCGGCCTTAAATTTTTTTTTTTACTTTTAATAAATTGCTGTTAAATTGTGAAAGTTTCATGAATTCAATTAATTACACATGGTTTTTGGGTGATAACATTTAATTTAACAAAATTAAAAGAGAAAAAAATGGAATCCAGAAAAATTAAACCGGAAAAAAATCAAATGGAATTTGGGAAAAAATCAAACTGATTTCATAGGTCCCTGGATTTGTTGGGTTTGTCTATCTGCTGCGTGACTCAGCTGCAGTGACGGGGTGACATCCGTTCGTGTGTGTTGTTGTGGAGGTTTGCGCTTACTCATCACCCTGCATTGTGCGTCTCTCTATTGTGTCTCAGGTCCCTGTTTGCCTCCATTTCCTCATTACAAACAGCAGAGCTGCCAAGACAGCCGAATAGACTGTTAGAGGCCTGCTGAAAACACTCTGTCTCTCAATGTTTTGTGTCTCAACAGTGTTTTGTGATTCCTGACACGTCTGAAGGCTAAGTAGATTATTCAGAGACTTGTAAGAAAAAATACGAGAAATAAGTCTGCAGTTATGATTTGGTGGTGAGATATATTATGTCTACCTCGAGTTGCAAGTTGAAACCGGATAGGATGAGGATGGTGTGGTTTAACCTTGAGATTTACAGCTGTGGTTCCCATGGTCATGGGAGAAGTTTTCCAAGACTAGAAAAGTCATGGAAATTTCTATAGTGAACGTCCAATTTTTTCTAGTAATGCTTTGGTCAAATGTTTTTTTTTTTTCAGGTATGTAGTGTGAAATAAAACTTGTAAACAGTGGTGTCCAAATTGTTATTTTAAGTTGCTTCATTTCAAAGCGTTAGCTGAATCTTAATGATTCATTATACATCCAATCAGAACATGAAAACCCTTATTAGTGGTCGACCAGTCTGATCTCATGAAAATATACAGTGCCGTGAAAAGGTTTTTGCCCCCTTCCTGTTGTGTTGTTTTTCAGTTGTTTTGCATGGTGTTTGTGGTGCTAGCTACGTAAAGATTCAGATCAAACCAATTTTAATATTACACAAAGATAGTGCAAGTAAATACAAAATGCAGTTTTTAAATGATAATTTCATTTATTATGGGAAAAAAGCTGTCCAAACCTATGTGGCCCTACGTGAAAAATTAATTGCCTCCTCCGGTTTAATCATGAAAGAACTGTGATTAACCATATCATTTTAGAAAGCTGAGTTAAATTTCACTAGCCACACGCAGGCCTGATTACTGCCAGACCTGTTGAATCAAGAAATCACTTAAATAGAACCTGTCTGACAAAGTGAAGCATGCTTAAGAGCAACACATCATGCCGCGATCTATAGAAATTCAAGAACAGATGAGAAACAATAGTTGACATGTATCAGTCTGGAAAGGGTTATAAAGAAGCCATTTCTACGGCTTTGGGACTCCAGCGAACCACGCTCAGAGCCATTAACCACAAATGGAGAAAACTTGGACAGTGGTTAACCTTCCCAGGAGTGGCCGGCCGACCAAAATTACCCCAATAGCACAGCGACGACTCATCCAAGAGGTCATAAAGAACCCAGAACAACATCTAAAGAATTGCAGGCCTCACTTGCCTCAGTTAAGCTCAGTGTTCATGATTCAACAATAAGAAAGAGACTGGGCAAATACGGCATCCATGGGAGAGTTCCAAGGGAAAAGCCATTGCTGACTAAAAAGAACACAAAGGCTCGTCTCTCTTTTGCCAAAAAATATCTTGATTATCCCCAAGACTTTTGGGCAAATATTCTGTGGACTGTTGAGACAAAAGTTGAACTTTTTGGAAGTTTGTGTGTCCCGTTACATCTGGTGTAAATCCAACACAGCATTTCATAAAAAGAACCTCATACCAACAGTCAAACATGGTGGTGGTAGTGTGATGATCTGGGGCTGTTTTGCAGCTTCAGGACCTGGAAGACTTGCTGTGATTTAATGGAACCATGAATTCTGCTGTTTATCATAAAATCCTGAAGGAGAATGTCCGGCCTTCAGTTTGTGACCTCAAGCTCAAGCACGCTTGGGTTATGCAGCAGGAAAATGATCCTAAACACACCAGCAAGTCCACCTTTGAATTGCTCAAGAAAAACAAAATTAAGGTTTGGGAGAGGCCAAGTCAAAGTCCGGACTTAAATACGATTGAGATGCTTAAACAGTCCATTCATGCTCGAAAACCCTCCAATGTGGCTGAATGAAAACAATTCTGCAAAGAATAGGGGGCCAAAATTCCTGTGAAAGACTCATTGCCATTTATCGCAAATGCTTGATTGTAGTTGTTGCTGCAAAGGGTGGCACAAGCAGTTTTTAGATTTAGGGGGCAATTACTTTTTAACGTAGGGCGAGGCAGGTTTGGACAGCTTTTTTTCCCTTAATAAAAAATCATCATTTAAAAACTGCATTTTACTTGCATTATCTTTGTGCAATATTAAAATTTGTTTTTAAGGGGTGACACATGCAAACAATTAAAAAAACAGGAAGCGGGCAAAAACTTTCACACCACTGTAAATATTTTACAAGATGGCGAATAGACATGTGCTGGTATTCGGTAATGCGATATATCACGGTAATTAATATGCATGATATTGTTATCGTGGGTGATTCAAAATACAGAGAATAATTATTTATATATAACAAATTATTCAGGATTTTAAATGCATTTTAAGAATACTTAACTTTACCCATCAACTGGTCACAATGCACAACAACGCTGTATGCTGTGTCAAAGACGCGTGTGCACTCTGATGTAAACAAACATGGATGAGAAGCGCATGGCGGAGTGTGAAGACACCTGGATTCAAAGCCACATGTCACTTTTCGACACAGATGGCGCTAAACTAAAATCGCCGTTAAGGTCCTTGCACACTTGAGTCTGAAATTTTCGTATGCGTTTTTTTGTTTTTGTCATCCTTTCCTATCAAAATGCGGATGCGAAAACGCAGAAAATCAAACCTGATCCGAATTTTTTTATGACGGACGAAAATTTCTGAGGCAGTGTGTAAACGTGATTGACACAGTGTGAGGTCGTATTTATTTTTTAACGTGGGAAAATTTCGGACGAAAATTACCCCGGAAACAAAACGGCTTTCTGTTTCTGAAAGGTGTGTAAATGATTTAAACAGCCATTCAAATTTGTGTATTTGCTATGGTGTTCATCACAGTGCCCAATATTTAGGCTTAGTAGGCTATTTATTTTCAAACTTTTTTTTTACATTTTAATCTGGACTACAACATTCTCTAGATATTTTTTGAAAGTGTTTTGATTCTTTATTGTTCTGTCAAACTTTACATTAGGGCTACATTAGTTAACATAAACTGCTTAACATAACTTCTTCTAAACATTCATTAATCTTAAGTATTCCAATATTTAGTAACACATTGTAAAATCAAGTTGCAACTGTTATTTAATGAGCTAACATGAACTAAGATTTGTATTTTTTTAACAAAGATGAATAACTTCTGTAGCAAATGTAGCTATTGCTCATTTTGAATGTTAATGCATTAACTAAAGTTAACTAATGAGATCTTATTGTAATTGGTCTTAATAATTCTTTTGCACTTTAATCTGTGTAAAAAAAAAAAAAAACCTTTATGCATTTGTGCATTGCTTTATTGTATTTAAATGTTCAGTTATTTTGTTATAAGAAAAAATTTATTAAACCTGTTATACTGTGTTATGACAGCACTTTTTTTTATCTAAATTTCAATATCGTGATAATACCATATACCGTGATAAAAGCATTATCAATTAATTGCAACATGAAAATTTGATACCAGCATATCCCTAATGGCGAATGTGATTCATACATAAACATGTTTTGTTTATTAAATTAAGCATGAAGGTTCACCCCTAAACCTAACTGTCAGTTGGGCGTAAGATGATTGTATGAAAATGTATAAATAAGATTACCCAAATTAGCCACCAGTTCGCCAAAACTTAAAATAGTTACGAATTGCCATGAGACTGTGTTGGTTCTGAACGCGATATAGAACTTTTTATTCTCATTGTTCTTAATCATGTTATGTATTTTAAAGGTCCCATGACATGCTGCTTTTTGGGTGCTTTTATATAGGCCTAAGTGGTCCCTAGTACTGCATCTGAAGTCTCTTTTCCGAAATTCAGCCTTGGTGCAGAATTTCAGCCACTACGAGCCAGTCCCACAATGAGCTTTCCTTAGGACGTGCCATTTCTGTGTCTGTAGCTTTAAATGCTAATGAGGAGGAGAGAGGCGGGGCAACTGCCATGCTTCGCTCGTTTGTAAGCCATGATGTCTCTCGAGGAAAAAAAAATATTGCGCTCGCCTCGCATGGTAGTAGCTAATTTTCTCATGGGTGGGCCAAATTCTCTGGGCGGGCAAAGTAGAGAAAGGGGAGGTAACCTTTCCTCATATGACGACATAAAGGGAAGGTTCCAGATTGGGCCATCTGAGCTTTCAATTTCTCGAAGGCGAAGCAGGATACCCAGGGCTCGGTTTACACCTATCGCCATTTCTAGCCACTGGGGGACCGTAGGCAGGCTTGGGGAACTCATATTAATGTTAAAAAACCTCATAAAGTGAAATTTTCATGCCATGGGACCTTTAATGTTCATGTAATTTATGAGCATTTTCTATTTTTACAAATTTTAAAAAATCAGTTTAGATAAAATTTTTTGCTAATAATTTAAAATTCTTGAACTTAAAAAAATTAACCAAAATTGAGGAAAAAGAAATGTTGCAACTAACTGAAAGAATTTTAAGTTTTTCCATCTAATACTGCTCGTTTAATTTTATTTCAGCTTTATATCAGTTAACAAAACTTTTTCTCATATTCTTATGCAGGCTACAGATTCACACTAGGGGTCGACCAATTATCGGCGCCGATATTAAGTATTTTTATGATTATCGGTTATTTTCAAAACCGATTCGCTGATAAAATAACTTAATTTTGAAATGTGCTATTTGGCTCTGATGCAGCCTGTCAGAACTCACCACTCTGTGGCCTAAAGCAGTCTCCGCCCACCGCTCATCTGATTTGTTGGGAGTCACGAGTCCGACCAATCAATGTGGAATTCACTCTCACTTCGAAAGCGGTTTGCTAACTGGAGCTGCTTCAGTGATCACGCATCAGTTGTCTCTCAAAGGTAAGGCAGCAGCAGACGTTGCTTAAGTTGCAATAGATCCCAATCCACTAACGTTACACTGAAGTTGCAAAACACCTCAATATTATCTATTATTTCCGCGATGCGGAAAACGCGAACGGAATCGTGGGATCCATATTAATGGAATTTACTGTATGATGCGGAATGTCATGGAATTTGTCAAAGTTTGGATGAATTAATCAAAAGTAGGTCAGTACACTTAAATAGAGTCGCAATATGGACTAGTATCTGTAAATATTAAGCCGCAAAAATACTATTTAAATATGAATCCAGCATGTTCTGCGTGTCTCTGTGTATGTAAGTGGCACAGACCAGCGGGTTGTTTTGTGTAGAGTGGTATTCGATCACTATATGAGGACATAAATACATGAACAACATCTCCAGAACTGCTCTGACTCCCTCTGAGAGTCACTTCATGAGCATTTGACAGTTTCATTGGAGTAAAACTATCTTCATATCATTTACATAGACCTACAGAAACAAGTTCCTCATGGCAACCCGTCAAAATATAAGTTTGGGTTATCTTAATGAAATTATCAGAAATATATTACTGTGGTGCAGTATGATGTACATAATACTACCCATGGATGAAAGTTTTCCGTCGCCACGACGGATTTCTGTCAATTGGAAAAAAATGAGGGGAAAAGAAACATGAAGCACATTGTTATTGTTCTGCCGGTGTTCTGACGATTTGTTGGTAGCATAATCTGACAGGTAGCATTATTTGTCAGAAGACCAGCACACCAAAAATCCTCCCCGCCACGGCTGCAGCTTCTCACTGACAACATAACGCCGCTCGCATCATTCACAGTCGGGTTATTAGCAGAGAACACAGAGCAGGACTTGAATTTCAGGCGCGGGATTGCGGCTATTAATAATAATTCTACTCATTCCCGCAGGTTCCGCGCTTATAACGCGATGACAGATGACCGAATGTATCATTTGCACATGCTTTTGAGTCTTGAGAACTCTCATTTTATGTGCGCCCACAGATCGCAATAAGGAGAGTGACAGATTTTAATAATTATTCAAGGAGTTTGCAAATGTGATATTGATTTAATACAACAGTTCAATAAACACGTACTGCCTGATTTTGCTCTATTTCATCAACGAAAATAGTTCCAAATAAAGTAACAGCTCAGCCGCTGCGCATCTCTAAAAGCAAACACAGCGGTGTTTCATTCATGAATGAGTGCATTTTTGAACGAATCTAGTGAATCAGTGAATCATGATTACCCATTCATAAAGACAGTCACACACTTCGTTCCTGAATGAATCAGCCGTTCAAACGAATCAATTGAATGAACGATTCAGTGATAAAATCTGTGATTTGCCGCCACCTGCTGGTGGTTTCAGTTTAATTTTAATTGCAGTTATTTAAATCATTTAATATTTCTGTATTCAAAATTGTATTTAAAACATTAATCTCCACATGAATTTATGAATGTAATTGCACTCGTGCCACCTCTGAGCCTCATTGAATGTCTGAAAATGTACCTACAAGCCACTTTTGTGTTCTTTTTGTGCCACCTCTGTAGTACAAATACATTTTTCATTAATACTAATTTCATGATTGGTAACTTATTATATTGTTTTAAATAGAAATTTTAAAAAGCTTATAAACATAAATTTTTGAATTTTACAGATGAAAATGATGCCATTGCAAAGGTAAAAAGAAAATACACCTGTAAGTCACTTCAACCCGCCATATTAGGAAAGCTAATTTTTTCGATCAAATTTTTTATTATTGATCAGAAGGTGCTCCTTAATTTTTTTTAATTAGGAGGACAAGCGCTCTTGATTACAAGAAGAAAAACACTGCTCTTAAACTAGGTGTGTGACAGGTATGGCTGAGGAATGGGGTTTGGCCGAGGAAACATTTTCAGTCAAAAGATTCGTTTTTTTTGCTTTAACCCCTGACTACTACAACAATTATTACAACTTTTGTTTAAAAGAATAATCACACAATACGCTATTTCTTTCACGTTTTAATTTTAACAGTAAAACTCTGTTGTGCAGCACTTTGCCAAAAATAAAAGTTTGCGGGAGTACTACACTCAACCAACACCAGGGAAGGCAGTGTTTGTCAGAGCTCTTGTTATCCTTAATTTTGACATTAAATTTCATTTTTACACCAGACATATATATCGGTTCAAAATATCGGTTATCGGTCTACTTGATCTGTAATAATCGGTATCGGCCTTGAAAAACACATATCGGTCGACCCCTAATTCACACTTCAGTTGATAGGTTGCTAATTTTGTGGAATTAAACATTTATTAACTGCATATTTGCTGAATTCCAAAGGTGTATGATTGGAAAGGCAAAAAAGGAAAATAGTGAGGAATATATCAGCTTTGGTGATATGTTGGTCGGCCGCTAATCCTTATCTAGTAACAAATGACTAGAAAGATCATTCAGAAGTTTCAAAGTTTTGTTTTGTAGCAGCATGCTGACTTCTGCGTTTCTTTTGCAGCATGGAGCAGAGTTCCGGAGGTTTTCAGTGGATCGAGTAAAACCCGGCAAATTTGAGGAATTCTACAAACTCATCATGACCATCCACCGGATTGCGAACATGGAGGTGATGATCGGATACGCTGATATTCACGGAGACCTCCTCCCCATCAATAATGACGAGAACTTCAGCAAGGCCGTGTCGACTGCACACCCCCTGCTGCGAATCTTTATCCAGAGACAAGGTACAAGCTCCCTCTCACTTCCCTCCCACATCCCTTTATTCTCTGTGTCCCAGTTTTTCCTTGCTCTGTTTGTTTTTTCGAGGTGAATGTTCCTGCTTCACATTGTCTGGTGACTTGTCTTGGATTGCCGGAAGATCTAGTCGAGTAATCAGTCTCAGGGATGCCTTGCATAGAAATATGGGTTTCATATTCCCTTGACCTCAATTGAGAATCGGACAGTTAGGGGTTAAAATCCTGCAGAATGTAGAGTATGAATTTAGCACATACTTGCAGGGAGATTCAGTCCCCAATTTCTGTGGTCAGGCGAAAATACAGGGTAAACGGGATCATGCGATGCGTGATTGTATGCTGTGTTCTGAAGCACACAGTCCCAAACGTGGCCCCGTGTGCAGCTATTATGTTTCCCTGGCGTGGGCCAGTACACACTGATGTGTGTGTGATCGAGCCGCTGCGGTCTGAAGATAACTTTCTACAGGATAGGCTGCTGGTTTTGATGGTAGGGAAGAGAGTGACAGTTCTTTCCTGTGGAGAGACTCAGACTCTTCCTGTAAATCCCAGTGCACCCTTAAAGACAAATCAGCATCCTGTTGCTGAACTGTTGAATGTGTGTTAGATACTTTTTCCTTTCAGGATCTGAGAATGTGTGTTCAGTTGCAGAAACCGCTCTCTAAAATGGTTGGTACTAGTGATAGGCTGATATATTTAGTCTTAATGTTGAGATTGGCTTTGGATATTTGTCTAAGTATGTCTCTTTGATTGAATAACAGAATTAGTATTAGAATTAGTATTAGTTTTGCCATTGTGCCATTGCAAAATCTTGTCGATGTTTCATGGTTTCTGTATGTAAAGTCAACATTAATTGCCCCCCATAATTTCTGAGTTAAACCATATATTCAACAGGTTAAAATGTAGAACAGGACCTTTTTTTTTTTTTTTTAATTGACCCTTTGGAGTTTGATTGACTTGCGATCTGACTAATCATAATGCCAAATCTGCCATTTTGTGAGATAGAAGGATAGAATCAATCATTTTTGCCCTAATTCCTTGGCTCATGCTCATTTTACGTTACGAAAATTTTCCCGTCATTACGAATTTTCTGAAATATCTACTGTTTCGAACTTGTCCTAGACAGTTTGTATGATTTATTTTTACCAAGATTGACTCACCTTCATACTATATATGTATGTATGTGTGTGTGTGAATATATACTGTATGTGTGTGTGTGTTAATATATACAGTAGTGTGGTGTTATGGATTGGTATATATTATATTGTATTTATATACAGTGGGTACGGAAAGTATGCAGACCCCCTTAAATTTTTCACTCTTGTTATATTGCAGCCATTTGCTAAATCATTTAAGTTATTTTTTTTCCTCATTAATGTAAACACAGCACCCCATATTTACAGAAAACGCAGAATTGTTGACATTTTTGCAGATTTATTTAAAAAGAAAAACTGAAATATCACATGGTCCTAAGTATTCAGACCCTTTGCTCAGTATTTAGTAAAAGCACCCTAATACAGCCATGCGTCTTTTTGGGAAAGATGCAACAAGTTTTTACACCTGGATTTGGGGATCCTCTGCCATTCCTCCTTGCAGTTCCTCTCCAGTTCTGTCAGGTTGGATGTTAAACGTTGGTGGACAGCCATTTTTAGGTCTCTCCAGATATGCTCAATTGGGTTTAAGTCAGGGCTCTGGCTGGGCCATTCAAGAACTGTCACATAGTTGTTGTGAAGCCACTCCTTCGTTCGTTATTTTAGCTGTGTTCTTAGGGTCATTGTCTTGTTGGAAGGTAAACCTTCGGCCCAGTCTGAGGTCCTGAGCACTCTGGAGAAGGTGTTCATCCAGGATATCCCTGTACTTGGCGCATTCATCTTTCCCTCGATTGCAACCAAGTCGTCCTGTCCCTGCAGCTGAAAAACACCCCACAGCATGATGCTGCCACCACCATGCTCCCTGTTGGACTGTATTGGACAGGTGATGAGCATTGCCTGGTTTTCGGGTCCCTCCACACATACCTCTTAGAATTAAGGCCAAAAAGTTCTATCTTGGTCGCATCAGACCAGAGAATCTTATTTCTCACCATCTTGAGTCCTTCAGGTGTTTTTTAGCAAAACTCCATGCGGGCTTTCATGTGTCTTGCACTAAGTATAAATAAAGCCCCGACTGGTGGAGGGCTGCAGTGATGGTTGAATTTCTACAACTTTCTCCCTATCTCCCGCTGCATCTCTGGAGCTCAGCCACAGTTATCTTTGGGTTCTTCTTTACCTCTCTCGCCAAGGCTCTTCTCCCCCGATGGCTCTTCTCCCCCGATAGCTCAGTTTCTAGGAAGGGTTCTGGTCGTCCCAACGTCTTCCATTTAAGGATTATGAGGCCACTGTGCTCTTAGGAACCTTAATTGCAGCAGAAATTTTTTTGTATCCTTGGCCAGATCTATGCCTTGCCACAATTCTGTCTCTGAGCTCTTCAGGCAGTTCCTTTTGACCTCATGATTCTCATTTGCTCTTACATGCACTGTGAGCTGTAAGGTCTTATATAGACAGTGTGTGGCTTTCCTAATCAAGTCCCATCAGCATAATCAAACACAGCTGGACTCAAATAAATGTGTAGAACCATCTCAAGGATGATCAAAAGAAATGGACAACACCTGAGTTAAATATATGAGTTTCACAGCAAAAGGTCTGAATACTTAGGACCTGTGATATTTCAGTTGTTTCTTTTTTTTAATCAATCTGCAAAATTTTCAACAATTCTGTGTTTTTCTGTCATATGGGGTGCTGTGTGTATATAATAACATTAATGAGGAAAAAAATTAACTTAAATGATTTTAGCAAATGGCTGCAATATAACAACGAGTGAAATTTAAGGGGGTCTGAATACTTTCGTACCCACTGTATATATAGATAGTTATATATTATTGTATATGTCTGTGTAATAATAATGGTAGATGGGGGGGTATGTGTATATATAATATTGATATGTATGTGTATATATATATATGGTATATTTATGGGTATATATATATATTTGTATATTTATGTGTATATATAATATTGTAGAGTATTTATGAGATATATATATTGTATATGTTATGTCTGTATATATATATAATTGTGTATGTAGTATATATATATATATATATATATATATCTATATATATATATATATATATATATATAATTTTTTTTTTTGTAAACTGGGCTTCACTGTTAAATTGATGGTTCAGATCAGTCTGTTCTCAGAGGGACTGCAGCCTATAGAAAGCAGGTCACAGTCTGCTGATATGGAGGGCATGTCACACAGACAAAAGAGCCACGTGAAAACAGACAAAACACAGAGAGTCCCCTCAGCAGGCTGGGCCTTGCTCAACGTTCCACATCCACAGATAGGACGCTTCTCTCACCGTGCTTTAAAGCTATGAACCCTGCTCTGCGATAATTGCAGTCTTCCCATCTCTACAGTTGTACAACCGTAGTCCATTAATGTATTGTAATTAGTAGTCCTGCAAGGAAGACACAATGCAGTTAAACTCCAAGAACAGCCTTCAAGCGGTTTTCATTCTTTGACAGCTTTTGCAGGTATTAAGGTTGCTCACACTTATTATTGTGATTTTTAGTGATCAGATTTACAAAGTAGAATACAGATTTTGACACCTTAGATCATTTCATAAACAGTGATTAGTAGTTTATGTAGAAGGATTTAACATTTAGCCATTCTTGCTTTGGATAAAAATGTGGAATGTAGTCAAACAATTCATGCATGTAAAGTTTTACTCCTCTTGACGGCTTGGCTTCCAGTCGTGGATTACGTAAATCGTGTTTTCTTGCGACAGCACAAGCTTTTAAGTGGTCAGCAGGATTTGTACTATTATGCTAATTTGTTTCTTTACTCGTAGCTGTGAGTGCCATTCAGCGCTCATAGTGACCATTGTGAATGTCGAACAATGAGGTGCTTTCTCACGGTTTGGCCATCTCCTAACCTGAGCGTGAGTAAGCCCGTAACAAGCAGCGCTCGCTGGGCGGTACCGGAGAGTCCCAGCATTCCTGTCACTCGTGGGTTCCTGACATAGACATGGTCACACACATAGACGGTGAGTCAGTGTGAATGAGAGATTATTCCAAAGCAGGGATACTCAACTTTAGGAGCCAAGAAGGCCACATTTAAACCACCGACAGATAGGACTTCGTTTTATGGATGCATGTGCTTTCCAAAAAAATCAAGGACATTTAAAGTCTGGTTTATTCTTGATGTATTCACAGCAGTGCTTGAGCTCACAAATATAACATACATCTGACCTTCACATCCACTTTTTGGATATTTGTCGGCATCATTGATAAAACTACTTCTCATGCAGTAGTTGGGGGCTAATTGTAATAATAAATATACATAATTAGACATGAAGGTTGATTTTAAAGGTATAGACCTTTCATATTTCCGGGTTTCTGAGCAGCGGAAGTCGTCATAGCTGGGTAAACTTCTAAAGCAGTGAATGGAAAACCACCACACACATACATACATACATAGAGATAGATATATATATATATATATAATTTTTTTTTTTTTTGTTTTTTTTGGCATTCCCATTTGCGTCAATAGCAAAATAAAATCTCCATGGTAGTGTTTATGGCTTTCAGTAGAGAATTATATAAAATGTACGTCCCTGCTCTCTCCCATAGGACGTGTTTGAAACCCTCGCATTAGCGTTAACAGTTTTTTTGTAGTTTGATGCAAAGGTGATATAATACAAATAATAGTGTTATAAATGTAGATACATTTAAAAACAAAAAACAAATATGATTTACGATGCTGATGACCATTAAACGCATCATCACAATCTTGTGAAAAAGGGTCCATAATTCACCCAAAAATGCAAATTCTGCCATTTGTTTACTCACCCTCATTTTGTTTCAACTGATAAGACTACTGTTCATTTTGGAAACACAGATGAAGATCTTTTTAATGATTTGACACTTAATTCAAATGGATTTCTTTCTTTATGAACTTTTGGGAGCATCAAAATGTTTCTGGAATGGATTTCAGTGGATGGACCGAAATCTCTCAGGTTTCATTAAAAATCTCTTCATTTGTTTTTTGAAAATGAACAAAAGTCTTATGGGTTTTGAACAACACGCGAGTGAAGATGCCGCCAAATTTTCAGTTTTGGGTGAACTGCCCTTTATTGATTCTGTTTCCATTTTCTTTTGACAGTTCTGTTTATTTTAATGGGTTTTGGTTCCAGTAATGGTTCCATTAATGGTTCTTTTAGTACTTTTGCGGAAGGAATACTTTGAAAAAAACACCATGTCGTTGCCAGATGATGATGAATACTGATTGATTTTTAACTATATATGAAATAACATTTCTTAACAAAAAATGTGGTAATGTTAATTTATTTTTTTTATAAAGTACTACTAACAGAAATGACATTGTCAAATGAAAAACAAGTCAGTTTCTACAGCAGCTTTAAAGGGATATTTCACCAAAAAATTTAAATTACCCCATGATTTACTCACCCTCAAGGTATCCTAGGTGTATATGACGTTCTTCTTTTAGACGAATACAGTCTGAGTTTTATTAAAAAATGTCCTGGCTCTTCCAAACTTTATAATGGCAGTGAATAGGATCAGATTTTTGAAGCTCAAAAAAGTGCATAAATCCATCATAAAAATTGTTCCACATGGCTCCATGGGTTAATAAAGGCCTTCTGAAGTAAATTGATGTGTTTGTGTAAGAAAAATATCCATATTTAAAACTTTATAAACCAGAATCTCTAGCCTAGCTAACTGTCATAAGTGCATTCATGAGAGAGTGGTATTCCAGCGGATGACGTCGGACGTAGGCATAGCGTACCATAGTTATAAAGCTTGGAAGAGCCAGGACAATTTTTTTTATATAACGGATTGTTTTTGTCTGAAGAAAAAGCCGTCACTTTATTTATATCGCACTAAACAATTCGATTGTGTCAAACAACTGTACAGCATTATTAGAAATAGGGTCAATAATGCAAAGGAACAATAGTAACACTCAATTTTCATTAAGGCAGTTCATCATTGAATTGCAGTGATGTTCGTCAGCAGCTCGTTCAGTTAATCGACGAATCACTGATATTAAGTGGTCCCCAAACTGCACGCCGAGGGACAGTCGCCCAGGAATCAAAACTCCATCGGTGACAGAATGGAGACAAAACCTTGGGAGAAACCAGGCTCAGTCGGGGGGCCAGTTCTCCTCTGACCAGATGAACCAGCAGTTCAATTCCAGGCTGCGCAAAGTCAGATTGTGCAGAGGACTCCAACTGTTCTTGGTGGTCTTGTCCGGTGGCCGTCTAGGAGACAAGGTCATCACTGGGGATCTGTCTCTGGGGCTCAACTAGTTGTCCTAAGGGCTATATGGCAGTACACCTAGGACCGATTTAGGGTGAGTAAATCTGGAGTAATTTTTTTTTGGGTGAACTATCCCTTTAAGTCTTACAAGCCTTCAGAAGAACATAATACAGTTAGTTGTACGTGATATATAACCAACTATCTGTTTGATTTCACTAAAAAAGCACCGGTTGATAAGAGTCCATTCAGGAATCATTTGGACTACATGAGTTGTGCTTTAAGTGCTTTAATCACTAAAAGAACCGAGTCATTTGTTTCTGCAATCAGACTTCACTGGTTGTGCAAGGCATGTTGCAGTAAATCATTAAAAAATGGAACTGTTCCCAACTCTTTTCTCTCTCTCTAAATTTACTAGGCTACAGAATAAAGGCTGATGGGCCATGTGTGTTAAGAACAGCACTGTTCTTAACATACATGGACAAATCAGTTTCTTTTAACTGCCCCCTAGAGCTCTGAGAACTCACAAACTTTATATTTATCTTTTCTTCTTTTCTTTTATCACTCTTTCACTCAGAGAGGTCACCAGTGGAGACTTCCTTTATATAAATGCACTATAAAGATGAGAGAAAAGCAGCCCAGTCAGTCTTGAGTTCAGTCAGACATGGACTTGGTCTGATGTTGCAGACACTGACTCAGGGCACTCTAATGCTCAGTTAAGACCTAGGAGCAGATCTCACCCCTGCTGAGCCAGACACTGGGGACTTCCACTCCAGAGCACTGTGGGAAAGACCCATCTGATGTGTGCACCTGTCCTGACCTGTGGTTGGCCAGAGGCACAGTAACGCCCCCCAGATCTCTTGGTAATGTCTAATGTGGGGTCAGAGGAAATGAATGTGACAGATCCTTGCACATACTCAATGTTGGGGAGGGGAAACTAATTAAAAGTAATGTTGCTAATCTAACTACATTTTTCAGTAGCGTGACAGTAGCTTGGTAGTAGTTTTCAAAATAGCTTAGAATTTCAAATGACAAATAAATTTTTTTATTTTATTTGTTTTGCCTACACGTGACAACACAATATGCTACATTAAGTTTTTTGTCACTTTGTATTGCATACACAGAGTGCTCATTAGAGTGAGCTTATAAAATGCATGTTATTAAAATGTTTCTTAGGTGTTGCTGGGAAATCCAATTCATTTAGGCAAATCATTAAAGCAGTTCATGTAGGCCCTAAATGTTCATTTTGACATTTGTCCTCGCACAAAATCCTTGCAACATTTTGTAGCGTCATTTTATAAACTTGACAGTAGTTTTAACCTTTTTTATAATTTTACAAAAGTTTTCTATTTCAAATAAGTGCTGTTTCTTAACTTTATTAACTTATGAATCTGGGGGGAAAAAATCAGGTCCACAAAATACAAGCATCACACCTGTTTCACATTGTATAATTATAATCATATTTCTTGACATCAAAGCAGCATGTTAGAATGCTTTCTGAGGATCGTGTGAAAATTCAGCTTTTGGCATCCATTAATAAATTACATTTAAAATGTAATATAATATATATGGGTGATATATATATATATATTATATATATATACTGTATATATATATTATATATATATAATATATATATATATTATATATAGATCTCTATATATATTGCCCCCCATAAACAGCTGTCATGTAATTTCTTTTAAAAGGAGACACTCTTTTCTCTCTTCTGATTGGAGGATTGTTTTCAGTTTATATGTAATAATAATTATACGGAACGGAAATGAGTAAGATGCAGGAGTGTGGGAACATGACCCAGAAGTTTTATTTCCTTATGTAATTCACTCCATCATGTCTGTGTTTTGTGACGATAATAAACCGGAGCAAAACTCTGCTGTCCTGTTTTGAAGTTGTTGACTTCAGTCAGTTCATCTTTGTCAAGCAGCATCTGTCGCCTACAGAATCATTTGAATCAGAATTTGTTGTTTTTTATTTCGTTACAGTGAAAATTTAGAGGATAAGGATACAGACACATGTTCTTTGTTTATTCAAGCCCAAATTAGAAAGGAAGTTGATTGAGAACACATGTCGGAAGTCTTCATAGCGTGCTACGACTTTATGATCAATGATACATTCTCTTATTTTACAGACTGAGCATATGAAGACTACGAATGCAGTTCACTCTGTTATTGTTTACTTGTGAGTTATTTTTGTGGTCTTCATTTCTGCTGGTCAGTCGTAACCATAATTGACCAATCGTGCTAACATCTTAGAAAGTTAAAGGTTAAGCTCAATGGCATACTGTTGACGACCACAGACTGTAATTTTAACTTCAGACCCTGCGTTTGTAAAAAAACAAACCGAATGTTTTGTTGAAGTTGTCTAGATCTGTGCTGGGTGGTTGTGGGTCACAGACATTATTCCTGTGGGTGGATATTTCTCTATGTAAACAGCTTGCTTGCTGCTTTTTTCTGGTACGTTTGTGCAGGTTATGTGAAAGTTACAGGGTTTGCAAGTCATGACAGGCCTTGCCAGATTGGATGTAACTTTGCATGTGTGATATTTATGTCTTATGGCTTAACCTTGTGTATAATGCAAGTTTATTTTTGCAATTTCTTGCCTCATTAGATCTCTGCTTTAATTTATACATGCTGATCATATTAATGCTCAAATGTCACTCCATGTCTTAACATCACTCATACAGCATTGTATTAAAAAACCCTTAAGTTGATACTACTAGTCAGTTTGTTAACGGTTTATTTAATTCATGCTACTTTATCAGTGTCCGTTCAAATTGATATGTAAATTAAGGAAACTGATGGCACTGTAATTATGAAAATTGCCGAATTAGAAAGTGCAATGTCTTCAAACTCACTAGTGAACCAGCATAAAGGATTTTTATGTCGTGATAGTTGGGGCCTAGGAAATTTTTTTTATTTTATTTTTTTTCCCCCCCAAATTCTATTTTTTTCCATTATATCTTTTGGGGAATTTCTCAATTTTAATGGTTTGATTCCATTTCAGCAATCAAAAATGTTTTACCAAGTGAATTCATGAAACTTTAAAACTTGTTATTAATTTATTAAATCGACATATAATTTATTAAAATGAACAATTTATTTATTAATTCAGAAATTCTGTTTTTACTGTATTTTTAATAAAAAGCTCCCGCCTGGTAAACATAAGAGATGTTTAGAATAGATTAAGTCATACATACCCTAGACTTCTGAATGCATAGTTTTATTTTTTAATTTTTGGGGGGACTCCATTCATTAATACATACAACTTACAAAAAAAAAATAATAATAATAATAATATAGTTCCCCATAAGGCTTTCATGTAATTAGCAAAAGTGTTGTAGTTCCTTCAAGTAACCTCAAAAATTTCTTTTAAAAGGAGACACGTCTTTGCTCTCTCTCTGATTGTAAGATTATTATTATTATTATTATACTACTTTTGGGAATTTATCTTTTTTAAAGAAAATGTTTTATTATATTTCAACAATCAAAAAATGGTTTACCAAAAGTGATTCATGAAACTTTAAAACTTATTCATTTATTAAAATCGACATAATTTATTAAAATGAACAAATTTCTTTATTCAGAAGTTCTGTGTTGTCACTTTTAATTCTTCTGGATTATGTGTCTTATGATTTAATACACAATGTCAAACGCATTGGTACTCAGAAGAATGCATAAAGCTTTTAAATGAATCTTTTCAAATGTAATCAAATGAAATTTGAACTTTTGGGGGGCAAGAAATGCAAATAATATGTTTCATTTTTAAACACATAAATTGTGATTTAGTAAATTTCCCTTCAATGTTTTAACGAGTATAATTATTGGTTGCTATAATATCAATATAATGAGTTAATGTTATTAATTATAGAATGATTAATAATGAGAATTGAGTATGCAGTGCCAGTAGGTGAAACTGTGGCGCTTATTCACATAGAGACACACAGAACATGCAAACTTCATATTTCAATAGCAGTCTTTTTGTGCTATGATATTCACAGACACTAGTCCATATTGTGATTTGATTCATCGCACAACCTACTTTTAATTTTGCCCAATTCTGTGACTTTCTGATTCCATCCGCATTACGGAAGTCATATAGCCTTATGATAGTTGTAACAGTCTGTATGAATGAGGTTATTCAAGTTCACAGTGACATACAGCAGATACATCAGGGCAAAGACTAAATACAGGACACACAGAACATCAACAAACCAGAGCGTTTCCTATCTGTGGCTTGTTCCTGCTGTTTTTGGAGACACACAGGCTAAACTAAACTGAGCTTCTCAGACAAACAGAAAGCTAAGACTGAGGTAAATGTTGATAATGGTGTAGGAAATGTGGGCCAAGCTCTTTTAAACAGGGTTTTGTGTCTCGCATGTGTGTTTACACCCAAGATCACCTGAAACAACTGACTCGTGTGAATGGAGAAACCACATATAGCTTCTAAATTTTGCTACTTTATTTTATATATAGTTTGACATTTCCAATAGCATAGTCACTTTCTGACTCCTAAAAATCTCAAACAATGAGCTATTGTGGTATTCCTTCATGCCCAAAAATGAATGGCATTTTGACAGCATGGCAGTGCATTCATCTGTGCTTGTTAAAGGGGGTAAAAGCGTCTTTCTTTGCATGCACTTGTAAATGTGCCTTTTAATCTATACTGGAATGATCTTCAAAGTCAGCCCGCTAAAACTGCAGGAAATTGCTTTTCAAGGCACTCTCTGGCATTGCTAGTTTTGTGCACTTTTACTGGCTATTTTTAGAAGAGAAGCACTCTTAAGTTTCTTCCACCGAGAACCGAGAGGGGGGAAAAAAGCTGAAACCAGTCCATGAGGCAGGACTTAGACAGTGAATAGTACAGAGGTGTCAAGGAATCGTGGAGCAGTGATTGAGAGTGGGTTTCTTTGGAATATGAGTCATGGAATATGTTTATGATAATAGTTTTAAAGCGTTTGGTCACTCTATGCTGGCATTGTATGGAAAAGAGCAGCTTGGAGATTATGTGATTTTCCATTTTGGGCAAATCCGTTTCATTTAGTCTGCTGTTTTCTGCTAATGCGTGAACTTCACTTGATATTATTTGTGGCGCCTCCCATCCAATTTTATCACAAAATTTAAACAACAACTGTGGTTTTGTCTCTCTTTAATGTGTTGGGACAGATCACCGTATACGGTGCCTGTGTTTCAAGCAGCACATGAACCGATCATCTCATCCTCTTCACTACTAGCTTTAGCATGAAATAAACATGAATGAACATCAGAAGTTATGCTGAAAAGGATCAACTTGTCGAAATCGATCTTGTTTCATGTATGCGCTCAGTTTCAATAGACGCTTACAACGTCACGTAATGTTACATTTACCTCAGGAAAACCATTCAGTGTCTAATTGTCCATAAACTGGATCGTCAGCTAGAAACAGTAACTCTAGAATGAAGAATTTGTCTATGTATTATGCACTATATTGTTACATATTCAATATATTTGAACTTAACCTGTTGTCTGTTATATTTAATCTGCCGTGAAAGTTATTACAACCACTCTTTAAATGCTTATTGTTCAACAACACATTTAAATATAAACAATTATATAATTTTAAAATTGATAAAAAAATGGCCTTATGTACAACTTAAATATTTGCATATTTTTGATTCATGTTTATTATTAGATTCAATTCAGGTTTTAGGCCAAAAATAACACTGTAATTTTGGTTTTGGTGTTTTCTTAAATTCTTTCTTATTTTGTGTTTCATACAAGTAGTGATGCACCACAAATTATTTTCATGGTATGTTTGCTAACCAATAAAAGGCTGATATTAAAATTCTAGACCATTTTGTCTAAATGAATGAATGTGAATCTGGGTGTTACATCATTGGAAAGTACAGTATGAAATTAGACATTTTGATATTTGCTAAAGGTTACATTTAACAGTGTTATTACACGAATTGATTTTTAAGATAAACTTTAAGTGAACGTTCGATGAAAGTAAAAATAAAATGTAAAAATGAGCATGTACAAAATCTACTTATACAATAAATGTCTAATGTTGGCAGAGATCCAATTTGGTTATATTAAATTGCACCCTTTTTCTTTTTTCTGATCTTGTCTATCGGACTAATAATTGCCGACATTTGATTTCAAGTTTCACATATCTGTAACAAAAGAAAATATCTCTGTAGCTGTTCAGAATTTCATTTTTAAGCTCAGCGTGTAAATCCTCTGTTAAATTGGTGTTCACACAGTCTAAACTCTTCCTCCTCTGTCTCTCTTCTAAGTGTGTTATTGTTATTTTTTGAGGAGAGTGAAGGGCGACCCACTTTAAACTAATTTTAGTAGCATTTAGATGGTCATTGTTTCGCACCCAGGTCTCAAATCTCCACCTCGAAGTGATTTTTCATGTCTGTATATAAGGCATGTACCCATAAATGAGTTAGTTCTCCTGATGTTTCATAAGCGAATCCCTTAAATGGTGGTGCTTTCTACAGCATAAGGGATATGAAATCCTTCTAGAAGATTCTGCCGTGTTTTTCTTCTGTTTCTCCGACTGTCTGCAGCGGCAGCCAACCGCAGGGAACCGTTTGCACATCTGGCTGGTGGAGGCAGTGGAGCCCAGGGGCTTCTGGGAACTCTGTAATGAGAGAATGCCTGGCCGTCGGCACACACACACACAGCTCACCCACAGCTGTTTGTTCTCACCGTGTGCCGCTGCCACCGCGAGCAGGCCTGAAAATCACCGAACTCGCATCTCAGGAGCAGAGATTAATCTCCCTCGCTGTGAGATTATATGACATCCATGATTGTTTTGATATGCTGTTTATTTGTGGCAAAAATCGAGCTGTGACTCTTACATAAGGACAGCAGTGGATTATGCAGTTCATGTGCTGCTGGCGAGCGAAGTCGCATTTGCTTGAGTCCCGGCCAGGACAGAGGGCCGGTCCTGCTGAGATTATTTTTGGCCTTCGTGGAGCACGAGCAGGACTGTGTGCTGCCTCTTTCATATGGGGTAAAATAAATAATAAAAGGCCATAGAGGTTGAGTTCTTGGTATGCTGGCTGAGTTTAAAGCGTTGGTCACAGTAGCGAGGCTTCACTTATTTTGTGTGCTGTTACTCTGGATAACGCGCTGCTTTTGTCTGCGCAGCGGAGAGGAGCCTGAGGCGGTGCCGTTAACAGCAACTTTTCTCAGAAACATCATACAATAAATGTTATTCAAAGATTGCCTTTATTTTTTTTTTAAGGGAGACAGCAGCTGTCAGGCCACTCTGTGATACAGCAGTGTCTCTGTTTGTCTTTCCAGTAAAAGTGCTGACCTCTCCAAAGCACTGGGGCATAGCAGTCATTTTAACATCAGGGTCTGACCCCCCAATTTTGTTCCTGCTGAGCATGAAGTAAATTTGGTTGGGCCCTGCAAGAAGTTGCAAAATAATAACCATGGTGGAAATTTACCAGGAAAAAATATTTCACCCAAAGTTTTATCTCATGTGTGAAGAGAATTACTTTTACATTTTTTTTTTGTTTATTATTATTTAAATGTATTTATTTATGCATTTTAATATAAATGCAAAGCGTGTAATTTCTGCGTCACTAGCGGCAGCGCACACAATAGCAAAAATAATGTGATTTTAGAAAAGAAGTAACATGTGGAAGTGCATGGGGCTTTGTGATTCTTATAATGCTACAAAAGTAAATTTTCTGTTAAATTAAAGCATGTTTATTATTTTATCTCAACATTTTAAAGTCATTTTAGGCATTAGGTTGCTGGATACGAACGGGGCACAGAAAGGGTTATTTTTTTGTAATTTTTATTTTTATAACTAACTCATATTATTCACAGCTTGTGGCTATATCATTTAAACAATTAGTTTTTTGAGCAAGAATAATGGGATTTTTATTTTTATTTATTTATTTACAGTTCACGTTTCATACACTTCCCATCATACATTTTCAGAAAAACAAATAGTCTGTTGTTCAGCAAAGATCTGAAACTCATGATTTTGAAAAAAGAACTTGCATTAATTTTCTGGTAAATTAAAACTGGTGTATTATTTAAACTGTTCTTGCCATTTTTACAGTCATTTTAAGGTTTTAGGCATTTACGTTGTCATGGCGAGTTGTAAAAGTATATATAGCTATACAGAAAAGATTTTTCACACAGAAACTACATTAAAACTGATATTCTTCATGTCTTGTGGTTATACTTTTGAAACGGTGAATATTTTAACATTTACAAATTCTATTTTTCTGTTTTTATAAGTGCCTCTTTGTAACCTACATTTTTGGTCCATCAGAAATTACAAAAAATTAAAAACAAAAGATAATTGCTATGAATGGCTTTTTAATCTGGATCTCCAGATTACTTCACAACATCAGACATGAGAACTTTCCTTTGTACTAAGACAAACCTTTCCCCCATTGTTCATCCAGTTTTCATTAATTGAGCTGTAATGGGCAGAACCTGGCTGAATCTGGTCTCATTTTGTGTTGGTTACCGCTGCTCTGTGTTGTTCTGCCAAGCGTAGCCTACACTGGAGCCACTGGATGACTGCTGTAAAATGTAGTGAGTGGTTGTGTGGGTCCAGCGTTGGTGGTAGGTTTTAAAGGATGCTGGAAAAGACATTCCGTAAGCTCGATCGGACTTATCTGGTGGAGCGGACGCCGTGTGAGCTCTTTGTGTCACACAGGTGGATTTTAACGGAAACTCTGACACACGTTTTCCTGCTGGAATTTCTGAACAGGCACAAACACCGCTGGCATTTCAGATTCACCTTTGGTGCTTTTTGTCGTTTGTTGTTTCGGTTTCCATTCTAAAGAATGGATTTGTTTCTTTTGATTTGTGTTATAAAGGGCCTTTGTTTTAAAAGGTGTTCTGTAAACCATTCAAAGTCAAAATAGTATTAAAAATAGTCTTGTGGCCTGTAATGTCTTTCTGTTTGACCCACAAACCTCAGTGCTCTTATTACAAAGGAAACATTTTCCAGCCTTAATGGAATTTACCGGGTTCAATACAGTTTAAGCTCAGTCGACAGCATTTGTTGCATAATGTTGATTTACCACCAAAAATAATTGATTCGTTCCTCATTTTCGTAAAAAAAAAAGAAGCAAAAATCAGGGTTAGGCTGAGGCACATACAGTGGAAGTAAATGGGGCTAATTTTTCGAGGATTTAAATGTGAAGTAGGGTTGGGCGATGTCTACCAAATTGGCATCGGACGATGTCAGCTTAACATCGTGATGTCTGTCAGTCATCGGCAATGGACGATGGCATCGTCTATCGGCCCAACACTAATGTGAAGTTTATAATGTTGTAATACCACTTATATTAATTTTTCTGTGAAATTAGAGCTTGTGTATTATTTCATCTGCAAAGTTGTTCTTGCCAATTTTATGGTAATTTTACGGTATTGAGCATTAAGTTGTAGGATATAACCACTGAAATGGTAAGTGATTATTTTTAACAATAAAATAGTTAACACTCATATCATTCACAACTTGTGGTTATACTGTTAAAACAGTGGGTATTTTTAACATTCACAAATTGGTACCACTTTTATGGCTAACTGAACTGAAAAAAGGATGGACAAATCTAAATTACTTTTTGTGGTAATAAATATTGTGTCACAACTGCTGTCAAATCTTTTGACAGTTGCAATGAAACATTAAAGATTTTTTTTTTTTTTGTATTGTGACATGTCTGAGTGTAACATTATAGAAAAAGAAAAAAAAATGTAGGACTAGCACATGAGTTTATCAGTTGTTGGTCTATATTTTACAGAGCCCTTAAGGGGACATGGCGATAGAAAAAAATGAGACGGGAGGAAAATTTATATTTTAAATGCTTGTGTTCTCTCACAAAATTGTGTTCTCCGAGAAACTTTGCCTTCACTCACAAAACGTTTCCATTCTTTCATAAAAGTATTGCGTACCCCTGAGAAACGTGCGTTCTCTCACAAAACGTTTGCATTCTTTCATAAAAGTATTGCGTTCCCCTGAGAAACTTGCGTTCTCTCTCAAAACGTTTGCATTCTTTCGTAAAAGTATTGCGTTCCCCTGAGAAACTTGCATTCTCTCTCAAAATGTTTGCATTCTTTTGTAAAAGTATTGCGTTCCCCGAGAAACTTGCGTCCTCTCACACAAACCTTTTGCAGCATTTCTTTTTGTAAGTAGTCCGTCCCTAAACAGCTGTTCCTCCCTCAAGAAGCTTTGCCTTCGCTTGCAAAACATTTGCATTCTCTCGTAAAAGTATTGCGTTCCACCAACATACTTTGTGTTCACTCGCAAAAGCACTGAAATATAACTTTCCTTTCCAACGTTTCCATAACGGAAGCTTTGTGAGCGCAAACAAAGTTTCTCTGGGGAATGCAGTACTTTTGCAAGACAATGCAAAACCACTGAAATTATAATTCCATATGATTGCAGGTTAATGATCAGGTTAATGACATTTTGTTTCAACATTATCTGGCCAAAAAAATATACAAATGAAAACGTATACGTGGATGAATCATTTACAATAAAAAAATTAATAAAATGTGCATTTATACAAAATAGATGGGGTGAAAATCTATCATACCAACTTTCAAAAGATTGGTGCTTGGCCAGTTCTTGGTTCCTCAGGATTCATTGCTTTAAGAAGTAATGCTTGTCTTGCCTGTTACTGTTCAAAATAAGGAACCATTTTTGGTAAGTTCAGCCTGCTGAGAACTTGCACTGGCTTCTGAGTGACCTTACTGCACACATTGTTTGAGTTCACTTCGATTTGGCATCACTCAACACCACCCTATTGGACACAAACTGGGTTATACAATACACCTCTCTTGTGCCCACTCCCCAAATCAGAAAGTTACTCTGGAAGAGTGATTCTTGTGTGTTGTCCAATTTCTCCCTTTTTAGCCTGTTGTTGCACGGATAGTAAAGGGTAAGTGCGCTATCCACCACAATTCTCTATGGGGGTCGATAGCTTTTTTAGTAGCCTGGTGATTTCAGAAGGTGTGACCTGGGCGCTCCCTTGGGCTGCTCTTTACCCCATTGGGTGTGTGTTGGGTGTCCGACCGACTTGCGGGGATGCGAGCGATGCATATCTGGGCTGTCCACGTGTGTATTTACGGCCGTTCCCCCATCCACCATGTACCACCTATAATTTTCCCACCTTACACCTTTCATGTCTGAAATCTAACCATAGCTCAGTTACTATCTGGCGCAAAGCATTATTCCTGTTCCCGCTAATTATGGCTGCTTCTCTTAGACGAGCACCAACATGTGAGCACATCCCTCGCAGCTGCTAAATTACCTAACGCCTATTATCCACACCAAGACGACATCCCACACTCTTCCAGGAGTCGAACTCACGTTGATCTCGTGTTTTAAAAGACAGGTTTGTGCTTTGTTGTATTGGTGACGACACATTCCATTTGAAAAGCCATGGGGTCGTTTTTCGAAATTCATAGGCCATGCAGACTAGGAAAAATGTACCTGACGTTCTCTCTTAAACCGACACCGTATCGGAGCCGCAACCAGCTCTGGCTGTATAAAGCGACGGTTAGACTGCATTTGACTAAAGGGGATTATATTCACCGCCACAAATACCCATTCTGCTCGCATTTTTTAGGCTTCATCAAGTTAACCACTCCTAATAAACCCCATGTCTCATAGGAGATTTTCGCTCCCCGCGTGCCCAACTTTCTTCCAACTGCTGAAATTCTTAACATCGCCAGTTTGCCGACAGGATCCGTGGGCCATTTCAGACTATTTTGGTAACACACCAGTCGTCTTTTGTCTCTCAGTCTCTTCTGTCACAGGGACTTCTCTGCCCGCAACTAGCTTGTGTTTCCTTATGAGCCGTTGCTTCTGTGAAAACCTATCTTTGTAACAAAACAATCGTAGCACACTAGTACTATTCAATAGTGTGAAACTCTTCATGTTTAGATTATGCGCGGTGTCCATATGTAAGTCTGTCTTGTTACAGAAACAACCTATTCCAAATTACCTTGAAGTCGGTGTTTCGTGACTCTCCACATTTTCTGTGCTACCGACAATTTTTTCCATGAGTTCACTTGTCTATTTTATTCCTTGAGGGTATAATTTTTTCTTTCCCTGTGGTTTATTTACTGTTCAGCGCAGTTTCAGGGGCCATTCCACCTAAGTTTTTCTCACGAGTTACTGGATGTAACTGACAGCATCCGTTCAATCCTGGTGCTGACGGCGGTGCGGCTTTGACGAGCGAGCCGCTACGCCCACTGCCAGCTCATGGCCGTCTGCGTGTCTTCTGATCACTAGTTTTCTCGTGTTTTATATACAAACTGTATGCTGATTCCCGGTCGCTTCTCATATTGATTTCCCCCCCACTGACAGTGGTAGAGTCGTCTTGTAATTAAGTCCTAAATTACTCATAGTAAGAGGGGAGGGGTCACAGCGCGCAAAACCTAAGCGTATTGCAGCTTTGCAGTTTTTTCGCTCCTTCCTTAGAGAGAATGTACGATGATTGAGTGTCAGTTTGACCTCATGTTATCGAGAAGTCGGACTCGTAACCCAAAGATTGCGAGTTCGATTCTTGTACTGGCAGGGATTGTAGGTGGTGGAGTGAATGTACAGCGCTCTCTCTCTTCCACCTTCAATACTCACGACTGAGGTGAGACCCTTGAGCAAAAACTGAACCCAAAACTTCTCCCCGGGTGACGCAG
This sequence comes from Sinocyclocheilus anophthalmus, assembly GCA_018155175.1. Classification (NCBI taxonomy): domain Eukaryota; kingdom Metazoa; phylum Chordata; class Actinopteri; order Cypriniformes; family Cyprinidae; genus Sinocyclocheilus; species Sinocyclocheilus anophthalmus. The sequence goes on from JADLZN010006766.1 coordinate 346,938, forward strand.
CAAAAATGGCTGCCCACTGCTCCGGGTGTGTGTTCACAGTGTGTGTGTGTGTGTGTGTGTGTGCTCACTCACTACTCACAGCTGTGTGTGCATTTGGATGGGATAAATGTAGAGCACAAATTGAGAGTATGGGTTACCATACTTGGCTACACATCACGTCACTTTAAATTGAATATCAGGGGTTGGTGTGGCACAGTGGTTAAAAATCTGAACTAAAAAGTTCTAGGTTTTTGCCCCACCAGCACAATCCATGAGTCATTACAACTGTGTCCTTACAGTCCTTACCGCAGTAGATGATTGTCCTGGTAACAATTTAGTGTCTGCTAAATAACTACTTACTAAATCAAATCAGACGGTCACAGTAAACAACCTGTGACCTAGAGAACAGTCCAGCCCAGTCCAGAACCTACTGGGGATCCTTATGGAAAAACAAAGATGGGGGAAGTCAGGAGCGAATCTGTATTGTATTGTATTGTCTTCCAGTGGATGAGGGGCAGCCAGTGATCAGTCAATCAAAGGTGAAGCAATGATGCCCATTTTCCACCAAGATGCTGTTGCTGGACTTGCAACCTTCTGGTTACCAGCAAAGCTCTTTTAACATCTGTGCCACACCACCCTCTGATTTCCCCTGCATCCGTTCCTTATCTCCATTTCTGTGTAATAAATGATCTGAATCTCAGTCAGCGGTACACTCGAGGTCGTGAGAACTGCAGGAGTGATCCTGCCGCCCAGCTCATTTAGGTGTACTTAATTACAAAGAAGACTCTACACCCCCACAGTTACACAGACACACCCAGGCTGTTTATGGATCGTTCGCAGACCATTCGTGCTCCTGCCTCATATGGTTTTTGGGAGGCTGAGGGCCAAATGTATATTAATTGCTGACTGCACCGTCTGGATACGCATCCCACCCTTCGCAGTTGCCTCAGATCCCCCATCCCTCTGTTACCCTCACCCTCCCTCCATCATTCCTGCATACACAGTATGAGATGGCTGGAATACTCCCCATCTTCTGTCATGAGTCTGAGTGGGTTCACATGTTTTCTTCTGCTTTTAAAGGATTAGTTTACCCAAAGAAGTTCTGTCGTCATTTACTCCCCCTAATGTGGCTCCAAAACTCTCTGACTTTATTTCCTGGAACACAAAAGGAGAATAGGACTAAATAGGACATGAAACGCACTATAAAAGAATCATAACGTCTTGTGCACTATATTTAAAATCCTTTTATGATATTATTTATGTGATGAGCAGATTAAAATTCAGTTATAAAACACTGACAATTTTCCCCTCCAGAAGGAGGTTAATCAATCAAACAGATCATATCAGTGAGTTGGAGAACTGGATCTTTCCACTTTGTGATCTTATCATTCGGACCAGTTTTGTGAGCTGGATCAACTGATTCATTGAATAGACCATTATTTGTATTTATAATCATAAATGCAGCAATGAAATCTGGTACAAGAATCGTCTCTGTATTTACATCCATTTTTTTGCACATTTACATGTGAAACCCTTTATAATAGTCAGAAACTCGACCCACAGTGATCTCCTAAATAGAGTTTAGCCAGTCATAACATAACAGAGGTCATTTACATATTCTTATGAGTCTTAAGGACATTAAACAAATATTATCTTATATATATATTATATATATATATATAATATATATACAGTATATATATATACAGTGGGGAAAAAAAGTATTTAGTCAGCCACCAATTGTGCAAGTTCTCCCACTTAAAAAGATGAGAGAGGCCTGTAATTTTCATCATAGGTATATCTCAACTATGAGAGTTAAATGAGAAAAAAAAAATCCAGAAAAAATCACATTGTAGGATTTTTAAAGAATTTATTGCAAATTATGGTGGAAAATAAGTATTTTTCATCTCAATACTTTGTTATATACTTTTTGTTGGCAATGACAGAGGTCAAACGTTGTCTGTAAGTCTTCACAAGGTTTTCACAAACTGTTGCTGGTATTTTGGCCCATTCCTCCATGCAGATCTCCTCTAGAGCAGTAATGTTTTGGGGCTGTCGCTGGGCAACACGGATTTTCAACTCCCTCCAAAGATTTTCTATGGGGTTGAGATCTGGAGACTGGCGAGGCCACTCCAGGACCTTGAAATGCTTCTACGAAGCCACTCCTTCGTTGCCCGGACGGTATGTTTGGGATCATCGACTCTTCCATGCTTGCAACGCTAACTTGAGACGTCCGTATGGCCTCCTTCTCTATCATCTGCTCTCTACACTATCCTCGTGTGCTCCTCTCTCTCCTATCTCCGTAGGTGGTCTGTGATGAAGGTAGCGTTTTACTCGCGGGACTCACTGTCCATAGCCAGCGCTCTAACCATCTTCCGCGGTCTCTTTCCCCACATTGCGTCTCGGGTCTTTCGTTTACACGGATCAGTTTTCCTGGTCCCTTTGCAGAAAAACAGCCTCAAATCATGATGTTTCCACCCCCATGTTTCACAGTAGGTATGGTGTTCTTTGGTTGCAACTCAGCATTCTTTCTCCTCCATACACGACAAGTTGAGTTTTTACCAAAGTTCTATTTTGGTTTCATCTGACAATATGACATTCTCCCAATCCTCTTCTAGATCATCCAAATGCTCTCTAGCAAACATCAGACGGGCCTGGACATGTACTGACTTAAGCAAGGGGACACGTCTGGCACTGCAGAATTTGAGTCCCTGGCGGCGCAGTGTGATACTGATGGTAGCCTTTGTTACTCTGGTCCCAGCTCTCTGCAGGTCATTCACTAGTCCCCCCGTGTGGTTCTGGGATTTTTTTTGCTCACAGTTCTTGTGATCATTTTGACCCCATGGGTTGAGATCTTGCGTGGAGCCCCAGATCGCGGGAGATTATCAGTGGTCTTGTATGTCGTCCATTTTCTAATAATTGCTCCCACAGTTGATCTCTTCACACCAAGCTGCTTACCCATTGCAGATTCAGTCTTCCCAGCCTGTTGCAGTCACAATATTTTGTTTCGGTATGTGTCCTTTTGACCAGCTCTTTTGGTCTTAGGCCATGGTGGAGGTTGGAGGTTACGTTTGAGTTGTGGACAGGTGTCTTTTATAACGGATAAAGAGTTCAACAGAGGGCCATTTAATACAGGGAACGAAGTGGAGGACATAGGAGCACGTAAAGAAGAATTTTACAGCTGAGGAGCCAGGAATCGTTGCTTGTTTGTAAAGTTGACCAAATACTTTTTTACTGAGGAATTTTACCAATTAATTCTTTAAAAATCCTACCATGTGATTTTCTGGATTTTTTTTCTCCTTTTGTCTCTCATATTTGAGGTATACCTATGATGAAAATTACAGGCCTCTCTCATCTTTTTAATTGGGAGAACTTGCACAATTTGTGGCTGACTAAATACTTTTTTGCCCCACTGTATGTATGGTATGTAGGATGTGGTGGTGTGGTGTATATAATTATATAGTATATGTGTGTATGTATATATGTGTATATATAAATTCTAAAGGGCAAAGAGAGGGTGGAAAACGATTGTGTAAAACTTCTCAGTAAGAAACCTCGACTATAGTCCCATTCACACAAATGTTGTTAACTGCAAAACTTTTGTGCGATTTAAAGGGATAGTTTCCCCAAAAATGAAAATTACCCCATGATTAACCTACCCTCAAGCCATCCTATGGGTATGACTTTCTTCTTTCAGACGAATCCTGTCTGAGTTATATTAAAAATTGTCTTGGCTCTTCCAAGCTTTATAATATGGCACGCGTAATGTTGGTCGGCGATTGGTGAAGTCCCAAAAAGTGCATCCATCCATCATAAAACTACTCCACACTGCTCCGGGGTGTTAATAAAGGCCTTCTGAAGTGAATTGATGCATTTGTGTAAGAAAATATCTGTATTTAAAACTTTATAAATCGTAATCTCTAACTTCCGCTAACTGTCATACTCGTGTTCAATTAGTACAATTCCAGCGGATGATGTAGGAGGTGTAGATGTAACGTAAGGTCCGGTGAGAAGTGACGAACGCGGAAGCACAGATTAGAGAGCAAAACAACACACTGGTCATGAATTAGAAGTACAAAACGAAAATTTGTAAAGAAAAATTTTGAAGGCCATTCATATAAACCATGGGACTGTGTTTCTCTTTTGCTTGTAAAGATGGTCTTCTCAACGTAGCTTCCGCTCCACCTTAACTCCCCATGGCACCCAACGCCGCTCATGAACGCATGTATGACAGTTAAGGCCCGTTTACACCAAGGACGATAACTATAAAGTTAACAAAAAAGATATAGTTCTAAAAATCGTTCTCAATATTAAAGAATAGCAGAGTTCAGACCACAGCTATAACGATAAAGGCACAGAGAAACGATATCGTTGGAATCACTTCCAGAACAATTTTTTCAGCTGATGAACGATAAAATCATTGATACCCGATCAGAATCAATCCTACCATCTAGAGCTTGAAAATTTAAAGCGGCAGACGTGTGTGCATAAACTGACGTTATTGTCCGCTGGTGTGGACACTAATATCGTTATCTTTATAGTTATTCTTGGTGTGAACGGGGCTTTAGCGGAGTTGACTAGTATTTCCAATGTTGACTAGCAGCAGCAGTTATTTTTAATCGACTAATTGACTAGTCTCGCACATCTCTAGTAAATACGGTCCTTTATTCTCTGTGACAAGCGGGTGGTATTTCTAAATACTGCAGTATTTCTTCTTTTCTGTAAGCGCCACCTACTGTCAGAGATTGAAATTGCATTTTCATTCAGAGCATTTGCCTTTTTTTGTATTAAACAAATAGAATGTGAAAATCATGGCATGAAAACATTCGTGTTGGTGTGAACAGGCTTTAACATGTTAATGTTACATGAATGTAGACTGGCCCCTCTAAGTTTTCACTTGTAATTTGCTCTCATTATATTGTTGACATTAAGCGTATCAAAAAGTAAACATACTTGACCACTGATAGATTGATTGCAGTATTTAGCTGTAACACGAGAGCCAAAGTTGTCTCAGGAGATGACTTAATCTGTCATCTCTCACATGTATGAATGCATACAAACATATGACAGCTTAAAGAAAGCATTTGAAACGAGCTTTGTGTGCATGTGTCATGCTTCACAGGCAGTAGCCCTCATGTGAGCAAACAAGGGAAATGAATCTGAACTCTTTGTTTTGTGTTTGGTTTGTCTTTTTGTGTGTAGGGGGGATGGGGAATGGCTTTTTGGAAATCCTCTTTAAATCCTTTCATCTGTAGTGGTTGGACAGACCACATTCCTCATACCTTCCCTGCCTCTTTCATTGCAGTCTATTGTTTAAGCCGTCCTACAAGATGTAATTCTGAAATCATACTAGCCTTATTAGCGGTTTGCAGTTGGATTCCTGTAAGCCAATTTGGCTTTAGCTTGCTGAAAGAGGGGTGCGGGGGAGGACGTATTGTAAACGTTCATTTAAAGAAACAATTAGACTCTGTGAATGGCGGTACACCAATGGAAGCCACGTATATAGGTCAGAGACCTTTAAAACAATAAGCTCCCCCTCACTGTGAGGGCACCTGACAAATAATGGCACTGGAGTGGAGGCCTTATCTCATTGGTTGCCGGGAGACTGTGGTGAGCTGTCATTTACGTTGATCTGATTGGCACGGTCCCAGTTCCACTCTCAGCTGCTGACAGCCAAAAGTGATGAAGGAGGGAAATATACTGGCCTGCGTCCCATTACATGTACCGTGTAATAAATTATGTACAAAAGTTTGGCATCTGAAGACCTTTTTGCCCACCAAGACTGTATTTGTTTGATCAAAGATACAGTAAAACCATAAAATTATGAAATATTATTTCCGTTCAAAACAACTGTTTTCTGTTTGAATATATTTTAAAATGTAATTTATTACTGTGTGATGCAAAGCTGAATTTTCAGCATCATTACTCCAGTCTTCAGTGTCACATGATTCTTCAGAAATCATTCTAATTTTCCAATTTGCTGCTCAAGAAAATTTCTTATCAATATTGAAAAGAGTTGTGCCACCTAATATTTGTTGAAACGGCAATTTTTTTTTTCTTCTCAGGATTCCTTGATGAATAGAAAGTCCAAAAGCATTTATTTGAAATAGAAATCTTTTGCAACATTTCAAATGTCTTTACTGTCACTTTAGAACAATTTAATGGGTTCCTTCTGAATAAAAGTATTAATTTCTCAAACTTTTGATGGAAAAGCTCTATAATTCTATGTACAACACAATAGTGTGTGACTATAGGGACATGACTGGGCATTGATTACTCATTTCTTGATTCTGATTTACTAGAGATCCTCATTCTATATCACTACATTTTGGAATATTTCAGTTCCATCTAAAAGGTTTTTACAGTTATTAAAGTCCTGGTTTACATGTCATGCGTTTTGATTGTAACACACCAAGAGTTTTATTTCTTCATGCATATTTACAAATATTCTTCACATATGGAAATATCCAATATGCACACATAATAAAAAAAATACTTAGTATAGGGACCCATTCTCATTAGGGATGAACCGATACCACTTTTTCCAGTACTCGCCCGATACTGATACTTCTATTTTTTGTACTTGCCGATACCGAGTACCGATACCGATATTTTTATTGCATTTGTAAATGTTTTAAATATTGGGTACAGAAACCAAAAGAGTATGTATAATGTTAGTTGGTTAACTTCATTTATCAAATAGATAGTCAAACCAAAATTTATTCAGACACCTTCAACATTTCTCACATTATCACAGTTTATTCGCTATAGTTATAGAAAATGGGACTAAAATATGACAAGAACTGAGTTAAACTGAGTCAGAACAAATTCAGCTTGATAATGTTAGATAACTTTGATAGAAAGGTATGTAATAGATTACAATCAACCAAAAATTAGACAGCTGTTAGTATGACAGTATTTACACAACTATCAATAGTCGGGCAACCCTTAGCCTGTAGTCTCCTGGGCATGCTGTCACCCAGCTTCATGCAAACCTCAACTTCAATGTTTTTTCCCAGACTCGGTCTGAATAATTTTTGGTCCCAAATTTGTATCAGTTTTACTGGTAGTCCACTGTATGAAGAATTTTTTGCATATAATATGTTGTCACAGTTTACTTTATTTTGCTATCCTCACTTCCATAAATTAACAATAGTGTCCTGCACCCACTAGTAAAAAAATTATATCTGGTCTCTGAATAATTTTTGGTTTGACTGTATATCCTTCGGTTATTTTCACACTTAATTATGCCCATTAAAATGTATTTTACAAGTTTTTGTTACTTTCACTGTTAATTTTTTTGCTCTATGGTACATCATCTTTAATTTAATAGCATTAGAGCTGCTCCATTGCAGTGGCTTAGTACTGTAATCTCGCGCTTTGCTGTAATAATGCAGGGACCCACTCGTTATAAATCTCCTAACTGTGATATTTTCAGAAATAGAAGTCGCGTTTTTTTCATCTGAAACGTGCTGCGATTTATTTTCCAAAGCCGCTCTTATAATGCAGAAACACTCAAGCAAGCTAAACACGCGCAACCCGTGCAGCTATTTGTACTGATGCAGAATAGTACAGCCTTGCGCATTTCACACAGGCTGCTAGATTCACTTTCGCCAGAAAGTCATGTATGCCTAAGGTTGAAAATAAATGATGTTTATAGTGAATGTCCCTATAAACGGTCTTATTTTTACGGTTTAGTTTTAATCCAAATGATGCATGTTCTAAGTGAGCGAACATCAAAGATCAGACAATAGAAGTGCTCTCTCTCCCTCTCTCTCTCTCTCTCTCGCTCTCTCTCTCCTCTCTCTCTCTCTCATCTCTCTCTCTCTCTCTTTCTCTCTACCGTTAAGTAACTTGTGCATTTTTTACTTACTTGCTTTTGACATATCCGACCATATCTACAAACTTTCCAGTGATGTCTGTGAGAAAGGTATATACACTCGACAAGCTCGCGCATCTGCGCCTATGTGTTTATCAGCTCGCTCACACACTATACAGGTGTTAATACTGAATTTTCCGTTGTATGCCATTGCATACATATCTCGTGTCAAGACATCCTTAACTCATTCTGCTGTCTGTTTGTTCTGTTGTTGGTGTTGTCTTTGTCGATAGGCCGCTTATCACATGCTTTGTAGTAATCGGAGTTTTGTTCTGGTTCTTTTAACGAGTACAGGATACCAATATCGTATCGGTGCATCCCTAATTTCTCCTTAACTAGTTGTCTTATTAGCATGCCGATTATTATATTGGCTGTTGATTCGTTCTTATAAGCACATTTTCTGTATGACCATATTCTACATCCCTAATTCTACCCAATACCTTAACTTAAGTTCTACCTTACTAACTATTAATAAGCATCACATTAGGAGTTATTGAGGCAAAAGTTGTAGTTAATATTTTGTTAATAGCAAGAACTGGTACCTTTAAAGGGGTCATTTGATGTGATTTCAATTTTTCCTTTCTCTTTGAGTGTTACACCCTCTTGGTGATAAAGAAGATCTGTAAAGTTTCAAAGACTAAAGTCGCAAATCCAAAGAAATATTCTTTATAAAAAAGGTGAGGGTCAAAACCACACCCCCTAAAACGGCTTTCGTTCGAAAATAACGCCCCCACTATCTACTTCACGATGTGAAGTTTTGCATAACGCCACCCAAATGTTCACTCAAAGAAAAAAGGCGTAACTTTTAACTTTTATTGTTGTTGCCGCCGCCTCCATGTTGTGGAGACGCTGTGTTTCATTGTGAAAGAGAAACTACTTTGTTTGGTCTTCCAAAAGAGGACTATATTCGCTTCGTCATGCCTGGAGCTGAACCATACTGGTCGCTGAGGAAATACATCAAACTTCGCGCTGTGAATCGCCGGATCAGCTTTCACCGTGGACGAAGCGGAGTACAGCCCAGGGTCGTCACATGTGATTGCCACAAGCCTCCTTTGTCGAATCCACCGGCCGCGCCATTCTCAAGCCCGCCGGCCTCCGCTCACTCTAGCCCGCCGGGTGTGACGCTGTGTTTCGTTGTGAAATCAAAACTTTGTTTGCCTTCCAAAAGAGGACGCGACTATAAATCAGTGGTTAAGTTTGTATTTACAACACTGTTCCAGAACAGTTCGACCCAAATATCCAGATGTGTGCAGCAAATTTTATGGAGGACCGTTTCCTGATCCTGGCTGTTCTGCCTAAAAGACAGTATATGTCATTATAATCTGTAATTATGTCCCCACTGGATGCAACAAATGCTTCGTTTGTAATGGGTTTTATTGGTTTTGTCTCGTCGTGCCGGGACACGGCATCACAGTATGGTGAGGGGCGTAACATTTCCTTCACACGCTTGAGGTATTCGGCCAATCACAATGCACTGGATAGCTGGCCAATCAGAGCACACCTCGCTTTTCAGACCGATGAGCTTTGTAAAAATCGACGCGTTTCAGAAAGACGGGGCATAGAGGAGAAACAATAATGTACAGTATGTGGAAAATAATGTGGTTTTTTTTCACCTTAAACCGCATAAACACATTTCATTACACCAAATACACAAAATAATGTTCTTTTTAGCAACATCATATGACCCCTTTAAAATAAAGTGTGACCAAATACGTATTAAAAGTATTGTTTGGCTAAATTCATACCTTACAATTCATTTTTTATGTAAAAGCTGCCATAGCTTTCAAATGTAAAAGAGCCAGAAAGAAGAGAATAGTTAACAAATTTGTTGTGCAAGGAATTTTGGCAGTAGTAGATGCAAACAGCACTTATGTTCACTTTGTAATTCCCCTAGAAACAGCACTGCATCAGGGGCACATGTGGCATCTCAATTTCACCATAGTCTGATTTGGGACATCAAAATTCTCACATTCTATTTAGGATGCATTGGGACATTGCGCTGGTTTCAATATTTCTATCATCTGACTTAATAAGAAAGCAACAAAAAAAAAAAATCCTCAAACCTGCGTGGCCTTTTCGAACAGGATCAATGCATTGCTGTGTCTGAAATACTCAGCCAAATGTGTTAAGTTGTTGCTTGCCAATTAGCAAAGACTTTTATCTCCAGTTACTTTACAGTCCACTGATTAGTGGGGGGATCTCAACTAAGTAGCCTTAGGTTAAGTGGTTTGTGTAAGGGCACAATAACGACCAAGCACAACTGTGATGATGGTAGTAATTCTCTAGTTTCTTGTGAGAGAACCTGCATCTTGAACCAGCGTATTTACATCAAAATATGTTGGTTCATTAGTGTCGTCCACCTAATGATTTTGATTTAGTCTGTAACTCTTTGTTAGACAACAGATTCAGCTGACCGGCTTGAGGTCAAAACAGATCCATCTCTCAGCAGAAATCTGTGGGCCACCTGCAAATCTCTGCTGCCGTGCGGTTGAGGAGTTCAGCTGTGAATGTGGGAGAAGCCAGTTAAACCAGATGCTGTTGCTCTGGAGAAATTGACAGCTTGAAGCGTTTGATAGGACCCTTGGCTGAACTTGTGTAGCAAGACTGTGTGACCATGAGGTGTCATTTATGTTTTTATGATGGAACATGAAGTTTCATTGTTATATTTCTTAGTTCATTCATAATTTGTTGCTTTTTATCAAAATATTAGATAAAGAAAGATTACTTTGGCTTTATGAAGTCCGGTATCTGTTTTTAATGTATTTAGACCTCATCTGTGTGTGTGGGTGAGTGAGTGTGTGTTACGTGCTAGACGTGTCTACACGTGAGCTTCATCATGGCAAACAGAGGCAGCGGAGCAAGGCGGAATCTGAGATCTTGGCACACATTTCAGCAGGTCTCATTCAGGAAGTGGGTTGTGAAAGGGTGTGTGTTGAGTACAGGTGTGGAAGACTAGCCTCAACCTGCCCAGACCTTCAGAACACTTTCTCAGTAACATCAGGAAGAAAGACGCTCGTCCTGATAAGGCATGACTGGCTCGTGTGGCTGACACTCCTGGCATCTTAAAAAAATGTTTTTGTTGAATCGTTTACTTAAAGACTCCTAATACTTTTCCTGCAAGTCTCCGTTTTTGTGTGGGAATGTGACTTCAGACCCTCACCAAAAGTAAACATGAAGAAACCGATTCTTTCAGGAGTTCTAACTTGCCATGAATGCAGTATTTTCTCATTATTTATGTAAAGACTGCAGCATCATTTTCTCTCATAAACCGCAGCATAATTCAAAGCTTAGACTCTGCAGAAAAGCAAATTGCAGTGAAAGCATTTTTTTGCTGTGGTTTGGAATCATTTTCATCATTGGTTTCTCAACATTGTTTTTGCCTTGCATTGTGAATAGTTCATCCTTTTTGGAAGATGATACAGTGAAGCTATTTAGTTCCAAACCAACATCCATTTTCTTCTACATTTTTATTTATTTATTTGGCTTATTATGAAAGGGCATTGTACTTGAGTAGTTGCAATATACACGTGACTATTCTTAAACAAAATCTTAAACTTTGTGAAATGCCAACAGAATGATGGTATAACATTTGAATGACTGAAAATGCTACCATGGTTGTATGGATATTAAAGTGGTCATATGATGCTTTTTTTTTAAAGATCATTATTTGGTATATTTGGTGTAACAGAATATGTTGACATGCTTTAATGTTCAAAAAACACATTATTTTTCAAATACTGTACATTATTGTAGGTCCTCTATGCCCCGCCTCTCTCAAACACGTCGTTTTCAACAAAGCCCCTCCTTCCGACAAGTGCAGTCTGCTCTGATTGGCCAGCTGACCCAGTGCATTGTGATTGGCCGAACACCGCAAGCACTCGTTGGAAATGCCCCTTACCATAATCATAGCTTCATCTTTCAAAATAAATGTAAGACAGAGCCCGAAAAGGGGACCAGAGTCGCGTGACAGACACGGTGATGAAGCTGGTATGTGTTTGCAGTACACAAGCCGAGGTTAAGACAGCTGACTCCACTGTGATGTGACCGCCCCCCCCCCCCCCCTCTCTCTTTCTCTCTCTCTCTCCTCGCCTCAGCTGTCGCAGCGAGCCGTTCTAGCGCGCACTAGCACTCACGAACGATGCGCAAAACTCTGCATTTGAACAGTCAATAGCAAATACTTAAACTAATAACAAAACAGTAGCTGATTCAGAAGCTTCAGATTGTCATAGCAAGTCAAATTACCTCCTCTCCTAGTTCACGAAACGGTCGTCCATAAAATGCATTGCTGTTCTTTTGTAAGTAATCTTAAAGATTCCTAAATCAATCTACTTCTGGGAGGCCAAATAAAGTGCTTTTGCTTTCGTCTAGAAACACACAGTGTCTCCTTGACATGCTGCTTCAACACTAACTGCGGTTACTGAACCACGCCTTCTTTCTTTGCGTGCACATTTGGGCGCATTATGCTAATATTTCCACATAGTGAGGTAGATATGTGGGGGCGTGTTAGAACGAGCCGTTTTAGGGGGGCGTGGCAGAGTCTTAACTTTGTAAAGTATATCTCTTTGGTTTTGAGACTTTAGTCTTTGCAACTTCAGTGATCTTATCTATGCACAATCAGCTTGTAACACTCCAAAGAGAAAGGAAAACTTAAAATCGCATCATATGACCCCTTTAAAGTTAATAATCAAGTTTCATGTGACACATTTTAGAGTTCTGTAACATTTACGAGTTTGGATTCAAACAGGATCTTATACAAAAAAGATAGGGCTGGACTTGGTTTTATCCATTTGTGAGTGAAAAGTGGTCTCTATATGAATAAAGGAAAGGGGCTGAAAAAATAGTAAGGATTGGTGACCAACTAAAAAGGAAAGTAATTTCAGAGGCATGATGAAAGATTATGAAAACAAATTGTATTTTTCCGTGGAACAGTGTGCTCATGAATTAAAGAATCTATGACGAAGAACAGTCAAGAAAGTAAATTAATTTTGAATTTTAAGTAAAGTAGTAAACACTTGCTTTATTTCTGTAGTCCACTTTATAAATTCTGCTAACTATGAGTAACATGTCAACTAACTCTCCTTTTTTTTTAGAACCCCCCAAACTATTGTAGACCGCTATTAAGGCGGTAATTTATTAAAAACAAATTTACATTTCATTTAGGTTCATTTCGCGACGCTTTTATCCAAAGCGACTTACCAAATGAGGACAATAGAAGCAATCAAAAAAAACAAAAGGTCAATTATATGCAAGTGCTGTGACAAGTCTCGGTTAGCCTAACGCAGTACACCTAGCAAGGTGTGTGAAGTATTGTGTATAATGTGTATATGTAATATATAGTATATATGTGTATAGTATATAGTCTTATGTATATATATATAATATATATATATAATATATATATATACACACACACACAAAGAAAAACAAGTAGATATAATAGAAAAAAATAGAAAGCTAGTGTTTTTGTTTTTTGTTGTTTTTTTAAATAAAAAAATAAAAAAAATAAAAAAGAAGATAAATATAGATAAAATAGAATAGAAAGTGCTAGAGTTAGAGGGTCAAATAAAGGTCAAATTGGCTGCAAAGCTACTTATAGTGAACAGAATGGCTGAAGTGGACTATCAAAATAAAGTGTTACCAACTGGGGTAAAACTTTTTTTCAGTTGTAGAGGTACATTGTGTTAAGTTTTGTTTAAAAGTGATTTAATGGAAATAACCAGAATGCCCAATGTATTTGTGCCATTTTTTTTTTAAATAAAAAGTGGTCTGCATCTACTTCAACCTAAATCCATTTCCCTAGAAGTTTCTTAGCTCGACTTGGGTGCAAGGAATCTTTTCACCCTGTTTATCTGATTAGCCTAATTTTTCTTTCCTCCACAAACGGCTTTAAAGGGACAGATTGCGGGTGTCATTAACACCTTAATCCTCCCTCATTCCTGCACCCCCTCTAAACCCGGTGCTGTTTGGTGTCACCCGTGACAGTGAGAGATTAGAGAGCAGATCTGGAACGTCTCACCTAGCAGCTTGTTTGGGGGGTTGGGATCGTCTCAAATGCAGGATGAGGTCAGAGCCAGATGAGGACTCACCCGCTAATCACTGATGAGTCAAACTCACACCGCATGACCTCTGGGAGCGCTGCAGGAGTACAGTGTAGCAGATAGCAAATCTGTGGATTAAATGGAGTTTTAGGATATCATTGCCCCGTCCACTTGCACTGAATGTGCCTGCTTTGGTTTTTAATACATCATTGTATTGGCATTGCATTAACAAAATACACCAAAGTGTCACCTTACCATAGTAAAGCAGTAAAAAAAAATCTTATGTATAAAGAGTGGTGCCACAATGCCAGGGATCTGCAGGTCATTGCCAGTGTGTTGCTATGCAGTTTCTGTTGTATTCTGAGTGGTTGCTTAGTTGCCAAGTCAAAAGCATCCCACAAGTATCCCTGCAAATGGCTTAGGTCCCTCTTTTAATCTAAATCTATGGCAATTGTTTGCCTATTTTATCAACCATCAGACATGCATTGTAAGTTTAATCACTTAGAAACAGACTGCGAACCCAAAGTATGAATGCCAATAATGGTGACATTTGTATTGGCAAACACACCTAATGATATTTTAAAATTGCATATCCGTAATTACATTGATTCATAAATGGTGCATTACAAGAAAGGGCAAATCTCTCAGACAACTGTCACTATAAATCTTTCAAAATGCAATTTTATTTCTTCTATTAACATCTTTTCTACTTGAATGATGATTTGGCTCGTCACAACTTGTCTTGCTTGTGTTGGGAAGAGCTTTTCCACTGATGGTGACAGGTGCCTACAAACACAAGGTTAACGTTGATGGAGCATAGCAGTGTGTCTCTTCATTATTGTCTTAAAGGAATAGTTCACTTAAAAATGTAAATTATTTCATAATTTACCCATGCTCAAGCCATCCTAGGTGAATGACTTTCTTCTTTCAGATGAATACAATCAGAGATATATTAACTAATATCCCTGAGCTCTTTCCACTTGTAAAATGAAATACAAAAAAAATTGAATGCTGCCTGAGTTTCTGAAGCTCCAAAAAGAACATCCATCCACCCATCCATCATAAAAGTAATCCATACGACTCCAGTGGGTTAATGAATGCCTTCTGAAGCGAAGCAATGGGTTTTTGGAAAAAAAATATCCATATTTAAAACTTTATAAACTATTATCACTGACTTCCCTAATAACTTCTGGTATTTCACTATAAAAGAAAAAAAAAAAAAAAATTTGTACGACATATTATCACCTGTTTGAGTGTGTTTGGGCCTCTACTGTAGATATTTGTGGGTTCATATCAATTTTAAATGTTGCCTCCACTTCGTCAGGGTCTCACCTTAGCTGCTGTTACATCTCGTGTCATACATCATGCACTGGATATAGTCTTGAGGGTGAGTAAATTATGGTGAGGTAATTTTTGAGTGAATTGTTTCCTTTTTAAGGGTCACATCAGCTCTAGAGGGCATGTTACTATGTCGTGGAGACCCCAGCAAAAGCAAATATTTTTTGGGGTATCATAACAGGAATCAAATGACGAGGTGTTTCACGCTGGGCGTCGGTGATTTTGTGCTTGGTGTTGCATCAGTAAGGTAGAAAACTGATAGTTGTCCTCTTACTCAGTGCATATGATGGGTCTAAATGTACGCACCGACACACACAAAAACAGCAGAAGAGCAAGCCATTGCATCCTGAACCATATAGGTTCTTACTATCCATAGACGATGTCTTCCGGTCAGTTCCCCCACATCTATTTTGGTTGGTGCACTGAACACGCGACGGTCAAATAACCAGACTTTACTTTCAACCTCAGTGCTTTAACGTGATCCTGGTAATAGCCTTTATTTACATTTCCATGGATGTTACGTACTGGCAGCCATACTGATTATGTCATGTAATGATAGGACATGCTTAGTTATGTGTTGGGCCTAAAGGACTCTTGGCAGTCATGTCCTAAACTTGGCCACACTTGCAGAGCATATGGGTGGGTGGCGAACCATTTAAACACGGGGGGGGGGGGGGTGGGTGAGCAATTTAGTTGAATTTTCATGTATACGATAGCCCCTATGTTCAGAGCTGCATTAGAACATTTGTAATGCACAGTGGGAAAACGTACAACCTGTACATTTGAGCTGAATCAAAAAAACTTCTTTACCAGGGTAGACTTGGTGGAATGTCTAAAATAACTTTCGTAGTTTGGCTACCTGTTAAAAGCAGTCCTAATGCAACATCGCAAAAAGATGGTAAGGGAGCTTAATCTCCCGTCAGAAAAAAAAAAAAAAAAAAAAAAAAAGAAAAAAAAAAAAAAAAAAAAAAAAAAAAAAAAAAAAAAAAAAAAGAAAAAAAAAAAAAAAAAAAAAAAAAAAAAAAAAAAAAAAAAAAAAAAAAAAAACAGTCTCCACCCTTCCACCGGCAGCCTGCTACCTTCTCATGATGTTTAAAGATCAATGCACTGTGGGTAACACGAGTTCAAACTCATAGGGGTGTGTAGGAGCCTGCATAAAGAGCTCTGCTGAGTGTGCACCCATGAAGGAGGGGCTTCGTGCCTTTAATCTCTCTCAGGGTACAGAGAGAAGCCAAAAGCCATCGCTCCATTCATACAGGGAAATTTGAGTGCGACGGTTTAAAGCAAACACAGACGGACTGTCCCAGGGGGCTCTGTCTGAGAGCCATTACCCCTGATTCTGCATTGCGGTGAACCCTTGAGTACCTGTGTCTGCTTTATATGTATATAATCGGATAATAGTTATAATAGTTATGGAAATCAACGTTCTGTTTGTCAGGATAATATATAGTCTTCTCATCGCGAGCTGGTTGGCCTCACAGGCAAGGTATTGTCATGCAGAATTGTGTTGAGTAATGCACATCACTTTGTTCACTCGTGGCTTCGGTGGATGACTCCCACCAAGAGCATTCTTCACCAGCATGACAGTGACAGCAAGCACAAATAATAGAACCCAGACAGGAATTTGGGCAGGGTGTTTTGGAAATAGGAAAGTGGATCGCATTGGCAGTTTCAGCAGAACACACGGTAGGAAATGCAGGAGAAAATGGGAAAATAAACGGTGTTAGTAGGCATAATGATTGGTCGTAAAACTCTTTTGAGTCCTGCGGTGGGTAATACATTAAGCAGTGTGTGTAAAGCAATCCAAGGCGGAACTAGGTGAAAGGGTTGCCTTTGCACTGGTGGTGGTGCAAGTTAACGAGAGGTGGGACGAAATGAACAAAGGCCTGAGATCTCGCCCACTCCTCTTTCCCACACCCACCCGTGGGTGACTGAGGGGGACCGTACTGCTACGGTCAACTGATGAGTTATGCTTCAAACATGTTGTGGGTCATCTCAGTTAAGTTGTGAAACAACTTCTGCATTCCTAGTTGAGGAACTGTGTGGTGGAATGTAGGGTTTATTCCTACCAGGCTCACCCACCACATCTCCAGTGACCCCTGACACTTGGACTGGGCCCCTTCCCATGGAGCCTAGTCAGGTGACTGCAGTGCAAGGCACAGCATTGAAACATTACTTTATTCATTTGAGCTGTCTATTTCTGAATGACAGCATATGATAAATTTTTTCTCTGCTTTCTCTGGGCAGAGTTAAATGTTTGTAGGCCTTGTTTGCCTAATCTCTGCAACCACAAGACAAATGCTAGTTTGAAAATCAATGTTTTTCAAAAAGAAAAAAAAAATACAGTTTTGCCCTCAAGTTAGCATTGTAGACAAGTCCATAACCCAAATTTCCACCATTTCGTGCCTAAACCTTTAATGAACAGGATTGTGGTTTGCAACATTTGTTTGTATAATAGAATGTATGAAATAATGATTTGGGCATGTTGTTCATCAGCTATTGACTCAACATCCCTCTCTTTTATGAAAACTGCCAATTAATGAAACCTTCTTGGGCAATATTGTTGCCTTTCTTTGAACCTGTAGACTTTGTTTTCTGTCTGGTAGGCACTGGGCCATTCACTTTCCCCTGGAAATGTCTGGAAACGGCCAGCTGTCCTTTGATCACTGAACTGAATTTGTTTTCCCATCATGCATCAGTGCAGTGAGGATTACTCTGTCAGGAGTAGTTTAGGCTTGGTGACTTATTGGCTTGCCCTTACTCTCAGTTCCATTGGAGGTTAAAGAATCCACATTGGGTCTGTGCCGATACCAGCCCGTACTGGTCACCGGGAGACAGAATGGAAAATCCAGTGGAGTCTAGTTTCTGCCAGGCAAACCTAAAAAACACATTCATTGCCCCAACTCCAAGTCCCAGCTTCCAGGATCAACTTTGTATTTGCTTACCTACAAATTACACCTTTCACCAGTCCCTAAGTTCCGTTAGATGTTCAAAGTTCTTCTCAGAAAAAGAGAGTTGAGGGTGGACATTTGGAGAACAGTACCCTCCTAATGAAGGCCAGAAGCAGAAACACTTCAATGTGTTTCCTATCAAGAGACTTGCAGTTGTGGCTGAAATTCCAGGACATAATAAAAGCCTGTCTGGACTCAATCAAAATAATCAGGCCGACAAAGAGTCAACAACTGCGGCTGGATGCTTTGAGGAAAATTCGGAAGCTTTGTAAAACCATTTTTAAAAATTGATTTGAGAGTAATTGAACACAAGGTGGGCATTTTCTTGCCTTTATTTCCCTGAGAACTCATGCTGGGCAAGGCAGTTAAACTTGCACTGGAAACTATACCTTATATCCACAACGAACAGTCCAGGTGTGGTTGCTGTCTGACTCAGCACAGAGGGGGATAAAAACATCATAAGCAAGTTATGTTAGTGTTCAAAGAGAAGCCTTATTAAAACATTCTGTGCTACTCAAGTTATATTCTATCATTAGTCTCACAAGTACCTCACCAAGGTAAGCAGGTCCCCGTCCCTATAGGGGCATTTCAATAATGCATTTCTGTTTTAAGATGTGTTGTGTCAGTAGGACTTGTGATCACACTTGATCTCTTAGGGTGCTTTCACACACAATAGGCAACTGTTGATTATCGGAAAACGCGGGTGACGCGTTGATGTCTCCCATTAGCTCAGTGATCGATTTGGCAGATGTGAACTGCAATAAACGCGCATTGAAAACAACAAAGGCTAAAAGCCAAACCAATCTGGTCCTAGATCAGCCTGTGAACGAGGTGGTCTCGGCTCGATTACAACGACTCTGGAATCGGTTCGGATTTAAAAGTGAGAGCAATCCATCTAACTGACCAACGAACCAGTCTATATCACAATGTATACTGGTTTACGTAAAGTTCCGTGAAAAGCTTATCTGTTGTTTTTGCTAAATGCTAATCACAATGAGAACACTGTGAATGTCTGTTGGGTGAGACGTAAACATTCTCCCTTCAAATAACCAAATCGCAGCTTTTTCATTTTATAATGCACAAAAACAGAACAACAACATACGCCCGCAGGCTGTGTCGAGTTCCATCTGAACGGAAGGTGACAGCCGTGACACGCATTGGACCCATGAAATAACCGGGTGAAACTTTGACGCAATGAAGCATCATGTTTCTCGCTACTTGACTGTAATAACAATTTGGTCCTTGTAGGAACGTTTGCGTTGAACGCAAACCGCGGGGCCAATAAAAAGCAACATTGAAAATATTTTTAATCCCGGTTTTGGAACAAAGCTATCGATCTACAGGTGTGAAAGCACCCTTAATCTACGTGCTCCAGTAACATGGAGTTCTTACGGCACTTATCAGCATACATCAGAACATGCAGATACCTTCATCCCTGCTGAATACCTTCAACAGGGACCGTTGTGTTCCGTCACTGGTTGAGGGTACGTTTTTGTAATGATGGCCTCAAAGGTGGCCTCATGTTTTGAGTTAACTTGCCAGAAAAAGCATGTTGCATCAATCCATGGAGCATCTGAGGGGTATAAACCGTCCGGCAGGTCTGATTAGATTTGCTTGCTTGTCCTCTTCAACTTTATATGAAGCTTTACTTTCCAACAATACAAAGGCTGAAGTTTAACAAACTGATCCAATCTCTTGCTTTACCATGTTTCTGTACATACTTGAGGCTTAAGCTTCAAATGCAAAAGTATTAACAGTTGTCATTCTTGTTTACTCTTGCAGAAGAGGTTGACTACAGCAACTTTGGCACCAGCACTCTGACCCGGAAAAAGAAGGCTGTGGTCACTCTTCGCAACGACCTGAACCGTAAACGGCCCCACATCCGCATTGGCATGCCTCAGGATTTCCGTCCTGTGTCGTCCATTATTGACGTGGACATCCTTCCTGAATCTCACCGGAGAGTTCGACTCTACCGGCATGGCTCGGACAAGCCCCTGGGATTCTACATCCGTGATGGAACCAGTGTCCGTGTCACACCCCACGGCTTGGAAAAGGTCCCAGGTATCTTCATTTCCCGTCTGGTACCTGGAGGCCTGGCCGAGAGCACGGGCCTGCTGGCCGTCAATGATGAGGTCTTGGAGGTCAATGGCATCGAGGTGACAGGAAAAACGTTGGACCAGGTGACTGACATGATGATCGCAAACAGCCACAACCTTATCGTGACTGTGAAGCCGGTGAACCAGCGCAACAATGTGGTGCGCAGCAGTCGTATCTCGGGCAGCTCAGGTCAGTCATCCGACAGCAGTGGTTCGGTGGGATACCCCGCCATCACCGCTCCCACCGGTGCCACTGCCATCTCTCATGGCTACAGTCCAGATGATCTGGAGAGTGACGAGGAGTCGGACATCGTAATTGAGAGCAACATGAAGCGCCCATCACGCCGCTCCAATGCCTCGGTGGCTTCCCGGTCCCATACGCAAAAAATGACCACCGTGACCCCTCCCAGCCCCCCTACACAACCCCAAACAAGGCCGCCATCCACGGTGTCCACAGCCTCTTTCCACTCTCAACCGAGCTTTAATGGCACAGTGCACAATAGTTTGAGTTACAAGTTGCACAAGGACCTTACCCTCCAACACCACCCCTACCACAGCAGCAACCCCGCTATGCGGGAGAGCAATGGCAGCCTACACAAAATCCTCAGCAGCCTGAGGACAGACCCCCGTCACAGCCTGGTTTTACCCAGAGGAGGGGTGGAGGAGGATGGCACAGTCATCACTTTATAATACATAGTCACATAAAATCCAGCCCTCCCAGAGACTCTGCCTTTCAGCCTGGGACATCAGACTTGACTTTGAACCTCACCAAACTTTTAAGGGTTTTGGAAAATTAATAATTTAACAGAAAGAATATCTGCAATTTTATTCTTTTAAATGTTTGCTTTCCCTGTGTTGTAATGTCAAAAATGTTTCCGATTTAGTGGTGTGTGTCTCTTTTTCTAAGCAGAGACACTTTTTTATCTTTGTCTATCAGTGTTTCTCAGTTCTTGTTTTGAGGTTAATTTTAATCATGTTACCTAAATATCTCTTGGGACCAGAAATTGGGTTTAGACCTGTGCGTTCTGTTGTTTTCTGTTTACGGTTTGTATTTGAAAACAAACATTTGCCCCGGTGTAATAGAAAAGCCAGTTGCATTAGGCAAATGCCAAAATAAATTTACACTTAATCAGAAACACAAATTTTTGTTTGCCTTGCCCAATCCAAGTTAATACCTGAATAGTATTATTATTAATTATCATATGTTTTAGTGATAAATATGTATCTGCTGTATGGTTAATACATTTATATGCACTAAATATACTATTTGGCAGATACTCTCAGAATGTTGGTTTCCAAATATATGAATATCACTTGTATCAGCATTCAAAAAAGGCTTTTTGGAAATTGCGGAAATTTTGTTTAGATGACCATCTCAGTTAAAATATCATAAAATATGCTGTAAGACATTAACTATTATGTTGACTTTGGTCTTGTAGGGTTTCATTTGACTTGGTTTCTGGTTTATTTGACTGCAGTGGAGTGTAATGGGTCATCACTTATAGGTATTTCACACTTGTATGTCTTCTTGAAGACCTTTTGACTTCGAGAGTACAACAGAATGTGAGTCTGTTGGTTCTCTCTGTGTTTAGTCCGTACACATATTTTCTGTCACCTCACTGTTAATGAAGCCTCACCTCTGACCTCCACTCAAATCCCCACAACAGAACAGAATGCTGTCTCGTAGTAGTCATCTTTTAATGGCTTTTGTGTTAATGCAGCCACTGAGCATACTTAAATGGATAGATCACCCCAAAATAAAAAAATAATTTACTCACCCTCAGGTTGTTCCAAACATGTATGAGTTTATTTCTTCTGTTGAAAGATGTTAGAACCAAACAGGTTGACCGTAGCCAGTGACTAACATTTTTTTTTTTTCCGAGTCAGTGGCTACCATCAACTGTTTGGTCACCAACATTCTTCAAAGTATCTTCTTTTGTGTTCAACAGAAGAAACTCCTACAGGTTTGGGACAAGATTATTTTTTGGGGGGGGGAGAACTGTCCCTTTAAGTCCAGTCAAATTTCAGGTATTAAATGGATAGTCTTATATCATCCTGTTATACAGTGGGAACGCACAGTTTATACCCAGTAATTTTGTTTATAGTGAGAGAGTCTGTGGAATCATTTTTGTATATAATTTAAAACCACTGTGGATGTACCTTCTTTTGCTTTTAGGTTGACTGCATTGTTTTTATCTTCTTGAACAAAGACTTACCTTCATATCCACCATTTGTGTGCCTTACTGCCCCTCCTACAGACATACTAAACTCAAACAGACGAAGTATTTGGATCTGACCACTGGAAATATTGTCATTTTGGTAAAAGCAAGGACATGGTATATAACACGTGCGTGTGCGAGTCGAAATACATTTGTTGGGAGTCGCCATCTGCTGGTCACTGCCTGAACTGCGTCTCTTTTGCTGAAAATCCCATTCTTTGTTTTGCATTAATACTTTCATTCGTATCACTGTTGATGGCTTGGTTCGTCTATATGTGTATCCATTGACAATAAATAAAATTAAAAGAAATCCAAAACAAGACGAGCTTAAAAGCACATTACTAAAGAAAAAGGGTACAACAAATTATGTCTTAAATCAGTCGTGTCAGGACAGTTTCAGTGTCATTTATGGTTTAACGCAATATATTTCAGTGTCTAAATGATCCTCATAGCACAATATATTAGTCAGGCAGTCAAACCACATTTAAAAAGGTAGTTTAAAGCCTTTTCAGTGCAAGAAATACATGTGAATATTGTCTATATTGTTTTTACTGATGTCAGTCGTTTTTTTTTTAAAAGTGCATAATAAAATTCAGAGATGGATAAAATGCATTTTGTTGTTCTTTCATTACTTTTTTTTATTGCGACCAATGATCAGAGATCTGTTCCCATGTCAATATGTATGAGCTCCTAAAAAAACAACACATTTGTTTTGTGTTTGCGCACACTCCGCGAATAAAAGCTCATTCTATTCTATTGTTTCACAAACAATTTTAAATTAAATAATTGTATATGTGACCCTGGAGCACAAAACCAGTCATAATTAGCATAGGTATATTTGTAGCAATAGCCAACAATACATTGTTTGGGTCAAAATTATAAATTTTTCTTTTATGCCAAAAATTTGGATATTAAGTAAAGATCATGTTCCTACTTAATTTCCTACTGTAAATACATCAAAACTTAATTTTTGATTAGTAATGTGCATTGCTAAGAACTTTATTTGGACAACTTTAAAGGTTATTTTCTCAGTATTTTTTTTTTTTTGCATCCTCAGATTCCAGATTTTCAAATAGTTTTATCTCAGTCAAATATTGTCCTATCCTAACAAACTTATTTGGTCAGCTTTCAGATGATGTATAAATCTCAATTTCAAAAATGTTACCCTGGTTTTGTGATCCATGGTCACATATGGCCTATCAATACCATCACTGGACAGGAAACGCCAGTGTCAGCTAATCTAATATAAAATTATACATATATAGATATAAAACGAATAATTACATAATATAACATTAATACTTTTACATAATCTATCTACTGTGTTTTTTAGTTTGACCCTTGATGTCACATGACCAGTTCTCTGACTGGCTGTTAAACCCGCGCATGCGCACATGCTGCTCTGCGTTCACTTGCACATAAACAAGAGCAGTGCAGTGGACAGCGAAACATGGAGCATCGCTTTGACCGCGCGGCAGCGGTGCTGTCACCGCTGGAGGAGTCCAGCGCGGAGGTGAGCAGAGACAGCGGCATCGTGTCCCAGAGCGCCAGCAGCCTGTCTATGGTGAGCGAGGCCCTGAGCAGCGGCACGGTGTCTCAGAGCCCGAGCTTCGGCGCTGCAGTGGCCCCGAGCCCGAGCTCCGCAGCCGGAGAAACCCAGCCGGAGCAGACACGAGACGACGAGCTCCTGACACACACCGCCATCACTTACTCCTCTTATATCAGAGCCAACGCGGAAGAAGAGGTAAGGAAACACGAATGTTGTGCCTGTTTAATGTAATGCCCAAACACCAATTTACACACGCACAAAAAAACAATTCAAATCAGGACAGATACATTTTTTTTTTGTGAAATTTGACAATTAAATGTGTCATTATATAGCTTGGTTAATGTATTATTACGTAAGATAGTATGCTGTTCTTCTGAATATTAGCATAGCTGTGATTTGGACAAACTACAACAAACGTGCTATTGCTATCCAACAGGTATTTAAACAAGAATTGTATCTATATATATATATATACACACACACAGTGGTGTGAAAAGGTTTTTGCCCCCTTCCTGATTTCTTTTTTTGCATGTTTGTCACACTTTAATGTTTCAGATCATCAAACAAATTTAAATATTAGTCAAAGAAAACACGACATGTAGTTTTTACATGAAGGTTTTTATTATTAAGGGAAAACAAAATCCAAAACTACATGGCCCTGTGTGAAGAAGTGTTTGCCCCCTAAACCTAATAACTGGTTGGGCCACCCTTAGCAGCAACAACTGCAATCAAGCGTTTGCGATAACTTGCAATGAGTCTGTTACAGCGCTGTGGAGGAATTTTGGTCCACTCATCTGTGCAGAATTGCTGTAATTCAGCCACATTGGAGGGTTTCCGAGCATGAACCGCCTTTTCAAGGTCATGCCACAGCATCTCAATAGGATTCAGGTCAGGACTTTTGACTAGGCCACTCCAAAGTCTTCATTTTGTTTTTCTTCAGCCATTCAGAGGTGGACTTGCTGGTGTGTTTTGGATCATTGTCCTGCTTCAGAACCCAAGTTCGCTTCAGCTTGAAGACACGAACAGATGGCCGGACATTCTCCATCAGGATTTTCTGATAGACTGCAGAATTCATGGCTCCATCAATTATGGCAAGTCATCCAGAATCCTGAAGCTGCAAAGCAGCCCCAGACAATCACACTACCACCAACGACACCACCCACCACCCACACGCCACCACAAACGCCCCCACCCAACCACCACGTGCCCACGGAGACACCGACGAAAACCCCGAAAACCACCACAACGGACACAGACCCCACTCACAACCAACTTACCACCGACACCCGCCGACCAACACCGCCCCACCTACCACACCCGCCAGATATTTTACTGTTGGTATGATTTTCTTTTTCTGAAATGCAGTGTTACTTTTACGCCATACGTAATGGGACACACACCTTCCAAAAGTTCAACTTTTATCTCGTCAGTCCACAGAGTATTTTCCCAAAAGTCTTGGTGATCATCAAGATGTTTTCTGGCAAAACTGAGACGAGCCTTTATGTTCTTTTTGCTCAGCAGCGGTTTTCGTCTTGGAACTCTGTCATGCAGACCATTTTTGCCCAGTCTCTTTCTTATTGTTCAATCATGAACACTGACCTTAACTGAGGAAAGTGAGGCCTGCAGTTCTTTAAATGTTGTTGTGGGGTCTTTTGTGACCTCTTAGATGAGTCGTCGCTGTTCTCTTGGGGTAATTTTGGTCGGCCGGCCTCTCCTGGGAAGGTTCTCCACTGTTCCCTGTTTTTGCCATTTGTGAATAATGGCTCTCACGGTGGTTTGCTGGAGTCCCAAAGCTTTAGAAATGGCTTTATAACCTTTTCCAGACTGATAGATCTCAATTACTTTCTTTCTCATTTGTTTCTGAATTTCTTTGGATCTCGGCATGATGTCTAGCTTTTGAGGATCTTTTGGTCTACTTCACTTTGTCAGGCAGGTCCTATTTAAGAGATTTCTTG
Organism: Sinocyclocheilus anophthalmus; assembly: GCA_018155175.1. Classification (NCBI taxonomy): domain Eukaryota; kingdom Metazoa; phylum Chordata; class Actinopteri; order Cypriniformes; family Cyprinidae; genus Sinocyclocheilus; species Sinocyclocheilus anophthalmus. The sequence goes on from JADLZN010006766.1 coordinate 372,942, forward strand.
ATTGCGAACAGGTGTGGCCGTAATCAGGCCTGGGTGTGGCTAGAGAAATTGGACTCAGGTGTGATAAACCACAGTTTTAACAGTGGGGCAAACACTTTTTCACACAGGGCCATTTAGTTTTGGATTTTGTTTTCCCTTAATTATAAAAACCTTCATTTAAAAACGGCATGTTGTGTTAACTTTGACTAATATTTAAATTTTTTTTATGATCTGAAACATTAAAGTGTGACATGCAAAAAAAATAAGAAATCAGGCCAACACTTTTTCACACCACTGTAAAATATATCTATGTGTTGCCAAAATTATTAGAACGCTAGTATTTTCACCAGCTACAAAATTGTTTTAAGAAAGTTATTACCTGCCTGCAAAGCTACCTGAAAAACTATCCGCAAGTGCACCGAGGGCAAAAGCTGCATTAAACACAAAGTGTGGTCACAACAAATGTTGATTTAATTGAGTTAATATAAGTTAATTGATAAAGAAAATCTATTTATGACATTATTTTTGACAGCATCCTCATTTTACAGCATTTTTACACAAGTGCCTAAAACTTTTAACAGTACTGTAGCTTTGCAGGTAGGTTTCTTTAAGCATCAGCATGTCTGAAAATGTAAACATACAGTGAGTTGGTAGTGTTTCAGTATTTGTATCATTCTGCTTGTCTATGTTAATTACAAACTGATTAATTATATATCTTGAATGCCATGTAAGTAGCTTTGGATAAGCCATATTTATTTAAAGTGTGTTAGAAATGTTGGCTTTCAGTATATAGTGAGTACAATATCAGATTCCTCACATAACACTTTATAATGCTTATTGTAGAAGTACAGTCCTGATCAAAGTCCTGTATGTAGATAAAGAGAATCGGGTTAAGCAAATAATACCACATCTCTGTTTTTAAACCATGTTTGTTTGAAAAAGTATGTGAACCTGAACATTGTCCGTTCATATGAAGAGATAATTGAAGTCAGTTGTTTCAATTCACGGGATTTTAGCACTTCTGCTCTGTTGAAGAACATAAGCCCGGGTTTTTTTAAGAATTGAATGGAGAACAATATTAAGCCATTTAAAACCACTGTTACTTTGCTTGGGAGTGGTTTTCTAACAAAACTCACTCAAAAACAGGTCATATCACAAAGAAACTCAGGGGAACAGGACATCTGCAGGCCTCTAGATGTCCTTCACTGATGGAGAATACAGGAGATTTGGAGAAATGTACATTACATCTCTTGCTCATCAGTGGATTTTCTGCAGTGAATGGGTGCCGTCAGAATGAGAGAACTTTTTGATGACCAACTAAAAGTCTCTTCCACGCACCTGTATACTCGTCTTGTTGGAGCACAGAGCACAGTGTAGTTACTGTATCAGGCCTAATTTGATAAGTGTGATATGGTATAAAGAAAGACTGACTTGTTCTTTGTGCTGCTGACTGAATTCAGTTAAATTCCTGACACACAACTGTTTTTTGAATTCTTTATGGTCTACTACACGTATAGTAGTATGTGAACCTGCTGTTTGTCCTTCTAAATGTTTAAATCGCATTATATCATGTGTTTTCTTGATGTTTGTCATGCATTTGCTCTGCAGGTCCTGTGCTTGGAGAAAAGCCTGGAGGAAATGCTGACAAGAGTCGATGAGTTTGTTGGTATGCTTGATATGGTAAGATCAATAGTTTTCTGCCGTTCTCTGAAGTTGTTTTAACTAATTACTGAAGACAGTACTCAGTGCAAAGCCACACTTACGACATGCAAATGTTTCAATTCAGCATGTAACCACTAAGCAATTTTCTTAACTAAAACTAAAACATTTTTTTAAATCATTTTTCATCAGTTGAAATTAAATCAGGTGTAAATGTTGCTAACTGAAATAAAATAGGTTTAAGTTGAAGCAATGCGCTTAATAAAACTAAATAAAGAAAAAGTACAACCGAGTAGAAAAAAGTCTATTTAGAAAAAAAGCACATTGCAAAATAAAAAAAACTAAAATGAACAGGAAATATGAAAATAAAAGCTAGTTTAAAATGTTAATAAATACTATAGTAGTATATAAAAAAATACTAAAATAGTTTAAGAGTCAAGATCCCGTGCCTTAAAATATATAGGCAGCAAAGTTCTGGGTAGCAACTGATTACGTAATCCAGATTACAAAAATGTAATGTTTATAGGCTAATTAGATTATATTACATTTTAAAATACTCGTAATGAGACTACAGTTACTTTTTTATTTATTATGTGATTACATATTATTCACACAATAGCAATACATTATTAATTATTTATTGATTCTCCCTAATTCTTCTTTTTATTAAACTCCCAAAGTCTGCAGTTCCTCACGAGCCCGTTAGGAAAATGAGATGTAAAATGTAATGCATTTCATGTTGTTAATAGCAACGATTGGAATATATTTTCTTTCTCTTTGTAGTTTTATATCAGTATGGTACAAGATTATTAAATCTTTCCTTGTACTGTATATTGTTACTGTACTGAACTAAAGCAAATGCTTAAAATATTATCTGGATTCTAGAAAATACTAGCCTTTGAATGAAGTATCCAAATCCATTAGTAGAATAATGGCAGATATATAAACAAACAAAAATAAATACAATTCAAATTTGATTCGACTATAAAGTTTCTTCCACAGCAGTGTGACTGCCATAAATAACTACTTTCCCTCAAATTTTCTTCAGACCCCCTAGAAGCCTGCTGTTACCCCCTTAAACCCCTGCTTTAATAATCACTGTGACCAAAGGCGTTGAACTGACAAACCTGCAAAGACATTGTTAACGTTTTTTTTATTTTATTTTTTTAAATAGATTCGAAATGACACCTCACAGGTGGTCAATGAGAACCTACCACAGATACAAAGAAAATCTGAAGAGATGAGAGAGATTTACAGAAAAATCGACAAATTGGAGGTAATAATAACTTTAAAGGGGTCATATGATGCGATTTCAATTTTTCCTTTCTCTTTGGAGTGTTACAAGCTCTTGGTGCATAAAGAAGATCTGTAAAGTTGCAAAGACTAAAGTCTCAAATCCAAAGAAATATTCTTTATAAAAGTTAAGAGTCAGCCACGCCTACCTAAAACGGCTCATTCTAACACGCCCCCACATGTCTACGTCACTATGTGGGAGATTTGCATAACGCCGCCCAAATGTTGTTCACGCAAAGAAAGAAGGCGTAACTTTTATTCTCGCTGTAGTATTGTTGACGCTGCAGCCACGTTGTGAAGGCACTGTGTGATTCGTTGTGAAAGCGAAACTACTTTGTTTGGTCTTCCAAAAGCGGACTATATCCTGCTTCTTCATGCTAGAGCTGATCCGTGCAGGTTGCTGAGGAAATACAACAACTTTGCGCCGTGTATAACCTATCGGCTGTTCATCACCGTGGACGAAGCGGAGTCCAGCCCGGGGTCGTCACATGTGGTTGCCGCAAGCTCCTTCGTCAAATCCGCCGGCCGCGCCGTTCTCAGCCGTCCCCACTGCTCTGCGTTGTGAAAGTGAAACTACTTTGTTTTGGTCTTCCAAAAGAGGACACACTAGAAATCAGTGGTTAAGTTTTATTTACAACACTATTCCAGAATAGTTTAACCAATTATTCAGATGTGTGCAGCACATTTTATGGAGGACCGTTTCCTGATCCTGGGAGAGTAGACTACAATGCCGGCTGTTCTGACTCACAGACCGTCTCATCTCTCCGGCCGGACAGGGCATCACAGTATGGTGATGGGCGTAACATTTCCGTCACACGCTTGAGGTATTCGTCCAATCATAACACACTGGATAGCTGGTCAATCAGTGCATACCTTGCTTTTCAGACCGATGAGCTTGTAAAAATCGACACGTTTCAGAAAAACGGGGCATAGAGGAGAAAAAATAATGCACAGTATGTGGAAAATAATGTGGTTTTTTTGACCTTAAACCGCATAAACACATTTCATTACACCAAATACACAAAATAATGTTCTTTTTAGCAACGTCACATGACCCCTTTAAATGCTATCATTAAACCGTGCTGATGAATGGACGTGTTTTTTGTTGTTGTTTCAAGTGTACTGTCTAATTCTAAGGCCTTTGTCAAAATTGTTGGAGCCAATGTCAGTGCAATGGAGGAACAAGTAACTCAAGTCGAAGGTGAAGTTGGGACCCTACCAGGCACCTTCAAAAAGTTCTTCCGCACAATGGCCGTGCCAGGTTTTTTAAATGTGAGCTCTTTATATATACATACATGCCTGCCATATTATTTGGCATGCTTTTTAAAATTATACAACTGGTAACAAATGTTTACTTTTTTTTTTTTCTACAGAAACCTGCTAGCCCGAGAAGGCAATCACAAAAACATCAAGAGCTTCCCAGTGTATTTAGGACAGAAGATTACTTTGAACCTCAATCTGAGCAGTAAAAGAGACTTTCGTATTGACTTCAAGAAGTACCAATCAAGACCAGGCTTCTCCAACATCAGCAGTGCTGCCTGCTTTCAGATGCAAACACCTGGGAGTGCTAACACAAACATTTCACGGTCACTTTATCGGCAACTTATTCAATCAGTCCAACGAAGCCAAGTGTTATTTTAGTAGGCAGTCTAATGGCAGCTAGTTTTATAACAAACAGAAGCTTTGGTTTTAAAGAACTTGTTTTTTTCCTGAAGTGCCTCTCCAGGAAGTCTTGACACTGATTCTTATAAATGGGAAAGCATGTTCGAAAAATGTCGGAACATTAGTTGAAACGTTTCTATGATTTTTACTCCTACTTGTACATAGTTTTATAGCTTTATAATTGTTTTGCCCTCAGTCTTTTCTTCCAGTGCTTGAGATCTATTTGCACTACTTTCACTGTTGCTATTTATCACTGATCTATCTTATTAAGGTCTACAACTTGGTGTTTGGCACATGTTGACAATGAATATGTAATGAATTCGCGTAACCAGTGTAAACGACTCTGGGTTATTATGTAGCATTCAGTCCTGCACTCCTCAGCCAAACAATCGCCACAACAAACATTGTTTGTCATGGACCATTTACTTTTATACTTAAATGTCCATGGACAGTTGTGTTATGCTAATTGTTACATAATTGAGACTAATGATGGTCTATTTGTAATAAAATGTAGCCTATCATACTGATCAAAGCTTGTTATTGGTCAACTGATCATCTTTGTAGAAAGTCGGCTAGAACAGTTTAGCAACTTAAATTACATAAGATACAAGAAATCCCTTAATCAAGCGTTCATTCATGTTGTATTGGTTAAAAGAAATAATTCCAATAACTCCACATGATCACACCGAATACATTTTCCATGCATAAGGACATGGTCTGTTTGACCAGTGAACCACTAGGACCAGTTTCTCTATACTTTAGTCCGTTTTTAAAAGCTTCATACTGTGTGTGAAATGCAAAATTGCTTTGGTCCAAAAGACGTTCAATGTCTCCGTCACAACAACCACCAAAACTAGAGGCCGATTTACACATTTAAATACTAATTTCAAAACTGTTCAACTCCAGATCAAAACCTACCATTATGCAAAACTGAATAAGACAGAAATATATAGTTATATTTAAATATATTCCAAGTCTAACAAATATTAAATGATAAAATTGTACTATCAAAACAATTTGATGTAGCTGAACACATACACATTTCATTTTATTACCATCCATACAAAAGGGGAATCATTTTGTACTGTGAATAATAATAATAATAATAATATTTGTACAGTATTGGCCCGTGAACATTTAAAAGCAGTGTTGGGGGTAATGCATTACAAGTAACGCAAGTTACGTAATCAGATTACTTTTTTCAAGTAACTAGTAAAGTAACGCATTACTTTTTAATTTAAAAGAGAATATCTGAGTTACTTTTTCAAATAAGTAACGCAAGTTACTTTTTTTCTATTTATTGACTGACAGCTCTCCTGTCCCCATGTTGAGAGAAATCAGAAGATGTTACTGTAGTTCTAAAATAAATATGAATATGCATTAATTCATCTCACTCACAAAAAACAGAGATCAGTATTCCTCAAAATGAATAAAAATAATGCAACTCAGAATATGACTCAAACCTGCAATAATTAAATGTTAAACAACACAAATATTCTTTATGTATTTATTCCCATTCTATTTGCTTCTGACCTTCTATGATCCAGTTCAACCATACTAATAAAGCACAAATTACTCTAGACAAACATTTGTGTCTTTGTTTTATTGCTGAAGTGTGTTGAAATGTCTTCTTCTGCATTCTACTGTACGGACGTAAATGTACTTTCCCTTCAACCTGAGGCTTATTCATTTCACTTTTGTGTGAAAAGGCTTTTATATTTGCCAAAAATATCATTTTTTTATTTTAAAAACAAACAAGCAAGCCCTGTCCAGATTTTAAAAGTAACGCAAAAGTAACGTAACGCATTACTTTCAATAAAAAGTAATTAAGTAACATAATTAGTTACTTTTTTTACGCAATATTGTAATGCATTACTTTTAAAAGTAACTTTCCCCCAACTCTGTAGATAACAGTAGAAAGTTGTTGTTTTGCAAAGAAAAGAAAACATGGTGTAATGTTTTTAGGTCATTTTTTATGAGTAACAAAGTGTGCTTGTTACTAGTGTTATGAAATAATAAGTTGATTGTATATAAAGTGAAGTAGTTTTAATGCATTTTTGGATGCGAAATTTACTGTTGTGCCAAGCTTACAGTTGGGAAGAAGATCTGTGAGAACTGTGAAGGGTTTCGAAAGAGTGGGCCAATTATTGAAAAATTAAAAAAATAATAATAATAATAAAAAAACCTGCTGTTTCACAAGACGCCAAATTGCAAGACGGAAAGGGTTATTTATGTATTTAATTAATACATCGGTGGGGTAGAAATAGTTAACGATACTTTAGCATACAAATGAAACTAAAATGTCTTAAAACGCTGCGTCCGAAATCGCATACTTCCATACTGTATAGTAGGCGAAAAACAGTATGCGAGGCGAGTAGTATAAAACCGTAGGCGAGAAGTACCCGGATGACCTATTACTTCCGCCCGAATTCCGTAGCATGCATACGATGGACACTTTACTATCCCATGAGGCCACGCGAGAGGAGGCGCCATGTTCGAGAACGGCGGAAGCGGCGACGCGGCTCTCTTCAAGCGTAAGTACCTCAGGGAAAAACCGTGTTCATTGTGGTTAAATTGCACATGTTTAACATGATCTAAGTGAACGGCTGACTTATTGAGAGTTTAAACATTGTAAATCGATGAGATGATTTTGTGAATCGGCTGTAAAAAGATGTTTAATCGTTGTTATTACTGAGCGCATCAAGTTACCGAACAGCTGGAGCTGGTGTCAATACTGTTGCACATCAGCTTGTTAACTGCTTCTTTAACGGAGACATTCGTTCTTAAGCAGTTTAATGAGATTAGACAATTCCACGGACTTTAAAACATTTTTTCCCCTCTTTTACTAATATTTAGTTGATATGTTGTTAGCTACATACTAAGCTACTGCTAATAAATATGCCACAGCTTGTCAATGTAGCATTAATGGCTTGATAATGACTAATGGTTACTGCTTCGACATTACAGGCACTGATGAACACACTCAGATCCTTATCCAGTGGAGAGGGGCTAATGAAGCCTTCACTGGAAAGCCTAATGCTTTCATTTTGCAAGTTATGTAAAATGTGCGTTTATTCAGGTGCTGTTGACACTGAACGTAGTAAATACTAACACTTCAAGCAAAGGTCTTACTGCCTTCTTTTTATGCTTGATGTCTGTGCATTTATTGTGACAGAGCAGGGACTTGAGGGCAACATTTCTGCCGCTCAAGTCAAAAGAAAGCTGGAGAACCTAAAACATAAATATACAGTAAGATTTTTTTTTTTTATTAGTTCACCCCAGCATTTTTATTAGTTCATGATTTGATCATGCTAATGTTTTTCCGTGTCATAGTAATGCAGTAATCTAGTGAATGTAATTGACTGTCTTGATATTGTGCTTTTCAGACCTGGGATATCCAACAAAGATATGGAGGAACTTCCCCTTGCGGTCGGTGATGGCCTGCAGCTGAACCGAGTGGAGCAGCTTCCTGTTACAATAGCTTGGGGCATCACTTGCTGGTGGCTTGATCCGGATGTGGCATCCGTCTATTGCACCAGCTACCATGTGGAAAACTGGAGACCACTGCCTCCAGGTCATCCGGGGTCAGGAAATTGATCAGCCTCCTCAAAATTCTGATGACTGCACTGCTGATTCTGTGCAGAATGTCATACACCGTGGAGTTTGGGATGTCAAAGCCCAGTGACACCAGCCTGTACTATGCTGCGTGGGCCAGCCAGTAGAGACACCCCAGCACCTCAACATCTCTTTCCCAGCCATGGTTAGAGTCTGACTTCAAAGCAGCGATGAGGGACATGATGGACTGTCGTGAAAGCCGGAGGTTTGGCTAGAGGTCAGATCCATCTTCCAAATACAGTCGAAGAATTGGCACAGCAGCATTCAGTCGGCAGTAGGTTGTAGGCTCCCAGTCTGTAATGTGTTTATTATATATATTATATATATATATATTATATATATATATATATTATTTTTTAGATATGTAATTTTATTATTTGTTATTTATGTATATATTGTATCTATCTATAATATTTATTTAAGCTATGTATATATTGTATGTATTAATTCTCTCTCCCTCTCTCTCTATTTATCTAATTGTGTATTATGTATTAATTCAAGTTTATTCATTGATTCATGTCTATTGTTTGTCCTGTGTATTTTTATGCATTTATTTATAACAATAAATGACTTTATTTCGTTGCTCCAAATGAGCCTCTGGCATGGTGTTCACAGACATGACTTTTTACTCTGAGGTTGTACTTGCCTTATTTGATAAATGATTTACAAGCTGTCGAAGAAGGCGTGATCTTTTATTTATTTAGTCTTTTATCCAAAGCGACTTACAAACGAGGACAACAGAAGCAATCATTTGTAGTATTAAAACAACTAAAAACATATCCAAAACTAAAAGCTAAAACTTTATATATACTACCTATACACATTTTAAAAATACAGAAATTAAATAAAAATGACAAAAGTATACAACATTTCAAAACTAAACATTTAAAATGAAAACCAAAAGGTATAAGAGTATAATAACGATCTAACATAACACTAAGCCAAACACCAAAAATCCTCTGAGCTGTTGATCCAATCAACGTGAAACCGCGATGAAAGCGGTAAGAATAACGTTAAACCGCGATGAAAGCGGTAAGAATAGCGTTAAACCGCGATGAAAGCGGTAAGAATAGCGTTAAACCGCGATGAAAGCGGTAAGAATAACGTTAAACCGCGATGAAAGCGGTAAGAATAGCGTTAAACCGCGATGAAAGCGGTAAGAATAGCGTTAAACCGCGATGAAAGCGGTAAGAATAGCGTTAAACCGCGATGAAAGCGGTAAGAATAACGTGAAACCGCGATGAAAGCGGTAAGAATAGCGTGAAACCGCGATGAAAGCGGTAAGAATAACGTGAAACCGCTGATGTTCAGCAGTAGTGCGGGCTCTTTAAATCTGGGCGCTGTTGTGAAGACGCATGTCACGTGACAACATCAACATGGCGGATGTAGTACTTCCGAATTCCATTCATACTACATAGAACGTACTGTTTTAGGAGAGGTTGGGGGGGGGGGATATAGACGGTCGAGTAGTACGTTCAAATTCAAATGTAGTACCTACTAAGCAGTATGCGATTTCGGACGCACCCTATATAATGTCTATGTTAAAAGTGATACCGCTAAGGAATCATTAAATCGGCTCTTTGAACAGGTTCATTAAAATGAGCCAAATGAATCACTTTCCAACGCTACCGGGATCTCTACGCGCTACGCTGAACAGTCACGTGACCTCGAATGTCACGGCAACGTCGTTACGTTCGACCAATCAGCAGCGTCTGCGGCTTGTGGGAAGAAGCGAGAAACTCCGCACATGTGTTTCATCAGCCGAGCCTCGCTGAGGAAGAACGGGCCGCTTTCACATCTCACCCAATATAGACCAGATCAAGCATCTGTTACAGGTATTACTAGTTATGTGTGATTTTAGTTCATGCTTTTAATATGCTCATATATGTGATTAGACATGCATCAGTCCAGATGTCAAATCACAGCAGCTCGTCCTGCTATATGTGCTTTACAGCTGCAATAAGTGTACTTCAATATGGCAAGCCCTTTTGACTTTTATTCATTCTCAGGATATGAGTTCTTGATATCAACAATTCAATTTTCACTAGTTAAAATGTTCATTCTTGATATCAGGAATTAGATTTCTACTAGTAACAATTGCTATTTTTGATATCAGCAACTACATTTCCACTAGTAACAATGTTAATTCTTGATATCAACAATTACTTTTCAACTAGTAAAAACTATAATTCTTGATATCTGTAATTGTATTTTCACTAGTTAAAAGTCACCATAGGCTGCCATTCAAAATCAATTGTTGATATCAAGAACTGATTTCTTACTAGTTGAAACTCCAATGTCACATATCAGAAATACAATTCTTACTAGTAAAAACCTTTATTTTTGATATCAGTAATCACATGGTTACTAGTACGGATGTCTCTTCTTGATATCAACAATTTAATTGTCACTAGTGACAATGTTCTTTTCTGATATCTGAAAATGTATTTCTGATATCAACAATTGGGAGGGTAATTTCTGATATCTAAAATGACTTTTGTTACTAGTAACAATCACATTCATGATATCAGAAATGAACATTGTCACTAGTGGCAATTAAATTGTTGATATCAAGAATAGACGTCTGTACTAGTAACCATATGATTACTGATATCAAAAATAAAGGTTTTTACTAGTAAGAATTGTATTTCTGATATGTGACATTGGAGTTTCAACTAGTAAGAAATCAGTTCTTGATATCAACAATTGATTTTGAATGGCAGCCTATGGTGACTTTTAACTAGTGAAAATACAATTACAGATATCAAGAATTATAGTTTTTACTAGTTGAAAAGTAATTGTTGATATCAAGAATTAACATTGTTACTAGTGGAAATGTAGTTGCTGATATCAAAAATAGCAATTGTTACTAGTAGAAATCTAATTCCTTATATCAAGAATTAACATTTTAACTAGTAAAAATTTAATTGTTTATATCAAGAATTCATATCCTGAGAATTAATAAAAGTCAAAAGGGCTTGCCATACTTCAATGTAATAAACGAACAGCGTAACATATATTACCAATATGCTGCATTTACAAAAGTCCAGTGATGTTGTAAGGTTGCGAAGATTGTGCATTTTTCCTGTTCAAGCCAGCCGTGTGAGGACAGGTTTTACCAGTCAGATAGCCTATTCTCTGCAGGATAAATGCACCTATTATTTACAGAAAAATAAGCTTTTATGACAATGTTAAGCACGCATGCTGATGCAACTAATTCACTCAAGCTAACCTTGGCAGCTGTTACTTTTTTAAGAAGGAGGAAGCTTAAATGTAACTTGTTGGGTGTAACGCGGTACTAAGTAACGCGTTACTGTAATTAAATTACTTATCCACTGAAAAAGTCAAGTAAGGGATCACTGTTCATTTTTAGGTCATTTAATTACAGTTACTTATAAAGTAACATAAGTAACGTGTTACATACTCTAAATGATTTCAACAGTTTTAAAATCAATATTGAATTTGAAATCTAAATGTACAGTCTAAAGATAAAATTGAATCAGCGTCTTTAACCCTCTGCGCGCTGGCTCTTTCACTTTCAGTTTTTCCTGATTCACAGAGAAACCTTAAATACTACGATAAGACTAAAATCAATCGAATCTAAAAAAAAAAAGGGCCTACTTTTATTTGTGTACACTGAAAATAACAACAAAACCTTGTGCTTTTGTAAAATAAACAAAGCAAACAGGGTGCGCTTTCTGCCGTCTCGGTCTCCGTGAGCAACTTTCTGAGCATCACAAACTCCGCGAATACTTGACACACAGACATGAGAAATATGTCTATAGAAAGCTTGAAGTGTCTACTTTTAAATGAACGAATTCAAATCGAAAACGAATATGATCTGATTATGAAACTATAGCGAGGTACTGTACAGTCTTTCCCGTATCTGAAAGGTCGAAGTGTCTACTTTTAAAAATGAATATTATCTGATTATCGGAGTATTTCTATTTGTTAACCAAAGAAGGTAATACATTTTTTATAAAGTATTACAGTTGTTTTAAAGCTAAAAGGCTAAACTATTATATGTTTGACTCAAATTGAAAGAATTAAAGAGTTTAATTTCTATTGCTATGCTTTAATGTTTATAGGGATTTTAAGATGTAGCCTAATTAGCGACTTGAATAATTAAGTTACTTATTGAGTAACTAAATTACTTTTCAGACAGAGTAATTAGTAAAGTAATTGAAATACAGTATTGATGATGTAATTAGGAATAGTAATTAATTACTTTTTGAAAGTATCTTACCCAACACGGCTTGGTGGCAAAATATATGCAAAGTTTTAATTAATTGATTAATTTATTTTTAAGTTTGTGCAGTGCTGCTTCTAAAAGGTGCTTCTCATAGTACAAACAGTGGATTTAATTGAAAATTATTGTCAAAGGACTGTGAAATGTATTTTTCTAATATTTAAAAAGTGCAATATTAAAAAAAAAGAATAAATAAAAAAAATTGATTATGATCTTAAAACTGAACTAAACAGGCTGGCATTATTTGGTGTGTCTTATCTGTGGGTACATGGCTGCCAGTCGTGTGTCAATCACTGTTTGGCAGTTTGTTGAAAGGCTCCGCCCCTTTGAGAGATCGCCCAATCATCAAGGTGGGACAAAAATACAGGGACTGAATGTCCAATGAGCAATCAGATTCTCTGTATAATGTAAATAGAGCGCAATAGTTCCCACCCCCACGTTTTCAACAAATTGGTTCAGAATGACAGAGCCTTTTCAGGCACGGCCGTTAAGAACTAAAGCAAACCGCTACGACGTGTATCACATTACAAACTTTTATTCAAAGCAAAAAATTTATGTAAAATTGGCAAAAGACTGCTAATAACTTTGAGGGAAAGAACTGCAGTACCTTGAACAAATAATCAAAATAATCAAATAAAAAGAGCGAGAAATAATAAAAACAACTTTTTGATTAATATATATAAAACAATATATTTTAGGTTTATTTAAAAATATGCATATATAGATGTACACAAATATTTAGTTTGAGAGCGTAGGAAGACTACATAATTTACAGTGCTTCATATGAATTGATGGGTCCTAAAGTGCTCTTTTGGCTCTATTTGCTTGTTTATATTCTCTGATTGGTGGAGATCCTCTGCAGAATCGTGGGTAATGTAGTTCACTGAGAATTCTGCTGTTAAACAATTATCTAAAAAAAAAAATAAGTTGAAATAATGCTGGCTGATGGCTTCAGCAGAAGCATATACCACCGATGAACAACCTCTCAGCACACAGCAGGTCAGTCTTTACTGGTTTATAAGTTATTGTTCAAAATGTATTTCCTTATGAAGAAAATGAATGGGATTTTTAGTTCAGAAACCAGATTTTTGCACTCTGTAGCACTCCTACTGAAGCACCACTTCCAGACAGGGAGCCACAGTGATTATTTAGAGGCTCTTGTCCAATGAACATCAGTTTTTGCTCAACTTAAATGATGAAATCAAAGAATATTGTTTGTACTTCCATGGCACATATACAAAAACCATGGTACTCTTGTGGTCTTGAATTCATGTGTGGAAATATTTGGACATGATTACTTTGGTAACACATTTTATGTTCTTATTAATCCGCAGCATCAGAATGTGTGGTATATGGGCCTTGTTTGGTAGTGATGAGTGCCTTTCAGTTCAGTGCACCAATGCCATGAAAATCGCTCATCGCGGCCCAGACGCTTTCCGCTTTGAGAATGTCAACGGTTTCACCAACTGCTGCTTCGGGTTTCACCGCCTTGCTATCGTGGACCAGCTGTATGGCATGCAGCCTCTGCGAGTCAAGAAGTTCCCCTATCTTTGGCTATGTTACAACGGAGAGATCTACAACCACATCAGGGTAAGTAGTTTTTGATATTTCTGCACCATTTTTCGTTCTGATTATATCCATTCATAAAAGTTTCTTCCAGTTATGTGCCTGATATCCAGTGCTTGGTAGATTACTTACAAAATGTAGTCCTTTACCGAACACAAATTACATGGTGATTAATAATGATATTAATTATAGATTATAGATTAATTATACTCTGACTACTTTTTGATTACTTTTGACCTAACTTGATAATCTCATTGATTTGAAAAGGATTATGTTGTACCATATTGATATAAAATCTAAAAAGAAAGAAAATGTATTCCATTCTTTATCAACAGCATGAAGTGCATTAAACATCACAAACCCCAGTTTGGGAAATTCTATGGTAACGTGAAGGAACTGCTGGAGGTTCGTTACGTAATGAAAAGCTCATAATCAATTAAATCTTAAAAATGTAAAATAAATAAATAAAAATAAATGATCATAATAAAACGCTTACTAAAAAAAAAGATGAAATATTTCTCCTATTTATGCCGTGTGCCCTCTCAATTTTCTGTATAATTACATTAATTACACATCTTGAAGAGATTCCGAACGTATACAAGTAAGAGGCTTCTTCAGAAAGAAAAATTTAAAGGACAAAAAAGAAGAATCTATGAATTATCAATAATTTACGGACATTTTGTGAATATTAAGTCATAATGTAATCGATAACAACGTAGCTAGTCTGATTATGAATATTTAAAAAACTTTATATAGTTTAATTTAAAATAAAATCTGATTACATAATCCAGATTACATTAAATCGGTTACTTCCCAGTACTGCTGATATCTGGTATCTCTTATATCCCTTCATGGTTTACCGTAACATCTATTGTCCAATCTTATCTTTATAGCTGAAGAACGAGTTTGAGTTTGAGTATCAGACTAAAGTCGACGGCGAGATCCTTCTGCACCTGTACGAGCGCTTTGGAATCGAGAAGATGGCCTCCATGCTGGATGGCGTATTTGCCTTCATCTTGTTGGACACGGCTAACAGGAAGGTTCTCTTGGGCAGAGACACATACGGCGTGAGACCGCTGTTCAGACTGCTCACCGACGACGGCTTTCTAGCGGTCTGTTCTGAGGCCAAAGGTATAATGAATCATGGATAACTAATTGGTGTTTTTGCTCACTTTGAGCACACTGGATTACAGAATATGATTTGAACAGCCTTATGTTTTACCTTTGATTTAATCCAAACAGGTTTGCTAGACCTCAAAACCTCCATGTCCACTCCTGCAAAGATCACTGCCTTCCTACCGGGGCACTTTGAGGTGTTTGACTTGAAGCTCACTGGAAAAGTGGAGTCTGTTCAGATGGATCGTTTCCACTGCTGCACAGAAGAACCCAAACACGCCGCCTATAACATCCTGGAGGGTCTTGGCACAGGTAGATGCCATATTCAGCAAAGTCGTAGTTCATAATACTTATTCGTTATGTTTTAAGCAGTTTAATAGCTTTGTATGACAAACAGATTTTTTTTTTTAGTAATGTTTGAGTGTCTAAATACTTATGTTAGAGCTCCTTTCACTGATCTAAACCTGACTGTCTGTGTGTCAGAGCTAATGCTTCAGTCTGTCGAGCTGTACCAACATTACAGCCTGTCACACGGCACTAATGACAAGAGCTGTTAAACGATACAGCAACCTAAGTAAGTATTTAGACACTCGTGTGACACTTAAATGTGTGTCAATGTCATTGCATTAGATAAAAAATATCAACATTAAATGTCATCTGCTGCAGGAGCTTTTCTCAAAACAAAATGTCAAACAAAAGTTATGACATTCAGACAATTGAGGCATGATTTTAAGTGAATAAATACTCAAAATACTCTATTTCTTATTTCCAGTTATGTGTCCGATTCAGATCTTTTAAAAATAAAACGAATGTAAAAATAAATTGCTAAAGATAAAATGCTAAAATTGAATCAAAAAATACTAAAACAATACATAAAAATAAATAATTAAAATAGTGGTCGAATAAAATAAGAAATAAAATAAAATGATGAAATAAAAATAAAAACTATATAGCAAATCTCAACTACCTGATTTTTATGTTGCAAAATGTAACTATATTTTTGCCCAGCTCTTTATAATAAGTTGGATATATGAGAATGTCTGATTTTCTCATGCATACAGTATACTCGAATAGGGCGATATACTATATAGCAAATCTCACATTCTTGATTGATTGTATCGTCACGAAATTCTATAAATGTAATATATATAATTTACACAATGTTATTGCCAGTTCTAATATACTAAATAAAGATAAGGCATTTACTGTACTGTCAGAAAATGAATTTCTTACTTTTCATCAGGCTTTGAACTGGAGACGGTCAAGAGCAACATTAGGATCCTGTTTGAAAGTGCAGTAAAGAAACGCTTGATGGCTCACAGAAGAATCGGTTGCCTCCTCTCAGGTGCCTGTGCTCATTGCTTCGGTTTACTGGTTTAGTTACTCTGGATTATTTTCTCACATTCAGCTGGGGGTTTTTTTCCAGGTGGTCTCGATTCAAGTCTGGTTGCTGCTACGCTAGTGAAACTGGCCAAAGAAGAGCAGCTCCCGTATCCCATTCAGACATTTTCCATCGGTGCAGAAGACAGCCCAGATGTTGCTGCTGCTCGCAAGGTCAGTCACACTTTACAGCTCCATAGCCTGAACACTGGAAGCTTGTTTTGTGAGGATAGGAAGTGTTAAGCCATTAGAGACACAATCTAAGGTATTTTTGTGTGAGATTAGATGTTTGATTTAAACTGTTGTCTAAAATAATAATAACCTACCATGAAAGTAGCACATTTTAAACTAATCAAATATGAAAAAAACTGTTTCATAATATTTAGAAATGATTTTCAATCCAGTTAGGTAAAAAAAATATATTTGATTTATTTTAACAGATTTTGTTTATCAGAAACATTGTGTCCCACATTTTGTATGCAACCTCCATTACAACATTCCTCAAAATTGTGACATTTAAAGATGTGAAATTTATTTGGTGGTTTTCAGCATGACAGGAAGACAATTATTCCCTTTTTTAATATATATAGATATAGATGATATATCTATACCCACACACACACACAAAGTGGATCATCAATCTTAAACTTCAACCTAAGTTATTGTTAAAAGAAAATAATAAAATGATCAAGTAACGCTTAATTAATTTAATTTGTAATTTATAACATTACATTTTATGTTTATTGTGAGACTCGTTACAGATCACACACATAGGGTTTAAACTTATTTAACAAAGCTGTAATGTTCCAAATTATTATAATTGCAAATTGTTTGCAAATCTCATAGACAAAGGTTAGAAATTGAAAGAGCTCAATAATTTTATTGTGACTCGAGATTGACAACTTTTTTCTAAGGTTGACCATTAGATGAAAGACAGAACAAAAGTGTGTGTGTGTATAAGGTGATATATGGGTTAAGTACATTGTACCCTATGCATACCGTAACTAAATATTTAGCTGAAGCAGCTTTATAGCCTCAAGTCTTTTTTGTTTTGTTTGCTGCGACAGAGTTTTGATCATCATCATTTGGCAATTGTCTGCCATTCTTCTCCTCACCTCTTCAGCTCTCAGGCTCTGTCAGGTTGGATGGGAGAAAATGCAAATTTTCAAGTTTCTCCGGAATTATTTGATTGGGTTCAAGCTCATGCTCTTGCTGGGCCACTCAAGGACATTCACAAAGTTGTCTATAATTGAATCTTTCTGTGTGCTTAGGGTCATTGTCCTGTTGGAAGGTGAACCTTCTGCCCAGCCTGAGGTTCTGAATGCTCTGGACTAGGTTTTCATTAAGGCTATCTCTATATTTTGGTGCATTGAGCTTCTCTTCTACTCTGACGAGTCCCTCAGTCCCTGCTGCTGAAAAACAGCCCCACAGCATGAGGCTGCTACCAGCACACTTTACTTTTGGGATGGTGCTCTGCAGGTGATGATGAGCAGAGCTGGTTTCCTTCAAAAATTATGCTTGGAATTTAGGTTCATCAGACCAGATAATATCGTTTCTCACAGTCTGAGGGTCCTTTAGGTGCTTTTTTTTTGCAAATCCAATTGTGTTTTCATGTGTCTTCATTGAGGAGAGGATTGAGTCTGGCCACACCAGCATAAAGCACAGATTGGTGGAGTTTTGCAGCGATGTTTATCCTTTTGTTGGTTTCTCCTATCTGCACATATGATCATGGAGCTCAACTAGAGTGACCGTCAGGTTCTTGGTCACCGGTCTAGACAAAGCCTTTCTCCATCAGTTGCTCAGTTTGGCTAGGAGGCCAGCTCTAGGAAGAGTCCTTGTTGTTTCAAGCTTCTTCCATTAAGGGTAACAGAGACTACTTGATTCTGTGAACCTTCAATGCAGCAGAATTTTTTTTCTGAACTGTTCCCCAGATGTGTGGTTTGATGCAAACCTGTTTCTGAGCTCTACAGGCAGTTCTTTTGACCTCAGGGCTTGTTTTTTTGCTCTGATATGTATTTTCAGCTGTTAGTCCTTTTATTGAGACGTGTGTGCCTTCCTTTTTTTTAAATCATACCCATTCAATTGAATTTGCCAGAGTTTAACTCATCTACAAGCAATATGAATGCTCCTGAGCTAAATTTCAACTGTCCAATATGTTGAATACTATGCAATGAAATTAAGTTTTTTTTTTTTTTTTTTTTATAAATTTGCAAAGATGTTAAAAACCTGTTTTTTTGCTTTGTCATTATGGTGTATGTAGTGTAGATTGATGTGGAAAAAAAGGTAATTTAAAGCAGTTTAACATAACGCAGCAACATAAAAAACGTGAAAAAATGAAGGCCTGTTTGCAAGACACGTGTGGTGGTGTGTGTGTGTTGTGTGTGTGGTGTGTGTGTTTGTGTGTGTGTGTGTGTGTGTGTGTGTGTGTGTGTGTGTGTGTGTTTTGTGTGTGTGTATATATATGTATATATAGTAACATGATGTGTGTGTGTTTGTGTGTGTAATAGTATCAGATATATATAATATGCATGTATGTAGAATTTCATGCCTGTATTGTACCATGTTCATGTGATCGGTAGCAGATATGTTATGCCTAGTGTTGTGTGGCAGGTGGCAGCACACATTGGCAGTGAACACCATGAAGTGAACTTTACACCTAGGAGGGGTCTGTGCGCGGATGAAGTCATCGTTCCCTTGGAGAGTTATGATATTACGCACTGTCGTGCCTCTGTCGGTGAGTACAACCAGTTCATGCAACTAAATTGTAGAA
The DNA here is from genome assembly GCA_018155175.1 of Sinocyclocheilus anophthalmus. Classification (NCBI taxonomy): domain Eukaryota; kingdom Metazoa; phylum Chordata; class Actinopteri; order Cypriniformes; family Cyprinidae; genus Sinocyclocheilus; species Sinocyclocheilus anophthalmus. The sequence continues at coordinate 392,231 of JADLZN010006766.1, forward strand.
AAAAATGTTGCATTTAAACTAGTGGGTGTCAAATTAGCTGCGTTACCGCCGGTGAATTACTTTTTTTCAAGTTTACCGCGTTACAAATATTAACGTCAATTAACCTCAGGGGCAGGCTATGGTTGGGCCACCCCACCCAACTGGCTAAAGATTGCGTTTCTTTTGAGACGCAGAACGTCTTTACTCGACGCACATCAAACATAGACTTTTTTCAGATCAGACACTACAACTTCACTTCGGCCAGGCTTGCTGAAGGGCACATGTGAATATGACATTTATTGTAATGGGTTTATTTGAAGATTGTTTTAAGTTCACTTAAATTAGAAGTTATTTTTAAAGTCTAATACATGTTAAAATTGAAAGATCTTAATAATGTAATGTTGAATGGCTATAGTCAATAGTTAAATATTAGTAAAAAAATCATAGAGACATCAGTTGGTATCAGTGATACTTGCCTTCAGTCATTAAACAAATATTAAAAATATACTGTATTTGTTGTTTCTACAATAATTTGAAGATTGAATGTGAAATTATTGCAATGTAAAAGTATTTTTAATGTTAGGTGGGATTAATCGTGATTTTTAACGATTGACGGCACTAGTTTAAACCGATGATCAGTTCCTTCATTTAATAAATGTCTTTTTTGGAACACAACATGTGAAATTAATTTCTCCTTTGCTTGTCCGCGTAACGAGCATGACCCACTGTGGTAGAATTTTTAATAACGAATTTGTTTCTCTTCAACATTTATTTATTTATTTAGTAATTTAGCAGACGCTTTTATCCAAAGCGACTTACAAATGAGGACAACAGAAGCAATCAACTGTAGTATTAAAACAACTAAAAACAGATCCAAAACTAAAAGCTAAAACTTTATAAATACTACCTATACACATTTTAAAAATACAGAAATTAAATAAAAATTACAAATGCATACAACAAAATTTAAAATCTTAACATTTAAATGAAAAACAAAAAGTTAAGCTAAAAACAATTCAAAATATTAAAGAACAAAAGGTATAAGAGTATAATAATGATTCTAACATAACACCAAGCCAAACACCAAAAAAAAATTGTTTTAAATATTCAACATCTGATAAGTGTCGACGTGCCCACTGCCCATAGACCTAAGCTGGTCAGCTTTAGGGTTTAGTTCACTACCATTCCTGTGCTCTGCTCATGTGACCACATGAATTCTCTGGATGAATTAGAGATGATGGTGGTCTGAAACTTGAAAACTGCATCATCAGCATTACACTGCTTAGAAAGTTAGTTAGCAGGACAAGAGGTTCAGCGCAAGGCAATCCCCCATCGGTTTTCACTGCTCACTTTCTCATGGTGTCCTTTCCCTTCACTGGTATTAAAAAGGCTGCTTTTAACTGCTTGGAAAAAGCAACTTCATTTTATATTTATATTTTTTTTTTTTTCATTTTTTTTTTTTTTGTTTTTTTTTTTTTTTCATTTGTCACATGTTTTTCATTTTTATAACCACCTCTCTTCAGCAAGTTGCTGGATTTGTGGTATCGTTCATATTTGTAGCACAGAAAGTGTAGGACGACTTGCATGTAAAAGCTTGATACCTGGGGTTATTTGATTTGAACTGAAATGGTCAAGCAATGTCACTATAGAATCTGAACTCATAGCCACTAGATGGCAGCAGTGTTATGCAAAAAGAAAGAAAAAAAAGAAAAGGATGTGGTCTGTTTGTCTGCAGGAATGTACCTGATATCAAAGTACATCCGTGAGAAGACAGACAGCGTTGTGATTTTCTCAGGTGAAGGTTCGGATGAAGTGACACAAGGATACATCTACTTTCATAAGGTACGTGTTATTGTATGAATTTGTATGACCTTAAATGTATTTACAGTAGTACTTAGGTGTGAACTGAATGTGATTGTTTTGGGACAATTCATTGCATTTTAATTGCAATTACATGAAAATGTATTATAGTTTAAAATTATGCAATTAGCATTGCTTGACTCTCTTAAGTACAAATATACTTTAAAGGGGTCATATGATGCGATTTTAAGTTTTCCTTTCTCTTTGGAGTGTTACAAGCTTTTGGTGCGTAAAGAAGATCTGTAAAGTTTCAAAGACTAGTCTCAAATCCAAAGAGATGTTCTTTTTAAAAGTTAAGAGTCAGCCACACCTAGCTAAAAAGGTTCGTTCTAACACACCCCCACATATCTACGTCACTGTGTGGGAAGATTTGCATAGCGCTGCCCAAATGTTCACGCAAAGAAAGAAGGCGTAACTTTTATTCTCACTGAAGTATTGTTGCCGCTGCCGCCATGTTGTGGAGACGTCCTGTGTTTCGTTGTGAAAGCGAAACTACTACTTTGGTTGGTCTTCCAAAAGAAGACGATATCCACTTCATCATGCCTGGAGCAGATCCATGCTGGTCGCTGAGGAAATAAATCAACTTCACACAGTGGATCGAAGGGTACTCCAGCCCGGGGTCCGTCCTGTGGTTGCCACTCATTCTTCCCATCCGGTTCTCGACCCGCCGCCAGGCACGCTAACCCGTCCTCGCGCACGCTAAGCGGTCTTGCCCCTCACATAGGCCGCTGTGTTTGTCGTTTTGTGAAAGCGAAACTACTTTGTTTGGTAGTAGGTTTAAGAGGACACGACTACTAATCAGTGGTATTTACAACACTGTTCCAGAACAGTTTAACCCAAATACAGATGTGTGCAGCACATTTATGGAGGACCGTTTCCTGATCCTAGTAGAGTAGACTAAAATGCTGGCTGTTCTGACTCACGTAAGTACGTTTTCATTTAAAGGATTTGCCACTGTTGATTCAAACGCGAGTTTTGGGCAGTTGTAGAGTAGCGTTTGTTTGTCATTTCTCTGATCACAAATGCAGACGAGTTTTATGTTTACGCGGCACGACTGCTATGCTACGCAATGCGTAAAAAGACAGTATAATCATTATAATCAGTAATTATGTCCCCACTGATGCAACAAATGCCTCGTTTATAATCGGTTTTTAATGTTTATGTCTCGTCGCTCCGGCCGGGACACGGCATCAACAGTATGTGAGGGGCGTAACATTTCCTTCACACACTTGAGGAATTCAGCCAATCAAAACGCACTGGATAGCTGACCAATCACAGCACACCTCGTTTTTTCAGACCGTTGAGCTTTGTAAAAATCGACGCGTTTAAAGGCGGGGCATAGAGGAGAAACTTTAATGTACAGTATGTGGAAAATAATTGTTTTTTTTTACTTTAAACTGCATAAAAACATTTCATTACACCAAATAATGTTATTTTAGCAACTCATATGACCCCTTTAATGTCTTTTCTATTGAAACTTGTAATTACACATTTGCAATGATGGTGCAATTTTGTACATTTAAAATATTAACTTGTAAATATTTATAAATGTAATATTAAATAAAAGTAAGGTTCTGTATGTGCTTTATTATGTTAGTCAACACGTCAAAAAAGTGTGCTACTATAAAGATTAACCAATGATTTAAATTACTTTAAACTTAATTAGGTCATTATTAATAGCGCACTTTTTAAAAGTGTTATAGAACAGTCTTCAAGTAACTCTTTTAAGTACACTTAAGTGTCTTTATTTCACGCCATATTACTGTATTGGCCACAGTCAGGAGTGTTTATTTTTTATTTGTTTTTTTTTATATATACTTTTAAGATTGAAGTGCCCATTCAGTACAATTAAGCACAGTTATTTGGACTTCAATGTTCAGTATACGAGTCTTTGCTGCTGTATTTTGTGATGGTTGTGCTTTTAACAGAACGTTTGTCTGTTGTCTCTTTTAAATCAGGCGCCGTCACCTAAAGCAGCCGCAGAGGACAGTGTGCGTCTGCTGAAAGCGCTTTATCTGTTTTGACGTGCTGAGAGCGGACGAACCACGGCCGCACACGGTAAGACTAGAATGTCCCTTCCCTTCTCTTCCCACACAAAATTGGTAATTGGTCTTTTTTTTTTTTTATTTTTTTTTTACAGTATATGTCACTGCAAACGTTGTTTTTTGTTTTTTTTTTTTTTTTTGTCTTCATTAGGCTGGAGTTGAGAGTGCCTTTCCTGGACCATAGGTTCACCGCATACTACCTCTCTCTGCCTGAAGAGATGAGAGTGCCTAAGGTGGGTTTTCCTGACACCTTACCTTCAGTGATTTATCACCGTATACTCCTGTCAGTTCTTGCTGCAGCTGCTCCTAATTTAGTACTCAGTTGGGAATTCGACAAACCTTTAAGCCTGTAAAAGGGACAGTTCAATTTTATTCAGATGCCCAAACTGAGCAAAAATATGCCATTTGGTGCAGTTGCTAATATTTATATGGCTAAAAAAAAAAATGAAATTGTTAGTTTGTAATGAAAATCAAATGAGATCTTTATAATAGTATAACAGACTATTTGCATAAAATCTTATAAATATCGGTTGTCACTGTCTATAAGATATTTAAATGCTTAGTTTTATGAGCAACGCTCTGTATTTTGCTCTATATTTGATACTCGCATCTTAACGTGTTTTTCTAAAAAATAATTATTTTGATAAATAAGTTGCTTGAGTCCAGTAAGTCTTCATCTTGAAATATTTATAGTTATTCTTGCTTTCAGTTTTAAAGTTTAAATCTGTAAAGATTTCACAGCCTAAACTACACGTGAACCACGACCTGAAGTTGGATGTTTTTAAAATTATACTAGAAGGCCTTTTACATGTTAAAAAAAATAAAAATGATCAATCAGACAAAAGAAGGCATGTTCATCATGTTGATCATGTTTATTTAGAGGCCTTAGAAATGAGTGTATTAGATATGAAACATTAGGGTTAATATGAGCACTAGTTATTGGTATTATATTTTCACTTTCTTTTTCAACATTCACATGAGTGGTTTCTGTAACCCGATTGAATAACTTGTTTGATCGGAGCAGGATGGTGTGGAGAAGCATCTCTTGAGGGAAGCGTTTAAAGGGTTGAACCTCATCCCAGATGAGATACTCTGGAGGAGGAAGGAGGCCTTCAGTGACGGGATGACATCCATTAAGAAATCCTGGTACAGCAGCCTGCAGGAGCACATCGAGTCTGAGGTAATGCATATGACACGGTGATTTTTAAAGACTCTTCCCTGTCGTCTCGTCCTTTAATTTTTCTTTTCTCCTTCAGGTGAATGACTCTCAGTTGGAGAAGGCCAGTGTGCAGTTCCCTTCCAATCCTCCCACAACCAAAGAGGGCTTCTTCATAAGACAGATCTTTGAGAAGCATTACCCCGGCCGCTGCGAGTGGACGCCACATTACTGGATGCCCCGCTGGATCAAGGCCACGGACCCCTCGGCCAGAACCCTGTCCATCTACAAGCCCGATAAAGACCAGTAATCACATCAAGTGTCAGACCTTACCTAGACCACACATACCTGCCGGTTCATTCGTTATTGCCATAATATATTTTTTGCCTCGCCTTTCTCGGTTCAATTTACTAAACTATCTTTTAGGTTGGGTGTTTTAGTGTTTCCTAAAGGGGATTGAGTTTATTTTAGGTCACTTTTTTTTAACGGTTGGAGTGATACTGTATCTTTAGCTCATGCAATAGATTTCAAAAGATAGAAATGGAGGCGTTATCTGCTCTTCAGGCCTTTAAGCTGCCTTGCTTACTCCATTACACTCATGTTTTCTTTTTCTTTTTATGGAGCTTAAACATAGCTGTAAACAAACCAAAACAGAAGTGGGTTAGCATAGCTTGTTGGTTATAAGAATCCCTTAAAAAAAATTGCACAGTAACTTGTTTCTTGTAAAGAATGTTTGTTACCACAGTAAAAATATGATATCTTAATATTAATTAAGTTCAAGTCAACAGCACAGAAAGCTTCTTACACGGTTTGAAGGAGATTCCATTTTCAGTTATCATTTTACATTAGTAACAAATAATATATACACTGCCATTCAAAGGTTGGGGGGGGTTGGGGGGTCAGTGTGTGTGTTTGTTTTTGAAAAAGTCATCTCTAAATCTCGCCAAGGCTGCATTTATTTGATCAAAAATACAGTAAAAGCTAATATTGTGAAATGTTACCGTTTAAAATGAAGTTTTACTATGTGAATATGTTTTAAAATATAATTTATTCCTGTGATGCAAAGCTGAATTTTCAGCATCATTACTCCAGTCTTCAGCGTCACATGATCCTTCAGAAATCATTCTAATATGCTGATTTGCTGCTCAAGAAACAATTCTTATCATTATCAATGTTAATAACAGTTATGCTGCTTCATATTTTTGGATTCTTTAATGAGTGGAAAGTTCAAAAGAACAGCATATATTCGAAATGTAAAAAGTAACCATGTACCAATACTGTTATTTATTTATTTTTTTAATTATGAATGGTAGTGTATAATGTAGTCCATAAACTATTAACACTGTGTTCTTGAACTATGCACTTATCCCAGGCTCCTTCAGTGAGACTCCCACCTTAATAGCTGTGTTTGTGTCTATAGTCAGCTAATTGATAGCAATTGGTTGCCTAGTTGAAATGCTTTTAAGCAATTATATTTATTCCCAAAAAAACTGTTTTACTGTAACAGTCTCAGAGTTGAATGAATGGCTCTGGTTAAAGTATGATTCACCGTTTAGCCTTAAATGCTGGGTTAGTTTTAAGATATGAAACTAAAATTGAGGGTTATACAATGTATTTGTTTTTATTATTTTTTACACTTTGTTTGTATTTTCTTTGGTGCACCACTTTAAACTGGCTTTTAAAAAATGTACTATGAATTACAGTTATGAACCGTGCATGTAGTTTGAATGTTTAAAGAAACTAAAACTTCCTATACCAAAACAATTCAAGATATTTGCAATTAAATTGGAGATTTTAATGTTGAAGCTATTGCATTAAACGATCTGGTCATGGTATTGATAAAGCCTTTCATCAAAACAGCAGTCATAATGTGTGTTTTTATGCTTTATGCCGCCTTCGAAAGGATACTTTTTGCTGTTGACATACTCCTAATGGCCTGTAGGTCAGAGTGCGTCACTGTGAGTGCGCCATACACCACTCATTCAACGATACAAGGAATTAAAAGTTCCACCAGTAAAGAAAATATTTTTAATATCAAGCTACAATCACACAGAGATATCAAGGTAGCAAAACCTTTGCTCGTAGCAGTGACAGGACATGACATCACACCCGGCCTGGCACTATTATACAACATCTTCAGTCATGGTGAAAACACTATGAGGCACTATGTATTGACACTGTCAGCACAAATCTCTGAGGACCTTAGAAAGGACACCGCTTTGCTTTAATGCTCCACAACTGATGTTGTAACAGAAACACGTTTGATCACAGCTGGACCGTATTGAAACGTCTGATCCTTTTTAAATGACGTAAATGAACTGCCACAGGTGCGAGTCGGCCATATTACCACAACGTGAAATCATTTTTATTTCCAACCGGAATAAAGAATAAAAATCAACGAATATCACAGAATGAAATGATCCTTTAGGAAGCGGATGTGACGACGATTCGTTTTATCTGTTAACGCCTTTTGTCGTAGATCTGTACTGTTCCCCATTCATACGATTCTGTGAAGAGAGAAGGTCAAGATTACAAACAGATCATCATAACACAATTTGAAATCACCACTAGTTTTATTATTATTAATATTATTGATTAAGCAGCTATCCTAAAACCCTAATATAGAGCTTTTGCAGTTCCTACCTGGCTCCTCTTGGCTTCTTTTACCCATCAGCCCCACAAAAGAATTGATTTTATGCCCTAGAAGACAATAAAGGGAAAAATATTATATAGAGAGAGCATAAAATACTGTATATAGAGGGAGAGATGGATACACATAGATATATAGATGCGATACTGTTGGAAGTCTAGAGTGCGGTTGAATTGATTTGATTTCTTTACAATTGTTTTATTCTACTGTGAAATGTAACCTGAGGTTTGGAGTTTTGCATTAGAAACGTGCTCAAAACCCCCCCCCCCCCCCAAACCACTAACAAAACCCCCCCCCCCCCCCCCCCCCCCCCCCCCTAAAACTCTTTTCAGATTCCTATTTAATAAGTGCACTGCTCCTGTGGAAAACCTTCAAAGATCAAGCTTTGTAAAGGCGAATTGTCAATCATCAAGGACAGTTGTAACAACATTTTTTTTTCTTAACCTGCAAAGATCAAGCATTTGTAAAGCTGAAAGTTGTCAAATCTCAAAAGGACAGTTGTAAAAACATTTTTTTTTCTTTATGTTAGGAAGAAACTCTGGAAATGTCTTTGTATAACTGGATATGTAAATCTCTTGCAGAGACTCTTTGCTTTTATAAAATGCAAGCATTTAGCAAATAATATATGCATTGTGTGCAGTAGTGTTCTCGTGGAGATCACTTACTTTTTCGTGTAATCTGTGCATTTGCTGTGGGGGTGGAAGAATGAAAGAGATGCGAGTTATAGGTTAAAAGCATTTTTATAATTTGCTGTGTTCTAGTTAAAACATCTCAAAATCTGATTTGGATTTTTAGTGTTAAATTAGGTGAGATATAGGAGTGCAGTCTTACCAGAGGACCGTTTCCCCATCAGACCAATGAACTGATGAGGTCGGGGTTTCCTCGTCATACGTCTTAGTAACTCTCTTAAGGGATCCGCCTGCAGCCTCTCATCCTGTGAAAGATGATTTGATTATTGAATGTCAGACCCCCGGCAGACAGATGCCACTCACTCTAGAAGATCACTGGTATACTTGTATACACAAACAGTATTTTATAACTCATCCCAATACAGAATTCACCAAATTGTATGATTTTTCACCACAGTTTTTGAGCACAGAAATACTCTACAAGATACAGTAGTTGCAAAGATGCAGTTTATGAGCACAGAAAGCATGAAAGACATAAGTCTTCCAACCCGCAATGTCAAATGGGAAACGTGCGCTCCATTCAAACAAGCAGTAAGAGCATTGAGTAATTCAGCACTGGACAGCGACCTGTGGGTATTGTGCTGGAGTCCTGACTAATTACCCATAATCTAATTAAAGCATCATCCCATTTGCACCATATTACTGATACTAATTAGAGCGTGTTACTGCAGATAGGGTACCCCCCCCCCCCCCACCCATATTGAAAAAAAAAGTATTCATTTATATTTATCATTTATTTTTTTATTGGTCGATTACTAAATATACAATTGTGTCCTGTCTCATACCAATATGGGGCCTAGAGCCGAACCAATCCTTAATAACCAATGCAAAAAATGATATGCACGCCACTTATAACTATACAGGTTGATCCTAAGTTTAACCATAATTACTTAGTAATGACAATGTAATATGCACACATGTCATTGTTATTTTTTGTCTATTACAAACTATGAGCGGCCTAGTAATTAAAAATAGCATAATATAAGTACCTGTATAGTAGAATATAACTAGCTTTATCGCAATTATAATGATTATTAATCTACGGCGTTCTTAAAAGTACCCCTTTTTGTCTGAAACATGACTTCTTTTGAGCCTTAAAAACACGCTTCCTCTACATCCCGTCTCTGTGTTATAAGCATTCTATTCAGAAAAATGAAGTTATATATACATCAACTAATTATAGATCTAATTATACATATTATAATTTTTTTTTTTTTACAATTATTAATTAATACTAAAATGTATTCAATGTAATGAACTACTTGATTTTAATAAATATATCTATATCATATATATACTATGCGTTTTTTTTATTTTTTATTTTGGCATGCCTACTAATGAAAGGTTCTTAAAACCAGCCCTAAAACTGTTACACTAGATATTATTTGGTCTAAAAGACTTGTTTAGATAACAGTAAAAGATGAAAAACTCACCTGAACCTGATTGCTGCCTGTCCAGTAATCAAGGTCTTCTTTTGGACCCAATTCTTCTCCAAAAACTTGGCACAAAACAAGAAAAACCACTACAGCCGGTAAAAGAAATTTCATGTTGCACCCAGTAACTTTCCTTTTCTTTTCCCAAAGCTGTTTACAGTATAAATCGCACGCGTATGCTGTACGGTGTTGTGTCAGCTGTGCGCGAGCGGGTTCCTCCACATGTAACTCAGCTCTTCACTGCGTCTTCCGTGACAGGACTGACTCGCGCTCGCGGCTTTATAGCGAAGCAACAGGGAGGTGACAGGTTCCTTCCGACGCTTAAAATCGATAAAACAAATCAATGTATTAGTCAGATCGCTTTAAAACGCACAATGACGGATAGCACTCCTCTTTAATATCTTGCTCACATTGCTAGAGGAAGTAGCTGAAGTTGAAATGGTCGCGGTTTGGGCAGTCCGTGACTTTATGGACGTGCGCTGATCAGTATGTAGACTAGACTGCAGACAGGTGACGATAAGATTGGCTAATTCGACGCAGGTTAAGTCCCGTCTACAGGCGAGCTAACATGAATGCAGATGACTCGTTTAAGACTTCTTTTGCGTCTAAGGGAGCTGATGTACAGATGAGAGGAACTAAACAAGAGACACTGGAAATACAGTATATTTGGGGCTCTCTACACTCTAAAAAATGCTGGGTTGTTTCAACCCAACTTTGGGTCAAATATGGACTAACCCAACTTTTGGGTTAAAATTTTTATTTAAAAATTTAACCCAACAGCTCGGTTAGTCCATATTTGACCTAAAGTTGGGTTGAAACATCCCAGCATTTTAGAGTTATAACACATCACTTGTTATAAAGCATTGTGTTCTTAAAAGTACCCTCTTTCTTTCTAACAACCACTTTTTGTCTGTACTGGACTCTTTTGAGATTAAAACATTCTTCTCTACATCAACGTCACTTGTTATAAAGCATTCTAGTTACAAAGAAAAATTAAGCTTTCTTCTGAAAAAGTACACTCTAAAAAAATGCTGGGCTAAATACAACCCAGCGCTGGGGGAAATATGGACAAACCCAAAAAAAGCAATTGGGCTGTTTTTAACCCGCAACCTTCCTAGGTAGTAAACCCAACCGCTGTTAACAATTCACCCAATTGCCTGGGTTTTTGTCCCCCCTAGTTTCTAACCCACACTGGCTTGTATTTTAACCCACCTTTTTTTTTAGTGTACCCTTTTTCGGTTTTAACAACCATTTGTTGTCCTGTACATGACCCTTTGGAGATAAAACGACTTCTTGATAATACACGCTAAAAATGCGGTTTAATGCAAGTCAGTGCTGGGTAAAATATGACAAACCCCATTGGGGTTTGGTTTTCACGCCAGCGGGTTGGGGTTAATGTTGTCACCCCACCTTCGGGTAGGAACCCAACCGCGGGACAAAAACAACCCAATTGCTGGGGTTTTCCCCTATGTTACCCCAAGCACTGACTTGTATTTACCCAGCCTTTTTTATGTAACCCTTTTTTCGTTGTTAACAACACTTTTTTTTGGTCTGTACATGACCTGTTTGAGATAAAAACTATTTTTGAGAATACACTCTAAAAATGCTGGGTTAAAAATAACCCAATGCTGGGTTAAAAAGGGACAAACCCATCTATTGGGTTGTTTTGACCCAGCGGTTCTGGGTAGTAACCCAACCGCTGGGTCCAAACAACCCAATAGCTGGGTTTGTCCCGTTTTAACCCAGCGCTGGGTTATATTTACCCAGCATTTTTTAGAGTGTATATTCCATTCCAGGATGCAAAAGATCCCACACAACAATGACTTTAAAAAACTTTCTCCTGTGTCGTCAGGCTATAAAACCCCTTTTTGTTTGCAACCATGACCTTTTATTTTTAAGAGTAGCTCGTTTTTTACACATCCCACAAAGCGTGTGTGCCATTTTTAAACCTTGAGTATCTAATGAGTCAGTGGTATCCAGGGTTAATTCCAATGTTTTTTGATGAAAAGGGTGGACAGGGATAGGCACACTCGGAGTGGAGTGAACCACGGAGGAAGTTTGAGACACCGTATCTCCATGAGAAAGGACTCTTGTCCTTGGCTCCACAAGAGACCTATACAGCCACACTCACTTCATACCTCGATTTCCTTTATCACCGACAATGTGTCTCCTTTATTAATCATGTGTTAATAGCTTATGCAATGTTTTTTTTCTTTCTAAGAATTGCCGTTACACAACCTGAAACACCCCTGCAGCAGCTTTATAGTCGACGCGTGTACATTTACTGATCATGTGGTTTTTTTGCACACTGTCCTTTGAATTTTTTCATTTTTATGATTGTCATTTTCGTCCTGCTCTTTTTGGAGACTGTCAGAGATCATTTGTAGACCAAATGTCCCAAACAGCTGCAAAACAACATCAAATAGCCACCAATGAAGCCACGTGACCTCCAGTCAACATCAGTTAATGTCTTGTGAACTGAAAAGCTGCGTGTTTGTAAGAAACTAATCCATCATATTAAGGCGTTTTAAAGCAAAACCATGCACTTCGTGGTCAAAATATGGATCCTAATAAACACTTCCTCGTGAAAAATTCATCGCGTTTGTCCTGTTTTCTTGGCAACCTGGCTTATCTGTGCATATTTGCTCAATCCTGAATTCAGCAGATGAAGTTTTTCAATGTAAGAATACATTCATAGATATATTCATTTAGAGTGCTTTTTTTAACTGTATTGTTTTTACATCACACAATGTGAGTTGATGGACTGGAGTGGTGTGGATTATTTTTGGATTATTGTGATGTTTTTATCACTGTTTGGACTCATTCTGACGCACCCATTTCCTGCAGAGGATCCATTGGTGAGCAAATGATGTAATGCTACATTTCTCCAAATCTGTTCTGATGAAGAAACAAACTCATCTAGATCTTGGATGGCCTGAGAGTGAATTTTCATTTTTGGGGTACCGCTTCCTTTAAATGTTGGGTTTTAATCATCAAAAAATATTTTTTAGATGTATAAAAAAAAAAAATTAATATTATAGTAACCAACTTGTGCCATTTGTGTGACTGCATTTTCTTGTTTCAAAGAACACACCCCAAAATGCTTAAATAAAACCCACTGCTCGTTACCTCAAGGTTAGAGATGTTGAAAACAGTCCATGAAGAAAATAACAGTACTAATGGTCAGTGTTCACCCTACAAGAGCACAAGTATACTTCATTTTTCCTTGAACAATGGTAGGTTGCATTTTTTTACTCTTCTGGCAGACTTACCAAAAATGTTAAATTACTCTGCTTGTGTTGTTAAAGCAGAATAAGTGGCACCATTTATTTCTTTTTATAAACACAATTTATGTAGCACATGTGATTTTAGCAATTTACAGCCATCATAAAAACAACCCATTTTTTAAAGCACAGAACAGCTCCAAATATTCCACAAAAACCTCCACAATTCAGTTTACACAGTGTAAATGTTTATTTCAAAGTCAGTCTAAATGATCCTGTGAGTGTTTGTGGAGAAAACGGGGAATGGGACGGGTTTTTATATATAAAATGTTTTATTGATTTCAAAGTATCTGAAGATCTACTGTATTTAGACGTCATTCTAATTAGAGCTGTATATCAACTAGAGACAGCATGAATCGCGTATATGGAACAGACGTGAGCACTGAAGCGTGCAGAGAGCAATTACTTTATCACCTGGTTTATGACGACTCATGTTTATTCTGTCTACTGCATCTACGAGGTGTATATGCATATAAGTTTGGAGTCGGTAAGATGCTGTAATGTTTTTCAAACACTGCTATGTTTTATGTGATCAAAGAAAAAGAAAAACAGGAACAACAATAATTTTGTAAAATATTATTACGCTTTAAAATAAGTGTGTTTTTTATTTTATGTGACTTTGGTAAAGTAATAATTTATTCCTGTGATGCAAAACTGAATTTTCAGCATCATTACTCCAGTCTTCAGTGTCACATGATCCTTCAGAATCAGTCTAATATACTGACTTGATGCACAAGAAACATTTCTGATTATTGTCAATGTTGAAAACAGTTGTGCTGCTTCATATATAAGATTTTTTAGGAGTTTTTGATAAATAGAAAGTTCAAAAGGACAGTATTTATTGTCATTTATTTCCAAATTGATTACATTGCTGAATTTATTAAATTAAATTATATACACACAGATGTATGCTCCAGCCACTCAATATATTGATTATTATTTTATTTATTTATATTTTTAAAGAGTGAGGTCCATGGTAGAAGCACAGCCCAATATTTCATTTAACATAGGGATTTATTACATTCGTAGTTTATTTTTTGTTCTAACATTTACAGACCTCAACACAGCACACTGTAATAAGCGCTACATCAAATATTGGTGACCTATAATGGCAGTAGTAAGGCCTGGTGCTTTAAAGCATTATTGCAGTGTGTGCAGGTTGTCATTGTGTGGGAGGTCAGTTTGTTTTGTGTTCGAGTGAAGCTCTCGTAATCTGTCATTGATTTCTAGTCTTATGTTCTGCTGTCATACAGTAGGAATAAAGCACTGAATAGAATGAATAGAAGGTGAAGAAATGTTTCACCTTGCAAGATAAAGTTACCACCAAGTTTTATGATCTGCAGCAGGTCAAATTTTGTTCCTTCAAAGCAAACGTCAGAGTTCGCAATATTAAATATTTTTGAGGTCATTGATCAAAATGCGAATTTGCTTTTGGCTAAGAAGCTTTTTTCCTCGGATGAATTTAGAGAACCATCATCATATCTTAAACCTTACTGCTTTAGACATACTGTTCCTTCTTCCTGGCCTTATTCCAAGCGTGGCTAAACATTTTCCATACGTTTTGAAGTTGAAGTCTAATGATATTGCGTATTTTCAAACCAAGTACAAAATTTCTGGATTATTCTGGTTTTGAGTACTAATAATTTCCTTCATGAGTCATATTGACTTCAAGCTCATCTGAGCTTTTTGTATAATGATTTAATCCATCTGTTTTCATGCTAGTTGTCCTGTGCCAATTAGGACATTTTCTAAACTTAAAATAACCTTCCTCTCCAACTCGAATCTGCTTTATTAGTGGTGCTTCCCATGGGAATTGCTATGGCTGATTTTCAAAACCTCAACCCTATAGCGTAAAACAAGTCTCCATATCTTAAATATGACCTCAAATCATGTTGCTTGTTGAGGAAAGGTGTGCTGGTTCTTTCTAAGCAATCATCCATGCAATTTTTTTGTTTGGCAGATGATAAAAAATCCCACTTTTCTTTGGTTTCTCTTGACCTCATTCAAGTAATATATTCTCTGTGGTAGATATACATTCTGTTAATAAAGAACTACAACAGATGCAAGTGTTTTTCCTGCATAAAATAAGCATTATTGAGCACTCAAGTGTAGTCCCGAATGCTTGGCATTCACTGAAAATACAGCAATCAGGCCAATGTGACTCCATCCGGTCTCCCCACCGGAAAAGATGAGTCCTGTCCTGTCAATGGCAAACTGACTTCCCTCTTATTTTTCATGTCCTCTGGATGCTCTATTGAATGTCCCATTTCCATTCAGCAGAAGAGACATTCCCATTTAGAGCGACTTTAATTAAGGTAGTACACTTACGCTGCACTCCCGATGCGGGCTGAATGGGACTGACCCTGCCAAGTGTAATGGGAGGGGGTTTGGCAGCGCTTTCAGTCACTCTAAACCATGTTTATTACTCCCTGACTGGAATGCAGTGAGGATGAGCCGCTGTGCTAATGGAGCCTCACAAGTGCTTTTGTAGTAGACAATTTGCCTTTGCTGTTTTGATCACTCCATGGGTCAATGAGTGTCCACAATAACAAAAAAAGACAAAACTTTTACAAATCTAGTTGAAAACACGTCATGTATTTACAAATGCACTCTTTGTTTTCACGTTGGTTTGCACTGTTTTAAAAAACGAATGCTATTTTTAAAATGCTTCAGTTTAATAACTCAAAAACTGTCTGGTAAAACATGGCATATTTTTCCCTTACGCTCTGTAAACATGTGAGTTGACATATCTTAATCATTATTTACATATTAAGATTTGAAGTATATTTTTCAACAAATGATTAATTACATTGTATACAGTTAGCTGAACTTTAGTCTTCTTTTTATCCATAGGACTTGAGTACATCTTTATACGTAATTTCATAATTTTACTATCTTCTAAATATGGTTAAAGTGTACTGCTGAATGTACTGACAAGCAGTTGTAGTAAACTAAAATATACTTTATTGTCATTTCTATTGAATCTTGAATAACGTGTTTAAATATATAAAAAATTACACATTTGTAATAATGAAGTTTCAATTTAAAACATTTAAAATATATTAATATTCTTAATATAATACTAAAATATATCACTATATTAACATTTATAATATATTATTTTTCGAATAACACCTTACACAATAAAATTATAAGCAGTACTTTTACATGTGTATTTCAACACATCAAAATAAGTGTACTCTTTGAAGCACACAAAGCTTATGAAATGTAAACATTTTTTTATAATCTTGGACATTAGTGCAGTTTTTTCATAATATATATACTCTCCAAGACAGTTTTTTTTGTTTTTTTTAACTTTAATATTAAAAGTACACTACAAATGTGCATTCAGTACAATTAAGCACACTTTTTGTTTTCAAAAGGGAAACGCTTCCTTTTTCATAATAATGAGAGTCTGCAGGAGTCCTCTTTATGATGTCATTTCCTGTTGCTGCCTTATGTTAAACTACTTAAAATTACTTTTTTTCCACATCAATCTACACTCCACACGTATGCTTTTAAAAGAAAAGTAAAGCAAAAAAATAAAATATTTATAAAATCTAACGATTCCATGCATAAGTATCCCTCTATATATCGGGGACAGTTGAAATTTAGCTCAGGAGCATTCATATTGCTTGTAGATGTTACTACACTTCGAGTGAAGTTAACATGTGGCCAATTCAATTGAATGGGTATAATTTGTAAAGGCACACACGTCTTAAAAAGGCTACCACCTGATAATCCATAGCAGAGCAAAAACCAAGCCCTGAGGTCAAAATAACTGTCTGTAGAGCTCTGAAACAGGTTTGTGTCAAGCCACACATCTGTGGAAGAGTTCAGAAAAAAAAATCTGCTTCTTTGAAGGGTCACATAAGCATGTAGTCTCTGTTACCCTTAATGGAAGACGTTTGAAACAACCAGGACTCTTTCTAGAGCTGGCCTCCTGGCCAAACTGAGCAGTTGATGGAGAATGGCTTTGGTTAGAGTGGTGACCAAGATCTTGATGGTCACTCTAGTTGAGCTCCATTATCATATATGCAGATGGAAGATACTTACAGAAGGACAAACATCACTGCAAAACTCCACCGATCTGGGCTCACTCTTCTCCTCCGTGAAGACCCATGAAAACACGGGGGACTTGGATTTTTCAACAACGGCACCTAAAGGACCCTCATACTCTGAGACACTCTCTCTGGTCTGCTGACCTCAATTCCAGCATCTGTTTGAGGTAGCACTCCGCTCATCACCTGCCGAGCATCCATCTGCAAAAAGTAAAGTGTGCTGGTACAGCCTCCATTCTGTAGGGCTGTTTTTCGCGGCAGGACTTAGGGACTCGTCAGAGTAGAAGAGAGCGCAATGCACCAAATATGAGATAGCCTTATGAAACCTAGTCCAAGCATTCAGGACCTCAGACTGGCATAAGGTACCTCCCACAGGACAATGCACCCTCAGGCACCCAGCAAGAGCGCTTTATATACCCTCTGTGAATGTCTTGGTGCCTAGCCTATAGGCTTAAACCCATCAAATATTTCTGGAGAAACCTGGAAATGTGCATCTGCCCCCATCCAAGCTGACAAAGCTTGAGAGGTGAAGAGGTGAGGTCAAGAATGGCAGATAATTGCCAAATGAGTTGCTGATGAGCAAAACTTGTCGCATCAAACAAAAAAGACTTGAGACTGTAAAGGTGCTTCAGCTAAATATTTAGTTAAGCATATGAATACTTATGCAATGTACTTATTTTATTTTTAGTAAAATATTACAAAGTTGTGACAATTCTGTTTTTGCTTTGTCAATATGGTGTATGGAGTGTGCGTGTGTGCGTATATACGTATACATCATATATGTATGTATATGTATGTATACAGTCAGAAATGATCTCTTGCGGCTCCAATTGCATTTTTCGTAATTTGATGTGACTCAAATTAGCTGTAACCTCCGCAGAAGTAAACCGTCTTTCCTGGCTGTGCTTCTGATTTGCTTCCATGAATCAAATTAAATTCGACATTTTTAATTTGAAAAGTGTGATTGATAAGGCCTGCCGTGGAGTATTTAATATGATGCCATTGTCCCCATCCCAGACTGAAGGCACGTGTGACTAAATGGAGTCTCTTTCTACTAATGCAGTGGGGGATTATACTACTGTCCTACAAGAGAACACCATCAATCAACCCCAGACACACTGAGCTTTTTGTGTGTGTGTGTGTGTGTGTGTGTGTGGACTCAGTGGGGGCATGTAGGAGGGCATGTTACACATCTCTCTCACATGCTCTCGCTGCAGTGGGCTGGTTCGTACCTTTCACTTGCGTCACAGGGGGTGGCCATCAGTGAACGGTGAACGTCAACCTGCCCCAATTATCCTCGCCATGAAGAACCATCAGTGACATGTTCATTCTCCTTGTGCTTTTGTGCCACTGTGGAGTCACGACAGGGCACCTGTCTTACGGTTACAGCAGCTTCAGTGGATATCAGACAGCAGGATCTCGTCCGATAGCTTGTTTACGGTTCTTTGTGTTAGTATGACACAATAATTGGACTGAATGTCAAGATCTGACCGCCTGCTTTCTGTGATGTTGAAACCATTGATTTCTTTTATTGTTTGGGGGGTTGAATACAAATATGTCTGGACATGCTTTGTGATGATTGGGATGATACCTGAAACACACACACAGTCTTTGAAGTTTAGGAGTCAGTTAATGTCAAAATAGGTAAAAATAAGTAAAAATAGTAAATTCTGAAATGTTATTCAAAATTAAAATAACTGATTTATATTTTAGTATTTTTAAATTGTAATTTATTCCTGTGATCAAAGCAGACTTTTCAGCATCATTACTCCAGTCTTCCGTGTCACATGATCCTTCAGAAATCACTCTAATATACTTATTTGCTACTCAAGAAATATTTATTACTATTATTATCAATGTTGAAAACAGTTTCATATTTTGTGGAAACTATTATACAGCTAGGTCCATATATATTTGGACACTAACACAATTTTCATAATTTCGGCTCTGTATGCCACCAGAATAGAATTAAAATTAAACAATCAAGATGAAATTGAAGTGCCGACTTTAAGCTGATTATGCGTTTTCAAGTTTTTCCTTAAACTCTTTGGAGTGTTACAAGCTGTTCGTGAATAGGTAAGATCCCTGAAGTTGCAAAGACTAAAGTCTCAAAACCAAAGAGATATTCTTTATCAAAGTTAAGACTCTGCCACGCCCCCCTAAAACGGCTCGTTCTAACGCCCCCACATATCTACCTCACTATGTGGAAATATTACCATAATGCTGCCCAAATGTGCACGCAAAGAAAGAAGGCGTGGTTTCAGTAACCGCAGTTAGTGTTGAAGCAGCATGTCAGAGAGATGCTGTGTGTTTCTAGGTGAAAGCAAAATTACTTTATTTTGCCTTCCGAAAGTAGATGCATTTAGGATCTTTAAGATTACTTACAACAGAACAACAATGCATTTCATGGACGACCGTTTGTGAACCTAGGGAGGAGGTAATTCTGACTTTGCTATGACAATCTGGCGCTTCTGAATCAGCTACTGTTTTGTTATTAGTTTAAGTATTTGCTATTGACTGTTCAAATGCGGAGTTTTGCGCATCATGTGTGTGTGTGTGTGAATTTAATTTAAGCTTTAATTAAAAAAATATATAATATAAAATGCTTAAGAATTACAACCATTTTTATACACAGTCCCCCCATTTTCAGGGGCTCAAATGTAATTGGACAAATGAAATGAACATAATCATAAATAAAATAATAAATGATCATAAATCATAATCATAAAAAAACAAATCCTTTGCAGGCAATGACTGTCTTAAGTCTGGAACTCATGGACATCACCAGAGACTGGGTTTCCTCCTTTGTGGTGCTTAGCTGACTTCAGCTGTTGTGTGTTGGTGGGTCTTTCTGCCTTTAGTTTTGTCTTCAGAAAGTGAAATGCAAGCTCAATCAGGTTGAAATCAGGAGATTGACTCGGCCATTGAAGAATAATCCACTTTTTACCTCCAAAAACTACTGGGTTGCTTTTGCTGTATGTTTTGGGTCATTGTCCTTTTGTACTATGAAGCGCCGCCCAATCAACTTTGCTGCATTTGACTGAATCTGGGCAGACAGTATATCCCTTTTTCACTAAACACCAGTAACCCAGTGCCACTGGAAGCCATGCACGCTCATGCTATCACACTGCTCCACCATGTTTCACAGATGATGTTGTATGCTTTGGATCATGAGCTGTTCCAAGCCTGCTCCATACTTTTTTCTTCCCGTTATTTTGTCTTGCCGTTATTGATTTATTCTGGTACAGGTTGATTTTAATTTCAGCTGTACAAAGAATGCTTTTCCAGAAGTCTTTTTTAGATGTTTTTTGGCAAAGTCTAATCTGGCCTTGTTTGCACCTTGTGGTGAACCCTCTATATTTGCTCTTGATTGTAGACTTTGACAGTGACACGTCTACCTCCTGAAGAGTGTTCTTCACTTGGCTGGATGTTGTGAGAGGGTTTTTTTTTTTTACCATGGAGAGGATTCTCCGATCATCCACCACTGTTGTCCTCCGTGGAGGTCTAGGCCTTTTTATGTTGCTGAGCTCACCAGTGCATTCTTGCAATCTCTCTGATGGATTTTTGCTGTTGTCTGTTTCACTTTTACGGAGAGCTCCTTTGACCGCATGATGTGGGTTCACAGCAACAGCTTCCAAATGCAAATGGCACACATAGAATCAACTCCAGACCTTTTACCTGCTTAATTGATGTAGAAATAACGAAGGAATAGCCCACATCTGTGCATGAAACAGCTTTTGAGTCAATTGTCCAATTACTTATGGTTCCTTGAAAAGGTGGGGACGTACATATTAAAGAGCTGTAATTCCTTAACCTTTCCTCCAATTTTGATGAGAATACCCTCAAATTAAAGCTCCGAGTGTGCACTTTAACCCATATTCATTATATAACTGTAACTATAGAACTATATGTTTTGGTCAGCAGCTAAAATAATAAAAATCGTGCCTGTGTCCAAATATATATGGACCTATATATACTGTATAACAGCAATCTTTTCTAAAATTAAATCTAAGTAAATTTGGGTTAAAGCATCAACCAAATGCATAAGTGATCACTGTATGCAAAATCCCTCCTTTTATGTTCCATAGAACATAAAAAACATAACTACATAATTCCATAGAACATACAAGTCACGCAGATTTGCCAAGACACGAGAGTGAGTAAATGATAACACCTCAAATATCATTCACAATAATTACTTAGCCAAGGATATGTACCGAGTTATGAAATTCATTTTGTGCTTGCTAACAGTTCTTTGTCTTCAGTTTGGAGGGAATGTCACCTTGAGATTTGAAAACCACTAAAAAACAGAGTCCTTATTGGTGAGTTAAAGTCTTTCGTCAAGGCCTTATATTAATAAACATTCACAAAAATTGTTTACGCTTTCTATTCCCACACAAGGTTGACAGCGGAACCTTACTCATAATTCAGCTCATTCTTTGCATTCAAGTGCCTGATTTCTGTCTTCCTTAGAAATGGACAATAACAGCCCTGAGTTTCCTTGTTTTTCTTTTGTATATATATCAATATTTTATCTTTTAAAATGCCTAATAACAAGTTGTTTTTCCACATTAACCTGTTAGCATTTTGTCCCAGCAAAAAATAATACACTTGCCCAGTTTTTTTTTCCTAAACATGGGCCATTGAAAAGTCTAGTCAAAATGACTAATAATAGCAAATATATAGCAAATATCATCACACCACACCATATTACTCATAACATAATTGTAGTTATACATTTTTAATACAATTAAAAAAAAAACATTTTCTATGAATTATCTGTATACAAATGGCACAGAGAACAGCCCAAATAGGTGCATTTCCATCTATTTCAGGATTATAAGACTAAGTTTTCACCAGTGCTTTTGCTTGTCCTTTTGACAAGACTGGGCACAGATGCAACTCTTCACTTACATTCAGAGAGGAAGAAATCAGAGGATCAGAGACTCTCACTTCAACAAAATCACATTCTGTTAAAAAGGCTACCAGGGCTACTTATACAATGTATAATTGCAGTGTAATTTACTGTTCATGAAGCAGAGACAACCGAAGCGGAAGATAATTACTTGTTTAAAATGATAAATACATAAATCATGGGTTATTATTCACGTGAGTCTCTAATAAAGCATTGCTATGGAAAAGAGGAGGGCTTTAGAAAATGGAGAGGTGATTAAGTTTTAGAGAGTGAATTGCAACACAATCTGTTCCTCATCTAATGACCCAGTGCACGTCTGATCATTTGAACCCTTTTGTTGGAGGCTGGTTTTAATCTGAATTTGGCAATTTAGTATTCATTGATTGATTGTTAATGAGCTGCACACAGTAACTGATTTTAATAGCACTGCCATACAAAATTAGGTATTCAAGTATTCAACATTCAATATTCAACCTAATGACACAAAAACACAGTTTTATTAAGATATTAGTATATTTATTAAGATATTAGGCCTAGTTGTTATCTTCAAACCAGTGAAAAAGTTGTTTTGTCTGAATCAGGAGAGAAATATCACAGATCAAGCACCATTTACAAGTGAAAACAATCCAAAACAGTTCTAAACAAATATGTTGGTTAGGATGATATTTTATAGAGAAATGGCCATTTAAAGCTAAAAAGTTTGATGGATTTGTTTCTTATAAACACAAAGCTTTTCACTTCTGATGGACTGCTATCTATCTATCTGTCTATCATCTCTCTGTCTGTCTATCTAACATCTATCTGTCTGTCTGTCTGTCTGTCTGTCTGTCTGTCTAACTTCTATCTATCTGTCTGTCTGTCTGTCTGTCTGTCTGTCTATCTATCTATCTGTCTGTCTGTCTGTCTGTCTGTCTGTCTGTCTATCTATCTGTCTATCTGTCTCTGTCTGTCTGTCTGTCTGTCTATCATCTCTCTGTCTGTCTGTCTGTCTATCATCTCTCTGTCTGTCTATCTAACATCTATCTGTCTGTCTGTCTGTCTGTCTGTCTGTCTATTTTGCAGTGTTGAGTACATTCTAGGATACTGAATTTCCTCAGTATCACTTTACATCTGGTTAGTCTTTTGTAATATAAACAAAAACCTGATCCTAAACTACAGGAAATGACGTTCAACAGCAACACAAACCTCTTAAAAATATAATATCAATACTGTATTGGATGAATAGTGTGTTGTTTTGCAGCATTAACTGGTTGGCTCACTCTAAAACATGCAGATTGCATAAATCAGATATTATCAGCATTTCAAAATATGCAAAATATGATAAAGTCAAACACATGATGATAATGGACCTCTAAACAGCTCAAGTCATTTGTTTATGGAATGAAATGTTCTAAATGTCAGAATTAACTATTTATCCGCAATGTTTTAATTGCTGTAATCCGTCTTGTCTGTTAAAGTGCATGCAGCATTTTATCTAGCCAAAAGCAACTAGATGTGCTCTCAGCTGATTTAGACAAATATAGTTTAAAACATTAAGCTTGGCTCTGCAGGAATCCAGCATAAAACAATGCACTCAAACAGCGATTAAAACTATAAACATTAGTGGGCAGAATGATAAAATGACAGTGGGAGTTTGTAACAGTTTACCCATAATGCTCAATGCCACTATTATATTTTACTCTAATTACAAGTCCTGATTGAGATGACGGATGAGGAACGTTGCTGTATTTAAGTGTCTGCAGCTAAACAGACTGATTCTTAATGTCCATTGCATTAATATTTTATAGTTATATTTTTAAATGTACAAGCTTTATTGCTTATAAAGATGCAGAGTTTTAGTTTGTTAGGGATATTAAACCACTGGCAAAAGATTCATCTTTGTCTGATTACTCTTGCAGGAATGAGTGTATTAATATAATGGCAGACGTGTGCTGTTGATCATGCCCTTGACCAGAGCAGATCTCCTTGTTTGTTAATTAGTGCGGCTGTGTCGATGAATCATGGTTGTAAATCACTATTTACTTTGGCTTCTGCTTTAGGGGAGGGATGCAGTATGAATGACGCTGATGGATTGGACAGGAACTGGGAAAGCTTTTCATGTACTTTAAAGTATTGTCCTTCTCAAGAGATTTTAAACTTTGATTCAGTTTTCAGTTAATTTCAGTTCCCTTTCAGTCGGTCACTCCGAGTCACGATGGTGACCAACGAATTGGGATCTTGCTTGGAGAGACCAATCCACTTCCAAGTGTAAACTAAACGAGCCAATGCACATTGGCATGTGATGATTGCATGCAGCTGCCGCTGATCACAGCGTGAGCATAAAAAGGCAGCCGGTGCAACGTATACCAGCTTTTCACTTCGGAGCTGAGTGACAACATTGTTCTGCTCCTACCAAACTGCTTCGTGTGTGACGAGTCTAGCGTGCTCTCGGGAGCTTTTTGTGTTGGCAGACGGCGCTTCAGTGGTGGTCGTTCCTGTGTCAAGTGGGTTGCGCACTTCAGGCTGCACTACCCCCTGTCGTGCTGCAAACGGCCGTTTCCCCTGTGTGTCTCGGCACGTAAGAGCATTTCCCTAAAAGAGCCAATTTCTCTAAAAGAGTACAATAAGCGGGTGCGTTTTTGTAAATATGACGGATCGTCTTTTTAAAGATGCCTTTTCACCCGTGCGTTTCTGGAGTGGGCTTTAGAGTAAGAAGGTTCTGAGGTCACTTTGTGCCATTCACATTCTGGGTTTGCTCAACCGTACGGCCGACGAGCTGTCACGAGCTACGCTCCCGGGAGAATGGAGACTCTATCCCCAGACGGTACAGCGTTGGGGACGCTTTGGGGACGCTCAGGTAGACCTTTTTGCCTCCCCGGACACGTCCCATTGATAGTTGTTTTACTCCCTGGCTGAGGGAACCCTCGGCACGGACGCACTGGCACACAGCTGGCTGCGGGGCCTGCGTAAGTATGCGTTTCCCCCAGTGAGCCTTCTCGCACAGACATTGTGCAAGTTCAGGGAGGACGAGGAGCAGGTCTTGCTGGTGGCCTATTGGCCTTCCCGGACTTGGTTCCCAGGACTAATGCTCCTCGCGTCAGCCCCTCCCTGGCAGATTCCTCTGAGGAAGGATCTACTGACTCAGAGACGGGGCACCCTGTCCAGACCTCTGGAAACTTTGTGTCTGGTCCCTGGATGGGACGCGGCGGTTCTTGGTGACCTACACCAAGAGGTAGTTGACACCATCACTTAGGCGAGAGCACCGTCTATGAGACACGCTTACGCCTTGAAGTGGAACCTGTTCGTTGAATGGTGTTCTCACCGAGAAGACCCCCGTAGGTGCTTTTCCTTTTTGCAGCGGGTTTATCGAGGCTGGCTCCCTCCACCCTTAAATTCTATGTCACTGCGATTGCTGATAACCATGACCCCGTGGAAGGGAAGTCTGTAGGGAAGCATGATCTGGTCATCAGATTCCTTAGGGGAACTAGAAGGTTAAATCCTCCCCGGCCCTCCTCTATACCTTCTTGGGACCTGTCTTTGGTGCTCACAGCACTACAGCGGGGCCCATTTTTGCCTTTGCAGTCAGTTGAGCTAAAGTGTCTTTCAATGAAAACTCTGCTCCTGCATGCACTGGCCTCCATCAAGAGGGTAGGGAACCTGCACACATTTTCGGTCGACGATTCGTACCTAGAGTTTGGGGCAGCTGACTCTCAGGTAATCCTGAGGCCCTGGGGAGGGGCGGGGGGCGGCCCCTGGTATGTGCCCAGGTTCCCACTACTCCCTTTAGGGATCAGGTGGTGAGCCTGCAAGCGCTGCCCCTGGAGGAGGCAGACCCAGCCCTAGCTTTGCTTTGTCCCGTCTGAGCCTTGAGATGGTACGTAGACCGGACACAAAGCGTTAGGACCTCAGACCAGCTCTTTGTCTGTTACGGAGGCCGGCAGTAGGGGAATGCCATCTCTAAGCAGAGGATGGCCCACTGGATTGTGGATACCATCACCCTGGCTTATCAGGCACAGGGTGTGCCCTGCCCGCTCAGGTTGCGAGCTCACTCTACTAGAGGTGTTGCATCCTCCTGGGCGATGGCTTTTGGCGCCTCGCTGACAGATATTTGTAGTGCTGCGGGCTGGGCGACCCCAACACGTTCGCTAGATTCTATAGCCTTCGTGTGGAGCCAGTATCCTCCTGTGTTCTCCCCTCAAACGGGTAGAAGCACTGAGAGACCCAGGTTTAGTGCCGGCTTGCTAAATGCTCCAAGTGTGCGTACTGTAGGCCCGTCTAGCTCTCTTCCCCTCGTCAGCCGACATGGCTGACATCCGGCGCCATGCCCTCACTCGCTGAATGCGTGAGAACCGGTAGAGGGCTGGGTTCCATATGTAGAGGCCTAAGTGGTTCCCATAGGTTAAAGTCCCGTATACCTCAGATTAGAACTTCTGTCATTTCCATGAGGTTTACAATCAACTCTAATCTTCCATATGCACCTAAACCGGATGGTCTATATGTGTAAATGCTTCCGAAACCTCCTTCGGGAAGGATGGGGCTTCCTGCACTTTTTCCCAGTGTTATCCAATCTCACTGAGTGGGTAGTGTTACGACAACAGTGACTAATCTTCTTGTTGCGAGCCCCGCCTACACCAAAAAGGGGCGCAGGAGGCTCGCACAGGACACTGGAAAGGGCAGCATCCATGGCACTTTGGTAGGGATCCCAATTCGTCGGTCACCGACATGACTCGGAGTGACCGACTGAAAGGGAACGTCTTGGTTACGTATGTAACCCTCATTCCCTGAGGGAGGGAACGGAGACGTCATGTCCCGTCGCCACGGCTGCTGTACCACCGCTGAGCGGCCGGGTCACCGGCTTGGCTCCTCAGCGAAACCTGGTATGCGTTGCACCGGGTGCCTTTTTATGCTCACGCTGTGATCAGCGGCAGCTGGATGCAATCATCGCATGCAATGTGCATTGTCTTGTTTAGTTTACACTCGAAGTGGATTGGTCTCTCTAAGCGAGATCCCAATTCGTCGTCACCGACGTGATGTCTCCGTTCCCTCCTTCAGGGAATGAGGGTTACATACATAACCAAGACGTTACAAGGTGAAATGTACTATCAATGAGCAGAGGGCACTTTCTATGAATATGGTACAAATTAAGGGAAGGAATTTTTTTCTTCTTGTTTCTACAAAAGATGGTCAGTAAAGTATGTTTAACCTTCTTCATTTTTATTTATTTTTTTATAGTATGAGTACAATATGAGGTTGGCCATTTTTGCAACCTTGTTACTAAATAGTTGAGTTTGACAGTTTGTGTAAAAATTCTGAAATTTAAATAGGCTGATAAGCTGATAAATCCTGATTTGTGTGACTTTATTTTCTGTCAATAAATATTATACATTTTTAAAAAAAAAAATCAAATTGTCATTTAAGTTAACAAGCTTGAATAGTTGAGCTTGTCAACACATTTTACACAATTTTTTATTTTTAAAAAAAATTGAAAAAAAGTTTGAAATTCTGATTTATGTGACTTTGTTAATGAAATACAAACCCGATTCCAAAAAAGTTGGGACACTGTACAAATTGTGAATAAAAACAGAATTCAGTGATGTGGAAGTTTCAGATTTCAATATTTTATTCAGAATACAACATAGATGACAAATCAAATGTTTAAACAGAAAATGTATCATTTTAAGGAAAAAATAAGTTGATTTTAAATTTCATGGCATCAACACATCTCAAAAAAGTTGGGACAAGGCCATGTTTACCACTGTGTGGCATCCCCTCTTCTTTTTTTTAAACAGTCTGCAAACGTCTGGGGACTGAGGAGACAAGTTGCTCCATGGGGGGGTTGTCCTGGGTGAATAGGAATGTTGTCCCATTCTTTTCTAATACAGGCTTCTAGTTGCTCAACACTGTCTTAGGTCTTCTTTGTCGCATCTTCCTCTTTATGATGCGCCAAATGTTTTCTATGGGTGAAAGATCTGGACTGCAGGCTGGCCATTTCAGTACCCGGATCCTTCTACGCGACCATGATGTTGTAATTGATGCAGTATAAGGTCTGGCATTGTCATGTTGGAAAATGCAAGGTCTTCCCTGAAACAGACGACATCTGGATGGGAGCATATGTTGTTCTAGAACTTGGATATACCTTTCAGCATTGATGTGCCTTTCCAGATGTGTAAGCTGCCAATGCCACATGCACTCATGCAACCCCATATCATCAGAGATGCAGGCTTCTGAACTGGGCGCTGATAACAACTTGGGTTGTCCTTGTCCTCTTTAGTCCGTATGACATGGCGTCCCAGTTTTCCAAAAAATAACTTCAAATTTTGATTCATCTGACCACAAAACAGTTTTCCACTTTGCCACAATCCATTATAAATGAGCCTTGGCCCAGAGAAAACTCCTGCGCTTCTGGATCATGATTAGATATGGCTTCTTTTTTGACCTATAGAGTTTTTGCCGGCAACGGCGAATGGCACGGTGGTTTGTGTTCACCGACAATGTTTTCTGGCAGTATTCCTGAGCCCATGTTGTGATTACCATTACAGTAGCATTCCTGTATGTGAAGCAGTGCCGTCTAAGGGCCCGAAGATAACGGGCATCCAGTATGGTTTTCCGGCCTTGACCCTTACGTACAGAGATTGTTCCAGATTCATTCTGATCTTGGAATGATGATAATTTCAAACTCTTTGCAATTTTTCTCTGATAAACTCCTTTCTGATATTGCTCCACTTTTTTTTTCGCCGCAGCATTGGGGGAATTGTTGATCCTCTGCCCATCTTGATTCTGAGAGACACTGCCACTCTGAGAAGCTCTTTTTATACCCAATCATGTTGCCATTTGACCTAATAAGTTGCAAATTGGTCCTCCAGCTGTCCTTATATGTACATTTAACTTTTCCGGCCTTTTATTGCTACCTGTCCCAACTTTTTTGGAATGTGCAGCTCTCATGAAATCCAAAATGAGCCATTATTTGGCATGACATTTCAAAATGTCTTACTTTCAACATTTGATATGTTATCTAGATTCTATTGTGAATAAAATATAAGTTTATGAGATTTGTAAATTATTCCATTCCTTTTTTACTCACAATTTGTACAGTGTCCCAACTTTTTTGGAATTGGGTTTGTATGTAAAAGGGCTGCAAATTCTTTTTTTTGGACCAGGCATTGGTTTTTGATCATTTTATTTTTATTATTTTTTAAAAATTATATTATTATTGTTTTGAAACACGTTTGAATCGTTGAGCTTAAGAATGAAGTCAACACATTTTTACAGTTAAAGAGATAAGCATTCCAGGCTTCAATAAATACAGTTTATACCGTTTACATGCCCACAGATTTTATTGTGATTTTATTAATATTTCTGTCAATAAATATTAAATAAAGGTTACAATAACGGTACATGGCTCTGAGACAGGGTTGCAAATTTTGTTGAAATAAAGATATCACAGAGTAGTGGCTAGGTTTTTATTTTTATTTTTTTATTTTATTATTATTATTTTTTTAATACAAATATTCGTTCAATTATTATTAGTAGTAGTAGTAGTATTTATGTAGCAGAGTTGAATAGTTGACCTTGACAAATGCAAGTCAACACTTTTTACACAATTTGTGTAGAAATTAAAATGAGATTAGCATGCAGTAGATAGTCAAAATAAGGTCACTTTTTGGGGGTCGCAATTTTAAGGAATGTTAGATTGTTTGTAATGGAAGAAATCAACAGGGTTGTGGGCCAAATCTAAATATGATGTCTTTGGTAGTTAATCTTTAAAATAGTTCTTTGCTACTACAGTATGATTTTAATATAAATTCAGCAGACATTTAATGAGTTTAATAAGCAAATTTTAATACTAGGTCAACATCTAGTCTTCACATAAAAAGAACATCAGATTTATGCTTAAAAAAGTGTACTATTCATTGATGAATGATGCACTGCCTGCATTACTTGAGATACTCTCTCCATAGGTTGTGGTCTGATGTGTTAAGCCTAACACTGCGACTTAGTCACAGAGACAACCTGCTGCTTTTAATCTATAGTTTTGTGAGCTTCGGCATAATTTAATTCTCTCATGCACTTCACAGAACCCGTAACACATGGTGAGTGCTCGTGCAGACATCTCTTCATTTGATTTGTGTAGCGTAAATCACTATGACGTGCACTGGTTAGATGCATAAGGTGCACATACCTAGAGAATGACTTGACGCATTACACATTCACCGGAGAGACTCATTACAACTCTCTAGTGCACGAATACATGGCAGATAATAAATCTCTGATTACATAGATGCACTTTATGTCATTTGTCATTTATTCACATTGAAAACTGCAGCCGTATGGCTTCCATGTTTGTACAAAGGAAGCCAGTCTGCTTTATGAAAACAGATGTTTGCAGCGACACGCATTTCCGTGCTTCCAAACCCAATAGAATACAAATTGTAATATAGTTTGGGCCAAATCTTTGTAAAAACCCCATGAATTTATTTGGGCATGCTAAACAGACAGTCATTTCCAATATCCGATTGCAGATATTAGAGAAATTATGCAGAGATCTGATGCTTTTTGTTCAAAGCCTGTAGACCCGATGGTTCCATTAGCGTGTAATATCGTTTCCCTCCAGTGTATGATAATTACGTTAAATGATGTTATTCATTTTCTCAGCAGACATCCTTTTTTGCTTGCACACAAAGTGTTTACAGCTCCTCAAGAACTAAGAAGCTTTTAAACGGTTAACATGTCACTTGTATAGTTGACGCTGCATGCTTTCTTTGTTCAAAGACACCAGATGAAAGCACTTCTTATTGAAATGCTTGATAATACTTTCTTTGTACAGCCCTGTCTAAACCACACAAACAAGACCCAGCCAATGCACTAAAGCACAATTAACTAACCATCTGGGTCTGAGGTGCACTAGTTAAATTTTTCATTGAAAATGAAGACAGGTTCTAAAGAAATAGTAGGTTTTATATTGTGGGACATCATCTTCTACAGCTATTGTTAAGGCTTTGATAAACACCTTTAGAACAAAAATATCTATGCTTTTTGGTTCTGGATTTTGCACTTATTCACAATTAAGCTAGATCTATTGCAGTGCTCATGATTAAAGTGAAACATGAAATGAATGAAAAGTGCCGATTGCGGAATGACATTTACAGTACATTTGCTCACATTGCAACAGAATTCTTTTTAAGTGTGGTTTGCAGCATTGAGCATTATAACCAATCACACGCATGTCTGCTGTGCTTATGAATGCAATGTCCAATCAGAGGCATTATGATTCGTCACCGCGGAGAACGTCGGAGTTGTTCAGTGCATGTTCTCGCTGACTGAATTGACTAAATCTGCATTTGCGAATTCTCTCTCATCATATTAAACACTAAAGTGCAGAAAAAAAGTAAGAGATTAATTCTGCAGTGCTGACAGCTTCATTCATTATAACGGGACTTAGATGTTGCAAAATTGAGACGGAGGTCATGGGCCTCTGCTTGATTTCTTTATATAATTTATTCCCAGTTTGTGCTGTATTTAAGGGCTGAACTATGGATGTGTTCATTGTCTGATGAAGAGCTTGTCTCGAAATGTCACCTGTGGTGAGAACATAAATAAATAGTTTTCTGCTTTTGTGTGATGGGTGTCTGAGGCTGGAAAACAGATGGACCCAAGGGCAGAAGAATAACATGCAGGCTTAGGTGACTGAACAAAAAGTGCTTTACTGAGGAGTCCAAGTTCAAAAGTACAACAAAAAGGAAGCCGTGCTTCCACAGAAAAAATACAAGAAACAAAAACACAACAGACTTCGCTTTCTTGGTGAGGATAACACCTGCATAGTAGGCTC
The DNA here is from genome assembly GCA_018155175.1 of Sinocyclocheilus anophthalmus. Classification (NCBI taxonomy): domain Eukaryota; kingdom Metazoa; phylum Chordata; class Actinopteri; order Cypriniformes; family Cyprinidae; genus Sinocyclocheilus; species Sinocyclocheilus anophthalmus. Next base: position 424,108 of record JADLZN010006766.1, read on the forward strand.
AAGACTGAACACAACTGAAAGAAAGAGGCATGCTTAAATAGGCAAACACAAATTAGGTAATGACCCACAGGTGGGAGGAATCAAGTCCTAATGAGTAGTAGTACAATTAAATCTACAGAAGCTAGGGCCACCTAGTGGCTGGGAGAGTCATTACATGGTATAAGTGTCAGTGCCAGCTAATGGTTGGGGGAGTCATTACAAGCTAGAGCCTTACATTTTGGAGCTGTGGTGTGCCAACTTTGCTCTTCCTTCCCAGTTTGAATAACCATTTTGTTTCTCATGCTGCAGAAATAACAATAATGTGAAGTCTTGGGGCTTAACCCCCGAGTTTTGTCAAAGCCCCTTATCTTTTTGATGATGGAACATGTTTCACTTCTCAAATAAAATGTTTAATAACTTTAATTTGTTCTTCTAGTATTAGAAATTCATGATGAAAAGCAGTCTGCTCTGCTGGCTGTAGATTACTGCTTACCTTACAGGGCTGTAAAGTATTTAAAAAAAAGTATCTTTTTGCATTTTATTCAGCAACAGCAATAGCTGATAGGGATGGGCGTATCGATCCAAAGTATCGATATTGACGCGAGTATCAAAAGTATCGATACTCAAACATTAAATATCGATACTAAGGTGTGTTTTTTACCAGCGATATTGTTTAACAAAAAATTTGTACAATATGCATTGGATTGGACGAATAACCTTTGTTAGCGAGTAATTGTGTAGGATAGAACTATTTTCCTTCTCATCTGAACACGCAAATGCTGCAAGACAGAACTAATCAATAACAGTGAGTGTTCACTCACTTCTGACAGTGCATTCAAACAGGGCTGATTTTCCCAAAAGTATCATAAGAAAGCATAAAAGCTTTGGGGAACGGCAGCCTGAACATGCTTATCAGAGTTGTCACAATAAAACAAACTGAAATTGTAGCCTACATTGTTTGTGCAATTACAGTTATTTAAATTGATCGTTGAAAGATAATATTGATCATGTTCTATTCTGTTATGTTAATAGAAATCATACACTGTCAGAATAAAAAGGTTGCATTTTATGCATGCAACAGCCTGTCACTGGCAGTCCCTTATGAAAATGAACCATGGTTTTACTAAAGTGACCATAATTCAACTGTAGTATTTATAGATTTGAATCATGTGTAAACAAAAAACATATTTGAACCATGTGTAAACAAAAATATAACCTAATAAGTTACAATTAAGGCGTATTGAATGTTAAAATGCGTTTTAAACATAAAGTTAAGTGCTTATCATTACCCATTTTACTCTTAGTAATTTAATAATTTAATACATTTCATAATTTAAAAGTTTAGTCCAGAAGTATCGAATCATTATCGATGATACTGCCTTGAAAAATATCGGTATCGTATCGAAAACAAAATAAGTGGTATCGCCCATCCCTAGCGCTGATACAACTCACAGTGCATGCGCACAATGGAAATACCGTAATACATGTAACACAGTTGCACTAATATACCACAGCCTGCCATGCTGATTTTTTTTTTTTTTTACATATTTGTACATATTATAATATAGTAATTAGGGCTGGGGTTTGCAACCCATTTGGCGATTTGATTCGATTCTTATTTGGTTTGTATTCTATTCAATTTCGATTCAATATCGATTAGTTATCAATATTTCATTAAAAATGCTAGTTTTGCAGACATGGAATCCATATTTAAATAACGGAATCCCTCCTACTCAGCTATATTAATGAAATACACATTCACATTAACAATTTCATTTGCTCCAGACTAACAATCTCCCTCGTCAGTCTTGAAAATGTGTTCTCATTGTCTGTATACAATCCTTCAGGGCATCATATCTTAAGGAGATTCCACATATTTCAATCACTTTTTATCATATGCAGTTATACATTCATACACAAAAATCTAAGTCACATAGTAATTTATTAAATAATATATATTTAATCGATGTAATCTATATTTAATTTATACATGGTCTATAAATCAACTCTAGTACAGAATAAAAAAATAAGTTCTGTAAACATACCTTGACATTAGTTTGTCATGTAAAGTGGACGTGTAAACAAAAATATAACCTAATAAGTTACAATTAAGGCGTATTGAATGTTAAAATGCGTTTCAAATATAAAGTTAAGTGCTTATCATTACCCATTTTACTCTTAGTAATTTAATAATTTAATACATTTCATAATTTAAAAGTTTAGTCCAGAAGTATCGAATCTGTATTGATATCGACGATACTGCCTTGAAAAATATCGGTATCGTATCGAAAACAAAATAAGTGCTATCGCCCATCCCTAATAGCTGATAACTTTGTCCATATAAGGGATTTCCTGTTCTATTATATCTGTGAGTCTCACTTGTGGAGTTTCTGCGCGAGGGTGCCCTCTGGCTGCCAGTATGAATGAAACAGACTAATGCTCACAACAACTCGTTAATATCACTGAACATCCATATCCACACGTTTCTCTCCAGTGTAGAGAAGTGTACATGAGTTTTTTTCCCTCAGTGGATGTATACAATTTCCTGAAGAAAAAAAAATAACTGTCACTGATTTATGATATTTTATATTAAAACCATAGACATTTCAACAATTTATAGTTATAGGCCCCTTACATGTTAACAGGTCACTCCGCAGTTTTCCGTAAAATTAAAGTTTCCTGTGAAATACAATGATATAATAATTATCATATTTATTTTTAAATACTCTGTTTTATCAATTATAGTGAAACAGTGTTATTACAATAGTAATACTTCTTATTTTGTTTAATGTTTTTATATAGCAATAATATTAGAACATTAATGTCCTGTTAAAGTGATGAACTGCAATACTTTGGATGTTTTTAGAGATATTTTAGAGTATCATATGTTTTATTCTTGTGCTAAAATTGTGTGGCCTGTGCTACAAATCTTTCAACCTCTGTAGCACCAATGCTATAAAAGGTAACGTTCAACACTGTTACGTGTTCAGATCGCGATCTCGATTAAATCACCCACGCAATCTAAATGACAACAATTCCTTTAAACTATTAAACCATTGACAAGTACAGTCAATGACACTGTAACTTTCAAATCCATGTTTGTGCTGCCGCTGAAAAGAGAGAGCAGTAGATATGAAATAAATTCACATGCAACCAAATTCTTTTCAACCACACAGTAGTAGTGACCAAAATAGAATAAATTATCATTTTTATTAGTTTTCTTTTTTCAGAATCGTGGGAGCTTCATGATCTCTCTTTGCCCCACTAATAATCAAAACTAATAATCATCATTATAATATCAAGAGCAATAATCAACAATGTTTTTGTCAGAATATTGCAGCTTCATCCTCGAATGAGTTTCTGTATTTTAATTTATAGGATTATTGTGTAATGTTTGTGTAAATACTTGCATGAGCAGCATTAAACAGCCAGTGTAAATAAATATAAATGCCAGCTTCTCTTCCACCTTTGAAGTGTAAAGATGGCTTTTGTTGATGGTTAAAAAAGATTTGATTGGTAGCAGTCTATAGTATTGTGATTAATTAAAGTAACTACACTCTAAAAAATGCTGGGTTAAATATGGACAAACCCAGCGATTGGGTTGTTGCTATTTTACCCAGCACTGGGTTTTTTTTAACCCCATTTTTTAGAATTTCTCTAATTAATATTTGACATAAAATGAAATTATTGAGGTAATAATAAAAATTAACCTTACAAAGTTCAAATAAATGCCTCTGGAAATCAGTTCCAGGGAGGTAAATATTGCCCCTTAATGGTGAAGGTACACTCTAAAAAATGCTGGGTTAAAAACAAACCAGTGCTGGGTAAAATAGGGACAAAACCAGCGATTGGGTTGTTTTGACCCAGCGGTTTGGTTACTACCCAGAAGGTTGGGTTAAATGTTTAACCCAACTTTCTGGGTAGTAACCCAATCGCTGGGTTTGTCCCTATTTAACCCAGCACTGGGTTGTATTTAACCCAGCATTTTTTAGAATGTAATGTCTGCCCCTGATATGTTGTATTTTAAATGCTGGTATATTGGCTTCTACACCAGCAAGACTTCCCAGGTCAACCAGCTTCACCAGAAAATAAACAGCCTGGCTATAACGGTCTACCAGCACCAAACCTACCTGGTTAAACCAGCCTATGCTAGCATGGAATTTCATGTTGAGCTGTTCAGAAGGCAAATCACTGGACATTAAATGCAAGCACATAATATATGTCTTAACATGGTTTGCTGCATCAAGCTAATGAATTTACCAGAATGTTCATGGTTATGAGAGTTTAAGGAGAGTTTGACTGATATGTACAACAAGCACTCAGACTGCACTTTGAAAATGGCCTTTGAGTAAATACGATTTTGAGAGCAGTGATTTTTCTCTTGTTTCCTCTTAATAAACAGATAAATGTAATGAAGAAAACAACATTTTCAAAAAAGTAACCCTTTCTTGGTCTGGCAAGCTTCATTTGAAAGGCTTTCCTTGTAAAAAGAAGTACACTTTAGTATACTTTTTAAAGAAAAGAGTACTTATTACGGGAGTAACATAATAAATATACACTCAAATATACTTAAGTGTGATGTGAACAGAATTTAATGTTTTCATTGCACGTTCATTGCAATTGCATTAAATGTATAGTTTAAATTTAAATGCAATTAGCTGATATTTATACAGAATCTGTTTTACCCACTTAAAGGGATAGTTCAGCCAAAATTTTAATTCTGTTGATGGTCCTCATTGACTTACAATAGTAAGAAGTCAGTGAAGGCCGTCATCCTTTTGGTTACCCACATTCTTCAAAACTTTTTCTTTTGTGTTCAACAGAAGAACGACATAATTTAAAAGAAACAATTTTCATTTTGGAGGAACTATCCTTTTAATTAGGACTTAAGTACCTCTTTATGTGTAATTTCGCAATTAAGTCTATTGTCTTTGAAATGTAATTAAAGTGTACTGCTAAAAGTTTGCCTCTCCATGGAGTTTCAGACAGAAAATTATGCAATGGAAACTGAATATCCTACAGTTTGGTACATTATTTTGTGTAATTGTTTATTTTAAGAACATCCAACACCCTTGGGTGGATTCGGATTGGTGGAAAAATCATCCTCCACACAGACACAGGTCTGACTCCAAACGAAATGCTGTACACTGTTCTCTGCCAGGGGAGACAAAACTTAATTAGATACATTACAATTAGAAGTACATTAAGGCCACAATCATTCAAACTTTGTATAATTGTAATGGGGGTATAAAACTATTAAGCGAGTATCCTTAGACAAACCCTTAGATAAAAGATGGGCTGTTGATATGAAAAAAACATGTTTCACTTCAAACCAAGAGACACTTTTTAAATGCACAACAACATGCTTTGTGCATTTAAACATTTCTATGAATGTTCATCGATTTTTAAGAGTGCACAATGAAAGAATTCCAGTCTTTCAACAAGCAGGCCTGTTAAGTCAGTTGTTGTTGCTCATAGTAATGTTCAAAGACAACTCTCAGAGAAGATGAAGTGCTGTGGTGGTTCCTAAAACACCCACCACTCCATCAGAATTAGCAGGTTATTGCTTCATTTAAGACACTATATGGGCTAAACAACCATGGAAGCAGAACAGGAGATTTCCATATTCTGTTCGGCAGATAAATGTGCACACGGAGCATAAAATGACAAAATGTCAAATGCTTCCTGTGCGATTAAGTGGTTTATTCTTGCTTTCCTGCTGAGAAATGAGTCATACGAACGTTTAATGCACCGTCAGAGAGGAGAGTTATGGCTCTGACACGCCGTCTCGAAGCGTATTCTGTGCGTTCTCTGACTAAGCACTGTACTGCATTATTTTATTTCAATTGAGCAATTTATTAATTTTTTTAGATATTTTGTTATGTAATTTCACTTTTTGATTTATTTCTTCTAATCCATTTTAAATTAAACTTTTTTTTATGAATGACATGATTAAATAATGTCAGAATCTGTTTCTTAATATGCTTATATAACTCAGATTTGTGGATTAAATATATGTATTTCTTAAATCAGGTTTGTGATTGTATGGGGTTATTTTAGATGTATTTTGCATTACCCATTAAACCTCAATTTTTTTCAGTCAGTCAATCAATCAATCAATCAGATGCTTATTGAGATGCATTTGCATTTGAGTATATTTACATAACACTGAAAATGATTAATCTAATAAAAATGATTACTGACATGCAATAATGAACGCACAGTTCTTCCAACATGGTCCATGAAGTATAAATTTTAAACAAAATATATAAATACATATGGCGCTTCAAACATTGATTTTTCATTATCATCTGATGTTTCTGGAAATACCTCATTTGCATTGTGTATGATCACTTACTGGTAATTTGTCCTGAAAAATGACATGATAAACTAGATCTAAAACAGTTAGATGATTTTCTTTCCGCTATATGATTTAATTCCAATTCCATTTCAAATCCCATTTCAGGATTTGAATTGTAATTTAAAAGACATTCTCCTAAAGAGAAATAAATGAGATCGACAAGCCATCAGACAACTGATGATCAAACAACTGAAGATAAAATAAAAACAAATGATCTACTAATTACGTTTCATACCATTAAAGCATCATGTCACAACTCCAGACTTCCTGTTGAGAAAAAGCTCTTTTCTATTCAAATCACATGCTACCAGTGTGTTCCCGAACCTGCCGTCCCTTTGACTCCAGGAGCACAGATACCTGCAGAACTGCATGGAAAAGGGTTATTTTGCTTTCACTTACTCCGCACATACATTTGTAATATTTGAATTAGCAATGTCATGTTTTTCCTGTTTGTCTTTATGTTATTGCTAAAAAAAACTGTTGTAAAAATAGCAACATTGGGGTAAGTAAATGCAACGGAGAAATTATGCTTTTAAAGAGAGGGTGATATTTGTAAACTAGCTTTTTACCAGAGAATGCTTGCTTGTGAAACTCGCCATGCTTGGCGTGATGTGGCCGTGATGTGGTATTACCGCCCCTTAATCTGCAAGTTGCCACCCATGGTGCCGCCATTGTATTTACGCAAGTGTCATGGCAAACGAGCAAATCATGCTAACTGTTGTGTCTTTGGCTGCACTGACGAGCACAGAACACTATTTAGAGTCCCAGCCTCAGAGGAGACAACAGAGCAGTGGATTTATTGATTTATTTACTGTATAGTTTGCTGCTGCCACACAGATCTAATATAAACATGCGATTTCTTTCCCAGATGTTTACCTTTACAGACATAACCAACTGTTTTTGTAACTCATGTGTGTTTTTAACTTAAACTTGTGTGTATTTGAGAGTTTGAGCGCAATAATACATGAAAGAGAACTTCGTTTAGTACTCACATGCTGTGACAGCCGCTTTCTGTGTGCGTGCTTCGGATGTGTGCGCTCAGAAAACCGTTTATGAGAAGTTTAAACGAATATGGTTTACAATGCATGAATTCAGCGCAATATACATGATAATCAAAACCAAACAGATGTTGTTGTTTTTTCGCAGAGGCAGAGTATCTGAGGAACAAGCTGTAAAGGCACAGCCCTATTCTGGAAAAGAGAGCGGGGAGCAGCATCTCATTTGCATTTAAAGAGACTCAAAATTGGCTTTTTCAAAATTATATAATAAATGATCTGTGGGGTATTTTGAGCTGAAACCTCACAGACACATTCTAGGGACACCTGAGACTTATATTACATCTTGTAAAAAGGGGCATAATAGGTCTCCTTTAAGTTTTTTAAGTTGAAATAGTTGAAGATTTTGGATCGCGTTTTAAGGCGAGACACTGCAGGTGAACATGCAGGGTAAAAAAAATAACTAATAATTATCGCCTTACTTACCCAGCTGATTGATTACATTGATAATTGCAAAAAAAAATTTGTATTACAAGTTTTCTAAAATGTTAGGTTTAAATATGCAAATGAGTCATTATTTAATGAAATATGCGCTAATACATTTCTAGTACAAAAATCTAAACACCGGATGAAGTCGGTTTCAAAATTCTTGTTTAATTTTTTTCTTTGACATATTAGAGTCAAAAAATTTTACAGAGGGAATTTTGGGTATCTAATTTTTGTCCTTCCATAATTCAGAAAATGCTTAGAACGGACAGAAAACACTAGTTTCTATAATTTTGTGGGGTGAATTAACATGTGTATATAATCAAGGCAAATTATAATGAAACAAATCCCTTTGTAAATAAAACCTCACGGAGATAGACAGATAAAAATGTAAGTTGGGTGTGTAAGTGCTACTGAAGTGGAGATTTATGGCTCAGTAGGAGAAAAAACTCATTTTGAGAAAATGGCCTTTAAAAATATGCATTGTAATTGAAATCTATATTGACACAAATAGATAAAGTGCTATAAAAGAAACACTTAGTGTCTTTTGGATGTTTTCTTTCCACTAGTCTGAAAAAACCAAAAAGCCCAAAATCTCAAATTTGACAGGTGCATGAAAAAACAGTGTTTTTGCCTGCAGTGTCTCCCCTTAAATAATCTCTTCAATGAGCTCAATGTTTCCATTGCATTGTGCTGTGTCCTCTTACAGTATCTGACACGTTACACTGTGGGTGCCTCTTTGTATCATCACATATGTTGGTCCCGTGACTACCAGCTGGAAACTTGACTGGAAAATTGCAGTGGCTGCCTTTTTTGGAACACGTCTTTTAATTTACCCCCTTCTAGTTCTCCATCTGAGCTGTTAAATCCAGCAGGGCTTTTCAGAGCAATAATGAGTAGGTTTCCCTGTGAGCAAACACACACACACACGCTATTACACAGATTACTCACGCAATTGAACAGACATCCTTATGACCATGTGACTCAGCTCACTGTCAACTCCTGAAGTACCGAGACAAAATACAAGAGAATTAGTGGGATGGAATTTAAGAGTCTTTAAGATTCAACATGAAATGGGCTGTGCCTCTCGGAGAATGATGTGTCGCTGTCTGTTGCTGCTATTCTTGCAGCTGTGAAAATAGGAGCGTTTGGGTGATAATACTCTTTCAACATCTATCTATCCATCTATCCATCTATCTATCTATCTATCTATCTATCTATCTATCTATCTATCTATCTATCTATCTATCTATCTGTCTGTCTGCCTGCCTGTCTGTCTGTCTGTATGCCTGCCTGTCTGTCTGTCTGTCTGTCTGTCTGTCTGCCTGTCTGTCTGTCTCTGTCTGTCTACCTGCTTCTCTGTCTGTCTTATTAAAATTTTAATTTGTTTTGATTGAGTTTAATTGGCTTACACTATACATCAAACGCTTATTTTCATTTACTTTTCGTTACGTTTATTTTTTTTACATTTAATTTGTATTTTTGTCTTTTCTAATATTCATAAATATCTGTAAATGTAACACTAAAAGTGTCTGTAATTGTAACAATAAAATATAAACATCCATAAAACAAGATAAATGTACAATGCAAAAATGCACAATGTATTATTTTCAAAGATATCTATTTTTTTACTCTGCCAAATAATTTATCTTGTTATAAGCATAAATCTAATTTAAACAAATATTTTGTTTAAACTAAACACACAAAAATGTAAATGTAAATATGAAAAAATAAAGTAAATAGGAAACAAATTACCCGCTTTTCTTATTATTTAGCATAAATATTTTTGTCCAATAATTTGGTCATTTTTCAGGTTACAGTTTTTTTTTTTTTGGTGAAATTTTCACAAGCATTTTTAACACTTATAGTACTAAAACATTTTTTAAACCTTTTAGTGTGTTTTCAGTTGTATTAGTACAAAACTCACAAGGATTTCACAACACAGAATGTTTCATCTATGTAAACATTTTATTCACAGGATTTAGATCTCATCAGTAATCAGAAATTGTGCAATGTTTGTAAGTTTGCTGTTATGCTGTAGCACTATTTCATGTTAGACAGCTCAGGGTGAAGATCCCCCATATAATGGATCAATGGCGAGCTGCTGTTTTGAATTCTGTGTGCTTCTGTAATGGTGTTGCCGAAGTGGAGTACTCTGGCTGATGTGACCCAGGCCACCCACTCTCACTCTGCCTGTGCTGCTCTTTAATAACCATGTGTCTGGTCTCAGCCCACCAGGGGCACTTCACCCTAATACCCCCGCTGAAAATAAGATATTGGATATTTCAGAAAATCTTTTGAACCCTGTTCCTACCTTGTAAATCCATTTGACATCTACAGGATGTTAACGGGAGGTCACGAGAGGTCACCCAAAAAGTGAAAATTGTATTATCTGATCAAACTCCAGCGACATAAGATTATTGCAATTAATTTTGCAAACAGTGAAAGACAGGAACAACCTGAATGTCAAGTTCTAAAAAAAAAAAAAACTATGTATTTACATGTACTTCATTTGCAAATGATTTAAAAGATGGAAGGCATGAATACAGTTGTTATTGATAAAATGCCATTTTCCAAGTGTATTTTACATTTATATTATACTATTAACTACTTGCATATAATATATTATAAATTAAACAAAGGGCCATTTAAGTGTACTTAAAGACTTCACTTTCATGAATTTTTAATACACTTTAGTGTATTTATAAAACAAAAGTGCATTTTATAATGATATCAAAATTTTAAGTTTTACTGTAAAGTACAGTTTAAATTGTTTTATTAATCTGTTTTAAAGACGTACACTTATTCTGATGTTTAACTAACACGCTAAAGCACATGTAAAGTACTAATAGTATAATTTGAACTATATTGTGTTATTTTATATTACATTGGAAGTGAATACAATTTAAATACATTACATTGCAAATTCATCATTACAAATGTATATATTTAAGTATGTGACATACAAGTTTCAATTTAAATGACATGAAATTATATTTTAGTTTATATAAATGAATGCTGGTCAGTACATTCATCAGTACACTTTAACCATTTCAAAGACAACAGAAGTATTTATGAAATTACATATAAAGATGTACTTAAGTCCTAATTAAGTTTATCAAAAAAGCACTAAGTGGAAATAATTACATTTACTATAAATTTAAACTACAATACATTTTCATTCAATTGCACCTAATGTGCAATTGAGTGTTGAAAACATTAGATTCAGTTCACACTTAAGTATATTCTTTAAAAGTATGTCATTTCCATAATAAGTACTCTTTAAAAGTATGCTGAAGTATGTTTTTAGGGGCCAAGCCCCATTGTTATTAAACAGATTACCAGTTCAGAATTGTAATTTTCGAATGACTATAACTTTTGAACCCTTTGACTTGGAAAAAAAGACATTTCTATCATGACAACTCTCGGAAGATTTTAGCATGGTGATGGATATGACAATGTTAATGTATTTGGTCATGGCGGAACAGACCTGCTACGCTGCTGCTGTTGGTTATTGCTGTAGTTGTGGATTATTGCTGCTGCTGCAAGCAAGTACAGGAACTTGCTACTGCCAATGCATATGGCGATACGGTGCTGTGAGTATTTAAGACATACTGCTGCTGCACAAATAGCATATAAAATAACCCGTAGCAGATCTATACAGGTGGAGCTGGGGAAGGTGGTGGGTTTCAGAGGATCTCTGAAAGTGCACTGCCAAAGCTAAAACAAAAACCTTGATGTAACCAGCCATTTAAAATGTAAAGGCAGCAAAATCCTGGCAGCATGGCAAAAGTTTTTGTTTTCCCCAATAAAGAAATCATAAAACAACACAATGCCAGAGGATCATACATACACATAATGAAAGGGTGAGCTTATAAAACATTCTTAATGTTGGAAACACTCACACTAACACACACAACACACACACACCACCTGATACAAGCATGAATGAGCCTATAACACAGCTGGTTTTATATTTTTCATTTTATTGATTAAAAACAGTCACTCACACATACAAAACCAAAGAATTGAATGAGCAAATGACTGAGCATTTTTTTTTGTGACAATCAGTGTGCGTGCGCACACACACACACAAACACACCCACTTAAAGTAAGATCAAATAGTCCTACGACAAGAGGTGTGATGAATTCCAAACAAAGCAGTATTCCTTGTTAGGTGTTTTGTTTAGTATTACCTGTTTGATATTTTTTTTTTACCATTTTATAGTGTTAGTTATGTTTTTGATAACTATGTTTTTTTTTTTTGTTAGAATAAATGATTAATCTGTCTCCGACGTTGTATTTCATATAGCATGGTACGAATGTGTTGTAAGCCATATATGGCCTCTTTGAATAGCTCACCCACACAATGTTCTTCTTTTTAAAGGGTTCCTATTATGCTCTTTTACAAAGTCTTGATTTTGTTTGGGGGGTGTACTAGAACAGGCTCTCATACTAGGTTGTTCAAAAAACACATTATTTTTCACATATTGTACATTATTACAACACCTCTCTCCCCAGGCTGGTATGAACGGCTCGAATAGTTTCTGAATCAAATGAAGGCCCGCCTTCTCAAACACAAAATGTGCTGTGATTGGTTAGCTGAGCCAGTCTGTGCTGTGATCGGTTAGCTGGGCCAGTGAGTGCTGTGATTGGTTAGCTGGGCCAGTGTGTTTTGTGATTGGTTAGCTGGGCCAGTGTGTGCTGTGATTGTTAGCTGGGCCAGTGTGTGCTGTGTGTGGTGTGTGCCAGTGTGTGTTGTGATTGGTTAGCTGGGCCAGTGTGTGCTGGGATTGGTCAGCTGGGCCAGTGTGTGTTGTGATCGGTTAGCTGGGGCCAGTGTGTGCTGTGATCGGTTAGCAGGGCCAGTGTGTGTTGTGATCGGTTAGCTGGGACAGTGTGTGCTGTGATGGGTTAGCCGGCCCAGTGTGTGCTGTGATTGGTTAGCTGGGCAGTGTGTGCTGTGACTGGTTAGCGGCCAGTGTGTGCTGTGATTGGTTTAGCTGGGCCAGTGTGTGCTGTGATAGTTTAGCTGGGCCAGTGTGTGCTGTGATAGTTTAGCTGGGCCAGTGTGTGCTGTGATTAGCAGCACTCGGCGCCTGGTCGGGAAATGTCACGCCCCTTACAATAGCCGCCTGCGAGCTTCAGTGTAAAAATTGCATCAAAATCAAATCAATTTGAACACGATTTAAACCCAGATGATTGCAACCACTCTAAGTTCATCTGCCTTGGGAAAGCTAGCGTGTCTCCGACATAGTGACAACACTCGTTGCCTTCTCTAGTGCAGCTCAACCAGGTCTCGTCCCATTCGTCGATATTTGTGACATCACAAATCCCGGAAAATATGTGTTGTAGTCCAAACGAGCTGTTTGTTGTAGTTCTTGAAAAGTGTTTTCTGTCAAAGAGATATCTCCTTTTGAAGTGGACTTTGAGCTTTGTAACTTTGCAGATCTTTTTTTATGCTCAAACAGCAACATTACAGACTAACTAAAGTTGAAAAAGTGAAAAAGCATAATAGGTCTACAATTTTAACAACAATGGTTTATAAATTTCAGCCTTTATGCAGCCACTACAGCACTACAGTACAGTACTACAGTCATATAGTGGCTATTGATATTTTTTACATTTTTATATTTTTATACCATCATATTTCACCAACGTCACCAAAATTTTAGGTTAAATATAACATAAAAATAGGCATATTTTACATAAAAAAATATGGTACTTTAAAGTTAAATAAATTCAAATATCACAAAAATTGCATAAATTGATATATTTTATCAAAGATAGTGACATGACATTTTTTTTTTTATAATGGGATCACACCTGATACCTTCGTGCCCAAATTTGTCCACAAAGGACAAATCAAGGGCTGCTATATTAAGGATGCTTGAGGGTTAAACGATGTGAAATATTGGCACAGAATTTGGTAGGGATCATCGACAGCATGTCCCAAAGGTACCTGAGAAGTCTGAACACAGTGCCACCTAGTATTTCAAAGATATAAGGTTTTTGCGAAAATGCTAATACATTTTGAAATCTTTGTCTAAAATGTATTTAGTTGGCGTCATTCCATTGTTGGTTTTTGCCAATTCTGACATTACCTCATGTTTCACTTTTATCATGTAATTTTTATTTTTTTGTTTGTATTTATTCTTACTTTTGAATCAGTCCTAAGTATTACTAAATGCTTGTGACCAATGCTTGTGGTGTATCGTGTTAAGCTGCAAAATTGCTAAACCTAATGTTTGGGTATTTCGAATCGCATGTCTTTTTTTTCTTTTGTTCATTGTCACCTGAAATTCTGAACCATACTGGAGAAGGCTATGCAATCAAATCACATCTGCGCTGCTGATGATTTTTTTGGTACATTCTGTTCTTTGCCTTTTTGTTGTTTTGCAGCACCTTAAGAGCTTGGCCCTGCCATTGCTGCTTGCACTTATATTTGAAATATATGTTTATGTACAAATTGTCCCAAAATGTCTGTTTTCTTGGATATAAATGTTTTTTTCCCCTTTTTTTCAGAACATCAATTTCCCAACACATTATTTTCAGGAGTTGTTCATGAGGGGCTGAAATCAGCCCAGTGGTCTTTTTATCACCTGTTAGAGCAGGAAAAATCAATAGGAAAGGGAGGTGTTACAGCTCTAAAGCTCTCGGCCCATTTAATGTCACAACATTTATGAAACTCTAATCTGAAAATGTGAACTTTTGCTAGGTGCCCGGGGAGGTTATATATCTCCCTGGATTATATAGTGTAAAGTAACAGCAGAGCCTAATTGATTGTTAAGTAAAGTAATGAATGCTTACAGAAGTGGAGTGGTGCTGCTAGCCATTTAGCTGGCACTTTGTATCCAAAATCACTTGTAATACACTAATTGAAGACTCAGTCAGCATAGGACAACCTGGGGCGTCTCTCTCTCAAACAATATTGATCCAGTAAACCATCACTGCCGGACTCAACCTTTGTAAGGACTGAACCCGCGACCTTAATGTTAGCAGCAAATCTTTAATCACATTGTGCATGCCAGCACATTAACCAGGAGCCATGCTTCATCTGACCCAAGCTCACTTGGCCTCTTTCCATTGTCAAGTATTGTGTCATTTGGTAGACAGGAAAAGGTATTTTCTAATGCTATGACCTTTGCAAAAATCTATCAGATTCACAGAGGTGCTTTTGTGGTTTTTGAATCGAGAAGTGAAGGGTCAGTGTTATTTGCCTTGGATCAGGATTGTGTTTGCTTTATGATTTCTTTTGGGATAACATCTCAATCAAGTAGATCAATATTCTGATGACTTGTAAATGTGACCTCCCATGGAGCGGGGTTACGGTTCACTGATGTGTCAATAACAGGCTGAATGCTGTGGTAATTGGAAGCATAACTGGGAATTGTCTATGATTGTTCCTGTCACTAAAAGAGTCTTCACCAAACCCTTACAGTGTAAAGATCTAATATAAGACCTACTGTAAGGCCCAAAATGCAAGTACGCAAACATTTCTAGCTCAATTTAATGTGTTATTGTTTTCCAGAATGAATGAAGGCAATTCATAATGCAACACATTGGTTTCTCAGCATTGCTCTCCGCATTTCTGTGCATTAGGTGCATTAGTACCTGTTTACTTTTTCAGCAGCGCAGGATCCTGAAGGTTATTTTCCATTCATTTTTTGCCATAGGAATTTAAAAAAAAAAAACTTTGATTTTAACAGAAAGGTTTGTGAAAATCGGATAAAAAGCCAAAGGAAAGTCTGTGTACTTAATGCCTTTAACTCTTTCCCCACCATAGATGGAATTTTCCAGATTTCTGTGTTTTCACTGTTAAATGGTAGGGGGCGCTATCACACATCATCTGAAAGAATACAGAATCTCCCAATCAAAACAAAGATGAAAAAGAAGCAGAAGCAACAACATCATATGCAAGCAGATGCATTTATGAAAAACGCAATCATCCAACATTAAACAGCATAAATCAAAACTGCCTAATGTTATGAACGTCCGAAAGAAATGCTGACCAAGGTATAGGACTGTGCAAGATTTAGGAGTGTTTTGGGGTGAATCCGATCCGAACGAAGTCTTTAGCCCCTTCTACACAGTCAACTGCCATAAAATTATACTGGAGTGACTTTACCGATAATTTAAAAAATGTGCTGTTCACACAGGCAACGACGTTGTCTTTTTTTTTTTTTTTAACCAGTAAAACACCATTCACACATCGGTTTCAAATGTCAAAAACATGGAGGGGTATACGCAGTCAGTGTTTTTGTTGATGTTTTAATTTTTCATGCAGTGCTTTTGGCCCAGAGACATCGCATTACACAACTTCAAACTGAACTACACAGCACAGAGTAAGTGCGTTATCTGCGTCTCAATGTTAAGATTGGCCCTTCATTGATATTTGAATTTCAACAGCTCTGGATTGGCCCGGAGTAGACGTTTTAGGTCAGCAGCACGTTCTGAACTCGTATGAGCTAATACCGGTAATCTTCATTCTGCGTTCACACAGAGCAGATTACCGGCAATTTACTGGTAATGTTACAACTTCTCATACCGGTAAATTGCCAGAACGAATTTAATTTAAAGACTGTATGTGTGAAAGGGGCTTTAGACAAAATAAAAAAATTTAAAAATCAGCTTTTTGTACAAAATCATTTTTATGAAACTTACCCTCATTCAAGAGTTGATGAAAAAAGAATGCAACAAGAACAACAAAAAAGCAGAGACGCTGGTCTTTAATTGGAAATATTGCATGTCCAGAGTCAATTTTGTGGAAAATGATGCTTTAAAAACAATTAAAAATGCTAATGATATTACAGTAGCAATGCAACTATGTTAAAAATGTTAGTGAGGGAAAGAATTACAATCCCATGAAGCATTGTGAATGACATAATGGAAATAAAGTATTAAATTATTATGTACATAGAAGCAACATATTTCCTTTTTATTGCAAAATATGTGTGTATTTATGTGTATATTGTGTTTATTGCAAAATATACAATTATTTAAGTAATATTAACTTTAAGAGTGTAAGACACTGGCTCAGAGAGACTGGAACGAAAGTGTCCTTTTGATGTGATTCGCTTGTTTCAGTTCTCTGATTGATGGAGATTCTCCGCAGAATCATGGGAAATGTAGTTTTTACCAGATTCTGATGTTGAATTTGATCATTTAAAAAAAAGACTTCAGCAGCAGCATATAACAATAAGTGTACTCACCATGATATTCTAAAGCCTGCTTTACATTTCCTTAAACTCAGAAATAATTTTCTGTTAAACAGAAGAAGCTGTCATTGTGAAAGCACACATATGCACCGTGTGAAACACATCTACTACTAACAGTCACTGCATTAACATTCAGCTTGAAACTTGTTTGTGAAATGCATCATCTGTAGCTTCAAGCCTATTTAATTCCTATTTTTTATTTGATGTTTTTTTGTACTTCCTCTGCCATGTCTCTCTCATCTTTTACCTTTATTGCCCCATGTTTTTCTTCTCCTTCATTCCCCTTCTCGATCTACTTACTATGGGATAGATGTTTTGCTCTGACGTATTCCTTTTGTCGGTTTTCCACTCTTATTTAATTGTGTTCCTTCTCCTTTTGTGTCCTTGATGCAGTGTCATCGTGGGTTTACGAACGTCCTTATGAGGCTCAGAGAACGGGACTCTTCTGGGGTTTTTTAATTGAAGTCTTGATTAATAACGTTGCATTTCCTGCAGAGGTGTGTATCAATAACACTTCATTTAAGCTCTGCCAGCACTGTTGTTGTAGATTAAATCAGGGTTACTGGGCCACGAAAAAAATCCATTGTACCTTGCTACTGAATAATGCTAATGCCAGAGCAGCCCATGCTAAGTCTTACATTGACACATTCACGAAGCCCATTCACAGGTGTGCAATAACACGTGAATCCTACAAAAGCTGGTGGAAACTGTGAGTGTGCGCCTAAAAGTGATTAGAAATCCCTAGATTGAAACTTTATTAAAGGTTTTTGTTTTTTGGACATGCCTCTATAAACACACAAAATACAGGCCAATTTGAATGCAAATAGATTAAAGCGAGCAGCATAGCTAACAAAAGTCACATTACAATTGATATATTTGCAGGTGTGATTATGTGCTATTTTGTTGAGTATTTCAGCAAATCTCTTGCAATATGCCCATGAAGCGTACTTGTAAATTTGTTATCTTGCACATGCAAATGAGCAGCCTGTGTTTGGGATCTTCGGAAATCAGGGTCACATTGCATTATAGGAGGTACACAGGCAGGTGTAGATGACAGCTGTTAATGGCATATTTTACATAGTCTATAACAGATTGATTAGAATATGCTAATGAATATTCATCAATCTTGTGCATGCTCATACATTAACACATTGTTTTCGTACTTTAAAATAGCCTCTCATTACAGACCAATCAAAATTTCATTTAAAATGCAGAGATACAGTATTATTCAAGGATTGCCTCAGTCCCAAAACGGTCCGAAAATGGAGCTAGAAGAGTATTTTAGTCCCACATCTGGGCGAAAGCTACAGCTGCAAAGTTTTTTCCCTTACAGACATTAATTTAATTTAATATAAATGTAATTAAATATAAATGGCTTTGCAAGTCCAATTTTGATGCTGCTGCTAGTGTATATGATACATTTTTGCACTAGCTTCAGATTAATTTTTAGGTAGTCAAATGATTTCCAGTTCAAATATGTTGAGTTTTCTCCTCATGTTTAATCACCTTTACCCTTCACCAGTCCATTCAGACACTCCTGCGGTGAGACAAATTCATTTTTTTAAAAGAACAAATATTCCACGTAGTTTCTTAATCAATACGAGGTCATAAAAGCTGCATGAATAATAGTAATAATTATCAAATATTTCATATCCACTTCCCATAATGCTGGTTTGCATGAAAGAAACACAGACAAAACAGGGGTCAAACTGATGAAGCACGTTTCATTTCACACAGCGAATACATCTCGATTCAACCATCTGTGTCCAGTGAAGATTTACAGTAGACTCCGTGGATTTGCGGTCTCTGAAGGGCACTTGATTCAGATGAGGAATATATTGATCTGTCAGTGCGGTGTGAGATCAGACGCAGGCAGATGGGATGTCACGGCCGCTCATTGGCGTGTCAATCCGGTAGGTGACTCTATTCTCCACACTGCCTGCTTGCATTAAACTCCTTATTAGCAGGGCTGTGATTGATCCTGAGTGTCTCTGTGTTATCAGCCTCCTCAGTGACCTGTGAGGAACGCAGCTCCACTGAGAGACGCACACGGCGCCTGTCTGTCAAACAGCTGTGATTAGACTCACAGCCCTCAGTGAAAGCAAACAACTGGATGGTTTGCATTCTCTGGAGGACAGATTAGTGTAGGATGACATGATTCATTATTACTGTTGTGTAACATTACATAATATTATTTTTTCTATATACTGTATAAAACGCATTAGGATCATGTATGTGATCATGTATGTGATTATTGTGAAAAAAAGAATTAAAAAGAGTACTTATTATGGAAATAATATGTAACGCTGGAGCACAAAAGCAGTCTTAAGTCGCTGGGGTATATTTGTAGCAATAGCCAACAATACATTGTATGGGTCAAAATTATCAATTTTTCTTTTATGGCAAAAATCATTAGGATATTAAGTAAAGATCACGTTCCATGAAGATATTTTGTAAATTTCCTACTGTAAATATATCAAAACTTAATATTTGATTAGTAATATCCTTTGTTAAGGACCTTGGCTAAATATTGTCCTATCCTAACATACCATACATCAATGGAAAGCTTATTTATTCAGCTTTCAGATGATGTATAACTCTCAATTTCGAAAAATTGAACCTTATGACTGGTTTTGTGGTCTAGGGTCACATATACATTAAAAGAACATACTGTACTTAAAGGGATAGTTCACCAAAAAAATAAAAATTCTGTTATCATTTACTCACCCACATGTTGTTCCAAAGCTGTAAGTGTTTCTTTCCTCTGTTGAACATAAAATAAGATATTCTGAAGATTGTTGGTAACCAAAAAGTTGATGGTAGCCATTAACTAACATTGCATGAGCAAAAAATACAATGGAAGTCAATGGGAATCTGTTTGGTTACTAACATTCTTCAACTATCCCTTTAAGTGCAAACAATTATTGGAACTTTAGAGTACTTTTTTAACCCACTTAAGTAGGACTGCATTTTCATAATTACTTATGTTGTCATTTATAATAAAACTTGTATTTCATACATTTAAATATACATTTATATGAACACATTTGAAATCGCAATTTAATACATTTAAAATAATAGTACATTTAAATGTACAAAAAAAAAAAAGCAAAACCATCTTTATCTACATATAGGGTTTACAACCCTGAGCAAGCATTATAAAGTATAAGAATCTGTATATACGTAATAGATGAAGTGCTGTGAGTGGAGGTCACATTTGAGCAGCAGCTCCATCCAGAAACTCTCTTAAATAATTGACTTTTAATAATTCATGTTTTGCCCACCTACTATATTAATTCTCTTCACTAAGCAGAGCAAAGCTGAAGAGGGGGAAATGAATGATCGTTGCTCAGCCGTTTGGAACTGATGTTGCAGATTTAGGAGTAGAATAAAAAGAAAGGATAGAAATAGCTGTGAAGATTTGCCACATCAAAAATGTTAAAGCTGTAATCAGTGCAGAGAGATGAATCATAATGGAAAAACAGGCAGTGAATGAATTTCATCAGGGTGACCTTTAGCAGGGCAAAACACTTAAAACGTTTTATTGTCGTCATGTGTCATGAGATTCCCACTGTTCACACACACAATTAGTGCAAATTAAGAGCACTGAATTACAGCTGTACATGAGATTATTTGTTGGCAATATAAGACCTAAAGTAATAGTTCACTCAAAAATGAATATTCAGACTCATGTTGTTCCAAACCTGTATGACTTCCTTTATGACGGGAAAAACAAAAGAATAAATTTAGTTGAGCCGAAATTAAACTGGCCTTTCCATACCATGAAAGTGGATGGTGACCAGGCATTGTTAAATAGTTCACTCATAAATGAAAATGAGCTGAAAATGTACTCACCCTCAGGCCATCCAAGATGTCGTTGTTTCTTCATGTGAACAGATTTGGAGAAATGTAGCATTACGTCACTTGCTCAGCAATGGATCCTCTGCAGTGAATGGGTGCCATCAGAATGAGAGTCCAAACAGCTGATAAATACATCACAATAATCCACAAGTAATTCACATGACTTCAGTCAAGCGAAAAGCAGCATGTTTTTTAAGAAACAAAATCCATCATTAAGACATTTTTAACTTCAAACCATTGTTTTTGGCTAAAATATGAGTCATGCTCATAAATATGCTTTCTACAAAAATAGTAACATTGTCTGAACAGCGCGCACCCGAGAATATGCACAGAAGGCAAGAACGTTTAGAAAAAAGAACAGTCACGTTTTAAACAAATATGTTGGATAGGATTGGTATTTTGACCAGAAGCAACAAAATTGACATTCTATCAGCTGTTCGGACTTCATTCTGACGGCACCCATTCACTGCAGAGGATTTATTGGTTGAGTGATTAATGACTAATTTCTAGAAAATCGTTTGATGAAGAAAACAAACTCATGTTTTCTATTCAAACGAATTTGTTTAATTCAGTGTTACTTGCCATCTTCGTAATTATTTGCACAATTTACTAGCAATTTCTAAGGAAACTTATGTTTTTTTTTTTCAACAAGTAAATCCTACACCAATTTATTTTCAGTGTTGGGCATTTTGCAAACTCCTCTTTTGTTGTGCTGTTGAAGGAAAGTGAAATGAAAGACACGAGGGTGACTAAATGATGACAATTTTCATGTTTGTGCAAACTATTCCTTTAACATCATACACTTGGAAAATATTGCAGACGTGATCCTACAAGCCTAATAAAACTGTTTGTCACAAGTGCTTTTCTCACCACGCAGTATGTTTTAACGCGATTCATTTACTTTGTGTTTGAAATATACTTCAGAGAAAAAAAAAAGAGTGTTCAGTCTGGTTTAGTTCAGTAAACAATGCGCAGCACTGCATAAACATCTCTGAAACGGAGGTGGTTTGCAGAAGATATCTGAAACATAAACAGAGAGTGTAGAAAAGCTCTTGAGATTAAAAGAGGCATCTCTGAATGAGGCGGTGAGTCACCTCCTGAATGTACTCTTCAAAGTCACGGATCTCAGCTCTCCCTGTTCACTGGAGATGTACGAGAGGATTCAAGCCAAACACAACTTCTCAATACAACCGAGATATGTCGCAAAAGCACTTAAAGGAGTAAAGAAATTGCTGAATTTGAAGAGTTCATGGCAACTCTTGGCTGAAATGACTTGAGGGAAAAAAATAGAGCAATTATAAGTGTCATGAGTAAGTCGTGAGGTACATTTATTTATTATGAAATGAATAGGAGAATCTAATGAAACCTGCCCAGAAATATGACCAGGTGTCCAACTAGCAAGAAGCTATATATTTTGCAATTTAAGCCATTTCAGGACAATTATACTGTCTTACCACAGTACCAATAGTTAATAATCACGAGGGTAACACTTTAGGCATCCTTGTTACACGTTGCATGCACCTACTATTATAATAACAATAAATTATGCATAATTACATGCAAGTAACCCTAAGCCAAACCCTAAGTTATAGTAAGTACATGTAGTAAATTAATATCACTCAGTACTTAAATGTATAATAACAATGACACCTTAAATTAAAGTGTAAAATACTCATAAGTGGAATAGGAATATTATTTAAATACAGTGATATATTATTTAAATTCTAAAGTTGTATACATATTTTTTATTTATACAGTATTATTTGTATAAAAAACGTTTAAAATATAAAATACAGGAAAACTACAGGGAACAGGGAGAAAAATACTGTTTTACAGAAAAGAGAAACTAATGAGAGTAAAAAAGCCTCAGAAGCTAAATGTCCATATCATTACATTTGAGGGTGAAAATGTGTTTAATTGTCATTCAAATAATGGCACATTGGGAAAAAGGTCTTAAAATAGGCAAATGACTATTATTATTATTATTATTAATTCAGGGGTTAAATGTAACAGACATGTTCTTGACACATTTCATAGTGAAGTTACTGTATATTTGGACATCTGGGACTTAAAAAAGATAAAAGGTCATGTTCTTTCTCATGTTTTGCTTTTTGTTGACTTTTTATTTAAGAAAATAATTTCAGTTCCATTATATCTGTGTCAATCTACATTAACCAAATCATCTGCATCTGTTGTGCCAAATTGTTTGCGATGGGCCGGGTTTGTTTGAATAAAACAGCGCTTTATTTTATGCAATGTGTCAACACATGAAAATTGATTTGTCCAAGGCACACAGCCTGATGTCTCCATTTCTGTGGCCTGATTATAACCTGGAAACGTTCTATTGGCTCTGCATATATACTTTCCATCGCTTCATTTTATAGCTTGTTGACTCGCACAGTATTCCAGACCGACAGTCGTGTATGTCTAACATTTACAAGTCCTCCCTCTGAGGTTTGGCCTCAATCAAGCTTTTATGCTAATTACACACTGTATAAACGTTATAGTTCAGCACACAATAGGCCACTTGTCACTTAAACCAATGATGATACGTTACACCAGATGTAATTACTACCCTCGTCTTCAAAGATCCAACAAGGACTTTTGGGTAATCAATCCCTGATATTTAACTTTAGAAACACAAGCTACCATGTGTCTCAAGTAAAACACTGCAGACAAGAACATTTAGTGAAGGATTTACTTTGATTTGACTATTTTCAGTCAGAAATTGCTTGTAAATTTCACAAATAAATGCATAGAATCGCAAGTAACAGTAAATAAATGAAAGGGTGTTTTCTTGCAAACGCACACCATTCATCTTTGAAAAAAAAAAAAAAGTTTCCAATGGCTTATCATTTTTGAAGTGTATACAGCTGACGTTTTGCATAGTGCGTTCATTGATTTCTGTCCTTTTCCTAGCTTTTGTTCAGATTTTCTTGACACGAGAATCTCAAGCAAAAGGTTGCCATGTGTATGTTCCTATTCTATCACTTTCTCTCTGTGTTCAGAGACAAAAGCATAAAGATTACCTCCAAGTCTTCCCATAATCTCCAAGGATACACATTAGTTTTCTCTCCTGTCAAAAGCCATCCGATCCAGAGTCATGCCCTTCTAACTTGACAAAGGGTGTATATCTTAATGGAGTGAATATGTTGTGGTTAGCGTGTGTTTTATTCCACTAAACTTGAAGCTAGCACTAGAATAAAGTAGAAAAATACCACAAAAAGAAACTGATTTCTGTGGCGTGACTGTCGTTGCGCAATGTTTTTGTTGTGGGAGATCACTGTTTATGGCTCGTGTACACTTACAGGAGCTGTATTGTGTCATTACAGTGTGTTTTATGATTGAAGTGGCGTTCAGAAATTAATCTGCGTGATGAGGGCGCTGTGCTAAGTGCAACAAAACAAACCACCTCCGCTTAAACGCCTCTATTCAAAACACTTTGGGCCATTCCTTGCCATTATTTGTATTGAGACTGTATGCATGCTCTCACATGAATACTGATTTCTTCACAACCCATTGATTTGAGCAACTAAATTGGTTTTCGTACTTGACTAAAGATGCTTGTCTTGCAGTGCAGTATTTGGTAAAGTTCAACATGGGGGAAAATATCTATCAACCAATCAGCTGATGCTAGCTGACAGCTCAGAGGCTTTTTGTGCAGCACTGCTGTGAAAGTGTATGAGCAGATACTGTCTCAGGCTAATGAGGTATTATTTTTCAGACAATCTAATAATTCAGAGAGTGAAAGAAGCATTATTGATTTGGGCTTTTTTTCCAGATGTAATGAAGGCAAAGACTGTCTGGAGAATGGCTTTTTAGTGTGTCTGCAAACTTTTCCTGTATGCACATGATGCCAATGATAATAACAAACTTTCAATACGTCAAAGTGCTGCTGAAATAAAGCCTCGCTACCTGTTTGGCATGCTTTTATTTTTTGGAGTGTTAGAGGTCAAATGGCTTTGAAAATCCAATTCGGCCTGAAGATTATCTGGAACAATTTGTTGCAGGTCAGACAAACTGTTCAACCAAACGGTTAGTTGAACATTTGATGTACATGGCACACAAAAATGGGAAACACTTTTTCTTTGTGCACAAGAAAAGTAGCCAGACTCTGGCTTTTTGTAGTTTCATTACATTATGGTTGAACCACTAATGTCACACAGACTTTTTAAATGATGTCATTACTACCTTTCTGGGCCTTGAAAATTTCAGTTGCATTGCTGTCTATGCACGGTCAGAAAGCTCTCGGATTTCATCAAAAATATCTGAATTTGTGTTCCGAATATGAACGAAGGTCTTACGGGTTTGAAACGACATGAGGATGAGTAATAGGTGCCAACTTGTTAGTTTGCGCTGCAATTCAGAGAATTGTATCTGTTGGATTTAGATCATGTAAATTCCATCTTCCATCTTTATTTGACCCTCTAACTCTAGCACTCTCTATTCTAATTCTATTATTAAAAAAAAAACTTGCCCCTTTTAGATTTGCACTCTCTTTATTTACTAACATTTAGCACTGCAGTAATAAAATTGAAGTGAGATAAACAAACTGAGAACTGAGGTTAAATATTATTTTTAGTTAAAATAGATGTTGCCAAAATTTTCATTTGGGAACATCATTTGAAGTTGGAAAAAGTTAATATATTGCAATATCGCAGAATATCGCAATATATTTATAATCACAATAATATTGTATCGTGACACAAGTATCGTGGTAATATCGTATCGCGGGGCCTCTGGTGATTCCCACCCCTATAAAAGCATCTGTTAAATGACTAAATGTAATGTAATGTAAATGTAAATTAATCTATTTCTCCTGAAAGACATGAAAGTAAGTGGCCGGAGAACTGGGAGAAGAATATAGTGAACTTTGTAGTTATTTACACTATCCGATATGAATAAAACACGTCGTCAGATTATAATTGAATGGATTAGTATGCTTCTATAGACATCAGTATGTATTTTACAAACTATAAATATATTGTTTTACTAGTACTTGTGTATTTAAATGTCTGAAACCTAAAATAAACATTATGTGGTTGAAAACACTGCATAGTTGTGATATATGTCAAGCGCAGAGCACGTCAGTCTCTGGCTCAGCGCCAACCAAAGAGCGAAAGCAGTTTGATTCTGGCATTATGTGACGTCACTGTACATTGTAAATCCCATATGTGGGACTATACTCCAAGTGGTACAAAAAAAAAAAAGATCCCACATGTGGGACCGTACTGCTCAAGCGGTTAAACCAAATTTTCGAAAGTGAACACAACATTTTGACCAGAGGTGGTGCTGTAACCAAAGCTCAGGCATCCTCATTATAACTGCTGATCACAAAGCCACCTTTATCTTTTCCTTTTATCCTCAGAAACATCAAAAAGAAGCAACACCACAAACTTTTTGAAGCATTTTAATGTAATCATCGGTCTTTGCTATGAACAAAAGAACAAAAGAAAGAGTCAAAACATGTCCCAATGGGACGACTTCCACGTAGAGAGGAGATAAAGAATCCTTCTTTTCCCTTCAGAGGGTGTGTTACTTTGGCGTTTCCTCCTCTTGAATATCAAACTGCCGGTTGGGTTTTGTGGACTCAAGCATAAGCTCATAAATCTGTCCGATCTGCTCGTCTTGAAAATCTTTGAGTTTCTCTTCAGATAAATCAGAGCCAAACACCAACTTCTTGTTTCCCACCACTTCCAGCACCTGTGTCTGTAGAGTGTCTTTGTAGTTCTGCACAGAAAATAAGACGGAGACAAAAGTATTACTTATGAAAACATAAGCAACCTGTTGAACTTCGTAGCCTCAATGTTCGTGTGCCTGCTATTGGTTCTTGTATTGATTTTACCCTTAGGCACAAGTGAGGTATTCATTTGATAGTGCACTATTGATTTACTATAACACACTGTGACAGAATTATTTATTTCTCTTTGTTGGAGATTCATTGATTGCAATTCACATGATGAAACGCAGGTCACGGGGGTTGATGGGGGATGTGTAGGATCAGGGAATCCACTAAGGTCTAATAGAGGTCAATGCCTACTGCTCTCTCTCAGTCCGTTGAAATCACTCCCTCTGTATCAGTGATTACCATCTGTATGAAAGGTCCACACAGGTCTAAGTTTTACAAAAGGTCCTACAAAACCGACATTCTTCAACTTGCTAGTAAAACTGGCCTTCAACATATCAGAGTTGGAAGTTCTTTTTTGTTAACTTGTTAAAGAACAGTTATTCCACTGTCGACACATGCTGGCTCCTCAAAGTGCATTCTTGGTGAGTTTGGTTTCTTTTTCAGAATCAATTCCAATTATTTTTTTTAAAATAGCAAACTATTTTCATGACGCACGAATGCATTGTTCTTCAAGGTCTACATTCTTTTGCTATCGTGGACAAAACACTGCATCAAAATATTCTCACGGACTATGTTTTATACTAAATGTACAGAGCCACAATGAAAGAAATGAACAAACATACAATGTGACCAGTGTAGTCCGATACATTCGTTTACAGAGGTGTAATAATTACCTGAAAAGCATACTTGAGTAAAAGTACATATACCTTACCATGAAAATTAACAACAGGGACTCAATTACAAGTTACAAGTCACCAGTTCCAGTACGAATTGAGTTGTACTAAGAGTACTAAATGTAGGCTCAAAGATGCTCTAGTCCTCAACACCTAAAAGAAATGCTAGTGAAAAAATGTCTACAAACACTGAAAATATGAAACATATATATATATATATACAGTGGGTACGGAAAGTATTCAGACCCCCTTAAATTTTTCACTCTGTTATATTGCAGTCATTTGCTAAAATCATTTAAGTTAATTTTTTTGCTCATTAATGTACACACAGCACCCCATATTGACAGAAAAACACAGAATTGTTGACATTTTTGCAGATTTTAAAAAAAAGAAAAACTGAAATATCACATGGTCCTAAGTTTTCAGACCCTTTGCTGTGACACTCATATCTTGATACCAAGGTTATCTCATACCATTTCTTCTGATCATCCTTGAGATGGTTCTACATCTTAATTTGAGTCCAGCTGTGTTTGATCATACTGATTTGACTTGATTAGGAAAGCCACACAACTCTCTATATAAGACCTTACAGCTCACAGTGCATCACAGCAAATGAGAATCATGAGGTCAAAGAAAAGCCTGAAGAGCTCAGAGACAGAATTGTGGCAACCGATTGGCCAAGGTATACAAAAAATTTTCTTTCTCTGCACCTTACAGGTTACCTAAAGCACAGTGGCCCTCTATAATCCGTAATGGAAGACGTTTGGGCGACCGAAACCCTCCTAGAGCCTGTGCCGTCCGCCAAACTGAGCTATCGGAGTGAGAATAGCCTTGTGAGAGAGGTAAAGAAGAAACCCAAAGATCACTGTGGCTGAGTAAAGATGCAGTCGGGGATTGGAGAAAGTGTAAAATTCAACATACTGCAGAGCCCTCCAACCAGTCGGGCTTTACTGCAGAGTTGCCCGACGGAATCCTCTTCACTCAGTGCAAGACACATGAAAGCCCGCATGTAGGACTCCAAGATGGTGAGAAATAAGTTTCTCTGGTCTGATGAGGCCAATATAGAACTTTTTGGCCTTAATTCTAAGCGGTATGTGTGGAGAAAACCAGGCACTGCTCATCACCTTGTCCAATACAGTCCCAACAGTGAAGCTGGGGTTGTCAGCATCCATGCTGTGGGGTGTTTTTTTTTCATGCTGCAGGACATGACGATGGTTGCAATCGAGGGAAAGATGAATGCGGCCAAGTACAGGGATGGGACGAAAACCTTCTCCAGAGTGCTCAGGACCCTCAGACTGGGCCGAAGGTTTACCTTCCACAAGACAATTACCCTAAGCACACAGCTAAAATAACGAAGGAGTGGCTTCACAACAACTCTGTGACTGTTCTTGAATGGCCCAGCCAGAGCCCTGACTTAAACCCAATTGAGCATCTCTGGAGAGACCTAAAAATGGCTGTCCAGCAACGTTTACCATCCAACCTGACAGAACTGAGAGGATCTGCAAGGAGGAATGGCATAGGATCCCCAAATCCTGGTGTGAAAAACTTGTTGCATCTTTCCCAAAAAGACTCGTGTCTGTATTAGATCAAAAGGGTGCTTCTTCTAAATACTGAGCAAGGGGTCTGAATACTTAGGTCCATGTGATATTTCATTTTTTCTTTTTTATTAAATCTGCAAAAATGTCAAAAATTCTTTGTTTTTCTGTCAATATGGTGTGCTGTGTGTACATTAATGAGGAAAAAAAATTAACTTAAATGATTTTAGCAAATGGCTGCAATATAAAAAAGAGTGAAAAAGTGAAGGGGGTCTGAATACTTTCCGTAACCACTGTATGTTGTATGTGTATAGATATATATATATATATATAAATAATATATATATATATATACACACACTATCTATAAACACTACCACTACTCTAATCTGTGGAAAGAGTACTGAAGAAATATACTCAAGTAAAAGTACCATTACCTTCCATAAAATGTAGTGCGAGTAGAGTAAAAGTACTTGTCCAAAATACTACTTGAGTAAGAGTAAAAGAGTATCCTATTTAAAAGTACTCATGAGTATTTAGTGAGTACTGAGCTGTGGATTCTATCCCACATATAAACGCTGTACACCGCAATTTATACATTTAAAAAACGTTGTAAATTCTGTAATTCACATTATCTTGTTTGTCGTAAATAATGAAGAGTATCTATCATCCAGCAGTTTTTTTATTTTGACTGCCATCTCTTTAAAATACATCAAAACAGCACGGAAACAGTATTCAGTTGAAGAAAAGATGAAAGTTATTCTCAGTACAATCATCCCCATTTAAATCATAAAGTTAGAAAAATTTGATTTAAAATCATGTGTAAGGCCACTTAGACAGCATGCTGTTGTTGCACATAACTTTTTTTTAGAACAGTGCAAATACAAACACCATTGGAAACTCATAGTTCAGCATCACACACATGATATGGGTTCAAATGAGAGCCCATTTCTCTTCTCTCCAAACCGGTGCCAGTTTTACCGTTTTGCAATAAAGAAATAAAAATAAACTTGATAATTTGTTACAATTTTAACATAAATGCACTTCTAGAAGGATGGCATCATGCCATACCTTTTACACATTTACTCGAATTGTTATGCTGATAATGATAATACAATTTGTAAGGAAACTGCATTAAATAGCGAAGTATTTCGGGGGAAACTTTTTCCGAAGTGAACACCACACATGCTGTCCTCTGCTGAGCCCGTGCGGTCTCGGTGAATCAGCAGGCCACTAACTGAACGGAACAAAAGTGTTGAAATTTGTTTATATGGCTTGAGTGCACTATTTGCTAATGAAGCGGATTTATAAATGGATTTCAAAAATGGTAATACAAAAAACTTTTATTAACGATCTGCAGTTTATTACACACGCGCTGGCACGATGTAGTATATTAATGCCATTAGTGTCATCATAAAGTTCAGGATAGTACATCAATTTTGTTTCCACACACATTTTTCACAGCGCGGCATCTGGTGTTGCTCAAACTCATACAAGTCACGAAGTTCAACACACTTTTCTCAATGACTGCTGCAAGAACGCATTCGAATAAGACGAGGCTGTCTCATAATTGAGTGGGGGAATTTACAGAACGGGGCGACTTGTCGGGATTTAACACTGAGCAATGCCCGCAAACCTCACCAAATTTCACGCCGTGTAATAGGCAAACATACAGATGCATCTCAATACATTAGAATGTTGTGGAAAAGTTCATTAATTTCAGTAATTAAACTCAAATTGTGAAACTCGTGTATTACAATAATTTCAGTGCACACAGACTGAAGTAGTTTTAAGTCTTTGGTTCTTTTAATTTTGATTATTTTGGCTCACATTTAACAAAACCCACCAATTCACTATCAACAAATTAGAATACTTCATAAAAAAAAAACATTTTTAGTGAATAGTTGGCCATCTGGAAAGTATGTTCATTTACTGTAAATGTACTCAATACTTGGTAGAGGCTCCTTTTGCTTTAATTCCTGCCTCAATTCGGCGTGGCATTGATTGTGATCAGTTTTTGGTGGCCCTGGAAGCCCATGTTTCTTTGACAGTGGCCTTCAGCTCTCCTTTTTTTTTTTGGTCTCTTGTTTCTCATTTTCATATCATCAGGGTTACTCATAGATTCTCTATGGGGTTCAGGTCTGGTGAGTTTGCTGGCCAGTCAAGCACACCAACACCTTGGCCATTTAACCAACTTTTGGTGCTTTGGCAGTGTGGGCAGGTGCCAAATCCGGCTTTAAAATGAAATCAGCACGTTCAAAAAGCTGGTCAGCAGAAGGAAGCATGAGGTGCTCCAAAATTTCTTGGTAAACTGGGTGCAGTGACGTTGGTTTTCAAAAAACACCATGGACCAACACAAGCAGATGACATTGAACCCCAAATCATCACAGACTGTGGAAACTTAAAGCAACTTGGGCTATGGGCTTCTCCACCCTTCCTCCAGACTTTAGGACCTTGGTTTCCAAATGAAATACCAAACTTGCTCTCATCTGAAAAGAGGACTTGGACCACTGGGCAACAGTCCAGTTATTTTTCTCCTTAGCCCAGGTAAGACGCTTCTGATGTTTTCTGTGGTTCAGGAGTGGCTTAACAAAATGAATACGAAAACTGTAGCCATATTCCTTGACACGTATGTGTGTGGTGTCTCTTGATGCCTTGACTCCAGCCTCATTCCATTCCTTGTGAAGTTCACTCAAATTTTTTAATCGATTTTGCTTGACAATCCTCATAAGGCTGTGGTTCTCTTGGTTGGTTGTGCATTTTTTTCTTCCACACGTTTTCCTTCCACTTCAACTTTCTGTTTAACATGCTTGGATACAGCACTCTGAAAACAGCCAGCTTCTTTGGCAATGAATAATTGTGGCTTACCCTCCTTGTGAAGGTTGCCAATGATTGTCTTCTGGACAACTGTCAGATCAGTTTTCCCCATGATTGTGTAGCCTAGTGAATCAAACTGAGAGATCATTTTGAAGGCTCAGGAAACCTTTTTAGGTGTTTTGAGTTGATTAGCTGATGGGCATGTCACCATATTCTAATTTGTTGAGATAGTGATTGGTGGGTTTTTGTGAAATGTGAGACAAAATCATCACAATTAAAAAAACCAAAAACTTAAACTACTTCAGTCTATGTGCACTGAATTAATTTAATACACGAGTTTCACAATTTTGAGTTGAATTACTGAAATAACTTAAACTTTTCCACGACATTCGAATTAACTGAGATGCACTGTATATACAAAGCATTAGTAGCAGAAAGCCTAATTTACCTTAACTTTAAGTTAGAGGAAGATGCGACTGAATTTATGCTTGAAGAATGCGCTTCCAGCAGTCATGATAAACAGTTGGCGGTTAAAATTGTATATGCAAAATTTGATTTGACGAAAGTCATGAGACCTATTACTATCTCTCTAGCCAATTACGTTGATGGATAAAAATCTAATTAAAATAATCATGTAACGACCACAAAAGGAGGAAAATAGCGGAGTAAAAGTACCGATACATCACTTTAAATGTACTCAAGTAAAAGTACACAAATTTTAAACCACTCAAAGTACAATTACTGATTAAAAACTACTTAATTACTGTAACATGAGTATTTGTAATTCGTTACTTCACACCCGCTTTGCTAAGGAACTCACATTCATGTAAAGTAGCCTTGTTGACAAGTTTGAGTGAGTAACGGCAAAACGCACAAGGTATAGTACCTTCACAGCCCTGTAGATGGCGATATCATTACTTTTGTAACATAAAATGATGCAGAAAATGGTGCCATGCAAAATATAAGGAGTTGTTGCATTACTCATCACAGATGTATTGGAGTAAAGAGCACATATACTTATTAAAAAATAAAGAGTATAGAGAGTAAAAGTTGCTAACATCTTTGATACTCAGTAAAACTACAAAGCAGCCAAAAACATACTCATGTACAGTAACTAATTACATTTACTCAAATACTTCACACCACTGTTCATTTAAATGAGCCACTCATATAGACTCAGTTTCATTCAGTCTTAGTGATTCCCTCACAGCAAATCACCTTAAAGTCTTGTCTGATTTATAGGGCCAGATTTACTAACAGCTTTTGCCAGCGCAAACCATCTTTTGCAGTTAAAATAGTAGTGTCAGGATTTACTAAAGATGCGCAGTAAAGAATTAGCACTGAAAAGACGTGGACACAGATATTTTTGTGCCTGACCTTATTGAATATACATTTGAAGAAGTTTCCCTTTCAGATGCAAAATTTATATGAGGAGAGTATTTAAATGAATCATGCAACGCAATTTACTAATGTTTGCGCTCGTCAAATTACGTATATATGCGCCGTATTTAACCCCCATAAAAGCAAGTCTTAAAGACCGGCCTCCATTTGCGCTGCATCTTGTAGATATGCGCTGGTCATGTAATGGAAATGATCTGTCTGCAATCTGGTGTTTCTTTAATGTGCGCATTTTGTCTGTAAATCACCCGCAGAATATTCCCCTCCCATCGGTGCTTTTATTGAATTGCGCTCTAATGCTAATTTGCCCAGCTTAGTAAATCTGGCCTGTAATGTGTACTTACAGACAGAAATTCACGATTGTTAACAAATTGGTTTTGTTAAGTTTATAGGACCAATTATTGTGGGTTACTAAAAGAATCATTGACTGAGATCACAATCTGAACCAGATTTGTTACATACTATTCACATCCTCAATTCTTGTAAGACTCTAGTACACAGAGTCCCAAACTGCAGCACTAACCATATTTACAGCGTACCGCTGATTCTATCATATGAGCTTGGGTTTTCTGTCATCTTAATTGAAACTTGTCCGTCACATCTGTCATGACTGCTTACAATCAAACCTATAAGACATTACAGAGAGACTCATTCAGAAAAACACACTGAAAACAAAACCATTAAGAACTCTCATTCACTCTCCTAACGTCTTGGAATTTGGATTAAATTCAAAGTTGGAAGCAAAAAGCCATTTGTCTGAGAAGCTTCCTCCTCTACATAATGTAATTAGATTGAGCATTTGCCAAGGAGTAATATTTTAAGAATGGAGGGGATGTGGGCATGCTGAATGGCAAGCTTTCGGTGAAGCTCACCTTATGAATATAAACACCTCACTTCCCATCACAATGACGTATTCAGGCAACCCGTTTCATGTTGTCTGGAATAGCCTGACTTTCTCAAGGGCACAGAACTTTCAAGATCCATACAGATAAATAGATTAGCTCTATGTCCACCACTCTGTATTGTACAAAAGAGCTTGGAAACACGGTTTATGCCCGTAATCATTTGGAAGATGCTTTTATCCAAAGTGACATATAGTGAAATTATTACAGGGACAATCCCACAGGAGCAACCTGAGGTTAATGGAGATGGTTAAAGGAGAAGCCACGATATACGTCAAGCAAAGTCTCCAACAAACTTTGACCAAAACCAAAGTGTTTTGGAGGTTTACTTTCCAGAAAACTTTGCGCTGACTGTGAAACACCTTTGAACTATCATTGGTCCATGACAATTACATAATGCTGTGGCACTCCACCTTCTTGGTGGGTGAAATATTTCCTGGTTCATTTCTTCATTCAGTTCATAAAGGCCAAACACGAATGAAAAACACAAACGCACTGGACTAAACTTCTGTTTTACAGTTCGTGAACCAGCAAACTTGAGTTAACCAGCACTTGGTCACACCTGTTTTAATGTCAACGAGAAGTCAAAAATAAGCTCAAATGCTCTGTCCTGTATTTTGATGGTGCTTATGCTTATATTCATCTGATTATTATTTTCAGCCACAGTTTTTATTTTATTTCTCACTTCACTCTTTATATCTAAATCTCGACCTTTCCCTGGGATTTCATTGACAATCATAACGGCGAATTTGGCCATTTTGTCTGACAAACAAACCCGACAGGAGAGTAGATTAACATCGGTGGCCTTGAAAATGGTGTGACGTTCTTGTCATGGTTGAAACAAGATACCTTCTATGTCTTCATGTTTATTTCCTCTAGAACTAGTAAATATGAAAAGACGAAATCGTGCATGTTCCCCGCTGAATTGACGTGCTACATCGATCCGTCACAACACATTAAAGAGCCACAAAACAGTATTGTTTGAATTTATTAAAAAATGGCATTTGAAAGCTGAGACTTTGTTTCATAACAAAAGTAAACTGCTCTGTCTTGTCCGTCAGCTCATTGTCAGTTTCCCCTTTGCTCTGTGATGTATTCTTCACTGCGTGAGAACATGTGTAGTGTGAGAGCGGCATGGCTTGTCAGACATAGTAACAGTAACTAAGGGCAATGGGTCTTTGAGAAGGGTCAATTGCACTATGGCATGCTGGTGCTCCTGAAATTTGAGATTGATCCCCCCCTTTTGTCACCCCATTAATTTCAGACCTCTGATCTAATTAAATTTTTTATAAAGAAAATGCACAGACCATTTACACTAACTCCACCCACCAACATGTTTTTGGGCTAGACAACATTACAAAAGATGACTGTCAACAAACAGTCCCAGTGGCCTAAGTGGTAAAAAACATAGTGCAGACTTTTTGACGCAATCGGGTTCGAATCCGCCTTTTGCCGCTCTCATTCTTGCCTCTTTTCATATCTCATATCACACTGGAAATGCATTTATTTAAAATAAAAATTAAGGAAAATAATCAAATAGTTGAAAATAAAGTATCGGGTAGGGTTAGGGTTAGGTGTAGGGAAGGCTTTATTGTCCCAATAAGGTGGCATCCATTTAATAATTTTGATAAAACTTATAATTTACACTCACTATGTTATTATTGCATAATGTTTTATAATGTACTACAATACTGAAGTGCAGATATTTGCCACTATTTGTGATTAGTATAAATAGCAGAAAATACTGCTATTTTTTACATAGTGTAAATAGAATCTAGTTATTTGCACTTAGTGTGTAAATAAAGTAAATGCTGCTATTTTCATTTAGTATAAACGGCAACTAATTGCTATTTACACTAGTGTAAATTGCATCTATCACTATTTAGTGCAAATAGCCACTGCCTAAAGAAAATGGTGTGCCGTTTGCACATAAAAATTGCCACTAGTGTTATTTTTTTATTATTTAATGTTTTGAAAAAAGATTTACATTTTTATAGCTTCTGTTTTCATTTGAAACGTAATTAAAACATTTGTAATTTTGTTGCGTTTGCCATTTTATTAGTTTTATTCATTTTTAATTTCAGTTTTACTTTACAGTAGATCAAGTTAAACTGAATAAAAATGAGAAATGTTGCCTTGCATGTTGCATTTACAACACCCGTCTCACCCGCAAAGCCCTCTGCATTGCAGGTGATCCCACCCACCCAACACACAGCTTCTTTAGTCTGTTGCCATCAGGGAGGAGACTGCGGAGTTTCCAGGCCAGGACCAGCAGACTGAAGGGCAGCTTTATCCATCAGGCTGTCAGGAAGCTGAACTCCCTCCCGACCTTGCCCCCCCTTCCCTCTTTTGCCCCACGTACCACTGAACTCTGACCCTCTGACGGACTCTCCCACTCGCCCCTCCCTAATACACACACACACTGTCACTTTAATCAGTCTAAATAAGCTCTTTTGCACTACAAATCATTATATCTGCACTGTTGTTTACTTCACTGGTTTGCACTCTTATCTGCCATGTGCTGCTTTATATATGTATTTTTACATTTTACCTTATTTGCCTTTATTTACTCTGCAAATCTGTATTTATGTTTCTACTTTGTTTTTTTAAGGGTTGTTTTTCTCTGTATGCACCAAGGGGTCTGAGAGTAACGCAATTTCAATACTCTGTATGTATGTGCTGTACATGTGGAAGAATTGACAATAAAGCAGACGTGAACTTGAACAACAATTAAAACAAGTTACATTTTTTTATATTTTATTTTGCTTCAGTAAAAGTTGCTTTTATTTCAAATAACAAATGTTAAATTTGGTGAAAGTTGCAGTTTCGGTAAATAAATAACCATGCTTACCAAGTGCTGTTGTGATGGTTGACTGGGGGTTGTCATAAGGTTTTTATGGTGTTCTGAATGGTTTTTAGCATGTTGCATTGAAGATTAATATGGTTTGCTGGTCCCTCTATCAAAATAAGTCTATGGAATTTATTCAATCCACCAGATGAAACCGCAAAGCCATATATGAAAAAATAACATGCATCTTTCACTCGATTACATTCTCTGTTTCTCTCCTTTTCTTTTATTCCTCAGGGAAAGCTTGTCTGTTGCAATGTGGTCGATTTATTAGGCGATGAGAAGCCCCCTGGGCCCTCTACTGTAACTGGATTAAAGTGAACACTCAGTGCTCCTAATTACATTTGGAAGCTCGCTCTACGTCTGTTCCTGGCTCCGTCGCCCTTCCTTGTTTTTTTTCCCCCTTCCAGCAGTGCTTTGAAAAGCGAAACCCTAGTGATTCACTCACCTCCTAATGAGCGGAGAGGGGAGGGGGTTCTTAAACGCACACCAGCTCCTTCCCAGATCTAATATCAGAGTGGACTCCACCGTTCACAGAGCAGAGACAGAGTGTGAAGTACTTCCAAAACCTAGTGAGCTACCTGCTTGGACAACATCTTAAAGGGGGTTTCTGCTCACCCTAACATCATCCCAAACCTGTATGACTTTCTTCTGCGGAACACAAAAGAAGACATTTTGAAGAAAGTTGGGAACTAAACAACACTGATCCCGCCCCCCCCCCACCCCCCCTGTGACATGCAACAAATCCGTTATACACAAAAGAAAGTCATACAAGTTTGGAATGAGATGAGGGTGAATAAATAATGACAGATTTTTGGGTGGCATTAGTCTTTTCCTGACACAAAAATGCTCTCAATTGGTTGATTTAGGACCCAGGTTTTAAGTGGTGACCTAATATAGTACTAAAATGGTTTATTTACTAAATTGTAAATCGAGTTTCAATGGTTTCATGCTCTCTACCACTAAAACACATTGTGGTCAGCACAAACCATATGATTGCCATGCTGCAAGTGAACTCAATTCCAAAGCAGTTCAATCTAATAAAAAAAGTTACCCATTTTATGATTATGGAGCATCACGTGGTTAGCTTAGTAACGCTAATGTCAAACTTTACTTGAATCCTATGAGTCAGTCAGTATGTTAGATGAAAAAAATCATAGTACAAAAATAAAACAATGGCTATATTACAAAATATTAAAAATCACTTGTTTTTCTAAAGAAAAATTGTGCAACAGCGACACCCGCACGTAAAATTTCAGTGGGAGTTGGCATCTCTCTTGCCTCCCCTGAGCCCGTTGAGTTTTAACAGATCCCCTAAAGTGTGTGGTGAGTTTGGTGGGGGGTAATTGAGAATGAATGAGGGAAAGTTACATGAGAGGAGGCAATGCCTCCATCGCGATATGATTGGATATGACTGGTTATATTCGGCTGTGATTGGTTCATGCGATACATCTCTTTAAACCTCTTGTGTTTGTGCATGTCCGTGAATCAGTCTGAATGAACAATATAATGACTAATTTTTAAAAAAGTAAGTAAACAACTCACACACTTAGATATAACCACTTTATGTCAAGTCAAAATAAGACTTAAAATGGCCTGAAAACATGATCTATGGGAGTTTTTAATGAGTAATGAGCTTGGTGTAATTTAAAGTAAATCTCCACGTCTGTGACCAATATTTACTAAGCTTTGATGTCTGATGATCTGAAAAATAAAAAAAATAGTTAAAAGTTAACTATTTAAAAAGAATAGCTGAATATAAGTTCACAAATAAAATGTTACTACCTTGAGTTATTATTTTTGGAATAAATGTAAAATGCTTTAAAACACTAACTTGATAAGATTCATACTTGGCTTTAATATAATATTGATTATATCGTTAATGTAAAAATATCAAATTGATTTTTTCCCCCCCTGATAGTGTAAGTAATGTTTATTTAACCAAGAAAATGTGACTGGAACATGAAAAAAAAATACAAAAAAATTTGAGGACTTTGCCTCCTGAATTCACCCACAAATTAAAATTCTGTCATCATTTACTCGCCCTCATGTCGTTCCAAACCGGTGTAATTTTTTTTCATCTATGCAACACAAAAGCTGAATATTCTGGCCACTCTTTTCATTAC
This sequence comes from Sinocyclocheilus anophthalmus, assembly GCA_018155175.1. Classification (NCBI taxonomy): domain Eukaryota; kingdom Metazoa; phylum Chordata; class Actinopteri; order Cypriniformes; family Cyprinidae; genus Sinocyclocheilus; species Sinocyclocheilus anophthalmus. The sequence continues at coordinate 463,156 of JADLZN010006766.1, forward strand.
AATGAAAGTGAAACTGGAGCTGTTAAAATGAATGAAAGAAGCAACATCTTAAAAGTGGCCTGAACGCTACGTTCCAGGTCTTCTGAAGTCATACGACAGCTTTGCCAAGAAAAAGACCTAAATATATGTTGTCCTTGGCGTGTTAATGAAATAATGAGTGAAGTCCGATTAATTAATAAATTGTTCTTTTGAGTCAAATCTTCTGTAACTGCCAACATGTACATCTGAAATGTTGCAAAAAACTAGAATTTACTCCTGACAGTCAGTAGCTCATTTTGGAAGGAAGTGTACATGTTCTTCTGTACAAGAACAGAGTGACTCCCATTACCTGCAAGTGTGTGATTTTTACCCTCTTAAAGAATATCTGTTACTGTCGTTGCCAATCCAGGAACACTGCGTCCTCACACTTCACGACTGTGAAAATGCAATAAGAGTCAGCTTTGTCCACACTCATGTCAGAGCTGCTGCTGACACTGAATCATACAGCAGGTGTAATACGTTTTGTGACGTTTGACTGTTAAAAAAACATCTCCAATTTCCAGGCGTAGAGTAAAAGAAGATCTGCATCGTTGCTCCTTGAATGCACGCTGCTGCATGTTCAAGTGGAGTTCATGTGTTGAATTCGATCTTTGGATTTGTCACGGAGATTTTCATACGAGCGTGACGTCAGCGCTCTCATAAACGGCATGATTCTGTCCCTACAGAACTGAAATTAAAGAATGAACTCTTATCAAGGTGATGCTGGATTAAAGTGTAATCGATGTACACAGATGGTGTCTGGACATGGCTGTGCTCCCTAAGAGAAAAGGATTTGTTAGATATGGGTTATGGATAAATTGCATTAAGTTCTCATGCTGCTGGAGACTTTAGGAAGTCGCTGCCCTCGTGTGGAAGGTTTCAGCAAAGGCCTGAATTTTCCCGACTCATTAAGGAACTGGAGATTTGGTAACATCTCTTGTATAAGCAGTTTCTTTTGCAACGCAACGGTTTCCGTTTAAAATGTATGCACATTCATATCCATCTTGTTTTCACAATGGCTGCTGACAACCTAATCGAGAGGGAAAATGCTAAATAGGATGAGGATGAAGATTAATAAGGGATTATTTACATGTGAGGTCATGTGAGAATTGTGATGTATAGTGGCATGATGTAAACGTACGGATGCATGATATATCAGTACCATATTGGTTACTGAGTTTATTTATTTGAGTATTGATTGATATTGGATATACTGTATATCAGTCCGTTTAGATATTTAATTGTGCATGCTCATTTACCTAACACTAACCCTCATCTAATTAAAGTTCACCTCCAGTTACATCTTTATTATTAATAAACACAGTTACATGACTTTTTAACAAACCTCAAAATGAACCGTTTTCATGCTGTACAATACAATGTGTCGAGCTAACTCCTGTTAACATTAAAATAACGGAATTTAGTTATTAGTGTTTTTAAAGCGTTTTTACTAGCAAAATATTTACACTTTTTTTTAATTCTGTCCTTTTTTCCATTATCAGCAATGTGTTTTTGTTTGTGCATACCTACTATTTGTATTGAATATGCACTTCTAGTGTACTTCAAATCTTAAAAGTATTATTAAATCATAAAAGATGAAATATATTTTACAAATATTACTAGAATTAATATCTAAAAATATAAACTGTTTCTTCTGACACACTTAAATACCCTTCAGTCTCTTCGAACCAAATGTCAAATTAATTTTCCCTTTACATTTAAAAACCATTGTTTCAATATTATTTTGCTAGAATACAATTGCTAAAGTGTACAATTATTTTACAAGAGTGCAAGATTACAATTATTTTAATGTGTCGGCTACCATACTAAAGCACATGTACAGTACTTGTTTATAATTTTAACTGTAGTGTTTTATATAATATTACATTTAAAGCTATTATATTTTAAATGTACTAAATTGCAACTTCAATTAAGTTTGAATAGAAATGACATTTTCAGCTTTTTCAATGTCCACAAATATTACATTAAGTTTGCAATTCTTGAAAGGATATCTCCATAATAATTACTCTTTTTTTTTTATTATGCTAAAGTGTACTTCTTTTTCACAAGGGCACAGCTACATGTATTTAAGTCACTGACTAAATAGCAATCCAAAAGGCAATTATAGATTTATGTCTTAAGTGTTTTACAACACTGTCAGTATAACACCAATACATGTGCCACTGAAATCAACCATTTAGTCAGTGGAAGGCCTGAGGGCTTGATGCACCCGATGTGATTTAAAAGCATTAGTTTCTCTGCAGTCCAGTGACACTGACAGCTAGCAGCAGGCTTGTCTTACCTGCCATTCCGCCATGAAGCGTGTGGCCTCTTCAGCTGATGCAGTCTTGTGTCTTCTGAACTCGTCTTTCACATACTGATCACCCAGAGCCCGCAGGTCTATGGGCATGAAGCGGTGCAGCATCAGGATCCTCTTATACAGAGACCGTACAGCTGACACATGTGCTGCAGGAGCCATAACTCCAATCGTTATCTGAAAGTAAACTCTAGATATGACAAGCGCGTCCCGTTTGAACACCGCAACGGCCCAGAACGAGTGCTAAAAGACTACAACCAAAGCTCATGAGAGAGGTGAGCCGATCCGAAATGACATATTACAAAAGGTTTCCACATTACATTCATTACCTAACCGTGCTGTCCTTGTGTATGTGCAGACTTCTTCACCGCAGCGCTGTGAGTGTTAGCAGAGCTGCTGCTGTCCTCTGCTGGCGAAGAAACCTCCAAACCTATAATAAAACATAGGCCTAATATCAGTCTCATTCATAATTATTTAACCGTTTGCTCAATTAATCTGAGTTAATTAAATAGGACAATATTTGGCTGAGATACAACTATTTGAAAATCTGGAATCTGAGGGTGCAAAAAAAATGTGTTATTAGCAATGCATATTACTAATCAAAAATTAAGCTTTGTTATATTTACAGTAGGACATTTACGAAATATCTTCATGGCACATGCTCTTTACTTAATATCCTAATGATTTTGACCCATACCATTGCCAAGTATTGTTGGCTATTGCTACAAATATCCCCGTGCAACTTATGACTGGTTTTGTGCTCCAGGGTCACATATGTCCAGAAATATTTAAACATGTTAAAGGGTTAGTTCACCCCAAAATGAAAATTGTCCATGTGACATCAGGGGTTCATCCGTAATTTTACGAAGCTACGAGAAAACTTTTTGTGTGCAAAGAAAACTAAAATAATGCATTCAGCAATTCCTTCCTCCCGAGTTTTATCGACCAGTTTGGCGATTATCCCAGAGACGTTGAACTAAACAACACTGATTACGTTGATTATGTTCTGGGGTTCTCTCCAAAATGTACCCCTGATGTCACATGGACTATTTTACCGATGTCCTTACTACCTTTCTGTACGTTAATCGTGGTAATAACATTGCTGTCTATGGAGGGTCAGAGAGCTCTCAGATTTCATCAAAAATATCTGAATTTGTTTTCTGAAGATGAACGAAGGTTTTACAGGTTTGAAACGACTTGTTGGTGAGTAATTAATGACAGAATTTCAATTTTGGGTGAACTACCCCTTTAAGTGACTTAAATATACAATGATAAACATGCGGGATAAGATATAACGTATCTGATTTTGCATGTACACTCTAAAAAATGCTGGGTTGTTTCAATCCAACTTTGGGTCAAATTTGGACTAACCCAACTTTTGGGTTAAAAATTTAATGTAAAAATTTAACCCAACAGTTGGGTTAGTCCATATTTGACCCAAAGTTGGGTGTGTTTAAGGGCAGGACGTTTGGAGCATTGATGTTATATTTGTTTAAATGAGTTCAAGAAGCAGGTTTTATCAAGACATGAGGTCATTTAAGTGGCACATTTTCTTTTTAAGTGGCGTAGCAGAGAGTGTCCTTCTCTCAATAACTTATTCACGTGTTTTAAGGACTCTGACGCCTTCATTTGCTATGAATGACAGTAATATACCTGCTGTACAGCATACAGGTAAGACAAAGGCTTTTTCTCTACTCTTACATGTGTAATCAGCTACAACCAAAGTAAATAAAAAAGAAGGAGAAAGGAGACAGAAGAAGGAAATAGCATACTAATATACTACTCTTATATTGCTGCGGTATGTAGTATGCACTGCTCAGAGTATGCAAATGTATGTACAGTATAGAATAGAACACCTATGATATACTACACTTAAGTCAAGTCGAATCAGCTTTATTTCTATAGCGCTTTATACGATACAGATTGTTTTAAAGCAGCTTTTACAGTGGTAAACAAGAAAATAATGATTCAAAGTTGCAAACAGAATTCAATAGTAAAGACAATAGTAAACTGTCATTATTCAGATGAAATCAGCTTATTTACTTAACAAAAGCATATGCTTAGAATGGATAGTTTACTGCTTGTTTGTTGGGTCTGAATTTTCGCATGTATACAGTTCTGCACTTACCGGACATGTGCATTGTAATTCTGCATAATTGTTGTCACATGACGTCATCTTATCAACAAATGACACCCAATTATCATCTTGGAAATAACACATTGTATCTCTTGTAAACAAAACAAAAATGTACACTTTAGCATACATTTACTTCTCGTTATAGAAATAATAGACTTTTCTATTAGAAATAGAAAAAAGTAGTTATGTAATTTCATAAATCTATTGTCTTTGAAATATGGTTAAAGTGCACTGCTGAATGTACTGACAAGAATTTAAGATCAATTCAGATATACTGTAATATTTTTTGTATTGAAGCTTGCATGTGATGTATTTAAATGATTTGTAATTAAACATTTAAAATAATGAAGTTGCAATTTATGATATATTAATATTAAATATAATATCAAATTACACAGTAGCCTTTTAACGTGCTGACGAGACGTGAGACGTGTGGATCCATCTGCAAGCTTTTATTTAAGAGACGTGGTCATAACAGGCAGGGTCGAACAATGGCAAACAGGTATATGGCGGGCAAAACACAAGAATAGTCCTAGGTCTAGCGTAGGTTTTTAATGTCACCGATCGGCAGACAGAATCCCAGGGGCGAGACGAGAGGGAAAAATCCAGGAAAACAGGCAAAGGTCAGAAACCGAGAGAACAGGCAAGGCAAGGCAAGGCAAAACAAGGAAACACGGGAAGGATACAGGAACTAGGAAAACTAACAGGCTAACCAATACTCGGCAGTGAATGGTAGTTTGAGTGAATGTTATATAGTGAGTGAGTGATATGAAAAAGCTGTGTGCAATCAGTGCAGTGTGCAAAACGTGCAAAGAATGATGGGATATGTAGACCGGGGTGATATGCAACAGTGTGTAGTGCGAGAGTCAATGAAAATGGAAAGGGTGACCTCTGATGGCTAGCAGACGGAAGTTCATGGACCGGATTCGTGATCCGGTCCATGAATCCGGTCCATGAACTACAGTTGAGCTACAGTTGAAAATAAAATCAAGTACTTTACATGGCTTTAGTGTGTTATTCACCATCAAAATAAGTGAGCACAACAAACGATTATTAAAACATAATGATTTGAAATGTACTTTAAAGTAACACTGTTACTGTGGCACTATTACATGTTTTAAAGGTGTACTTAAGTGTTAATAAGCTTTTATTTAATTAATATTACTGCATATTATCTGCAAGTACAGTTTTTTGAACATTTGACACATCAAGTGCACATTCAATACAATTATGCACATTTCTTTATCAGAAGAATTATTCAACTTGTTAATTAGCATTTTTAATCACATTTGCACACAAAAAAAGTTGACATGTTTAAAAAAAACATGTTTTAAAATTTAAATAATGTGTCAAAAAATTATTATAAAAATAGAAATTCACATAGAAATGCCAGGTCACATCAAGGGGGCGTAATGCATTATTATGTGATACAGTGCCTCGTACAGTGTGCTTTTTAGTATACCTGCACACTTCGATAAATTTACTAAGTCACCCAAAGTATTCCTTGCATGCAGAAAATGTGCATACTACACACAGTATACATACTGCAAAAATAGCATGATACATTAGGTCATTCTCTACATGACATTTGACTGCCAGTTTCTTTCTGTTTCTAAGCTAAACTCTAATATTTTTATAGCTGAGAACAGAAGAGCTGCGCTGGAGTTCAGCCAGAAGGTCAGAGTGTTGTGCTGGGTAATGACACAGCCCAAACACCTGAAGTCCAGAACACAACATGTTCGTGCCACATGGGGCAAAAGCTGCAACATCGTTCTGTACATGAGCTCGGAGGCATCAGATTTCCCCACGGTAGGGCTCAACGTGTCAGAAGGACGCAGTCAACTCTACTGGAAGACCATACGGGCCTTCCAGCACATCCACACGCACCATCTGGATGATGCTGATTGGTTCCTCAAAGCTGACGATGACACGTTTGTATTGGACGTAGGTTCATGCCACTCGTCACACAGGGCTACATGAGTGGAGGAGCTGGTTACGTCCTTAGTAAGGAAGCTTTGAGGAGATTCGTGAAGGGCTTTGCTGATGGTCTTTGCACACACAACACGGAAACTGAGGATGTTGGTTTGGGAAAATGCATGGAGACAATGAAAGTTCAGCTGGGTGATTCCAGGGACGTTTTGGGGAGACAAACCTTTCATCCTTACCCTCCAGATTATTACCTGCCCAGACAGACACCCAGACTACGACCCTGGTACCTCCTCTATGAGCATTACCAACCGTTTGAGGTAAGTATGAGATGTTCGAAGGGGATTAATGCCGGAATTACCCAGGTTTTTGCCCTAATTTACAGTCTGCAGGAGTCAATGCTAGTCTGCACATTTTATGCAGTCAGATTTGACATATTTTACAGAAGATCGTGTAGTGTATGATGGCCACATACTTCACCCAAAAATGAAAATGAGCTGAAAATGTACTCACCCTCATTCCATCCAAGATGTATATGAGTTTGTTTGTTCATCTGAAAAGATTTGGAGAAGTAGCATTACATCGCTTGCTCATCAATGGATCCTCTGCAGTGAATGGGTGCCGTCAAAAAAACGAAACAAAACACAAAACGATTCACCAGTTCTTTGACATCACATAATGATGTCATTAATGCATAATATCATCCATGTGGTTGAACATGCGCAAATAAAGCTAAGTATGTAGCTGATTTACATTTTATTCAATTCATTGTTATTAAAGGGTTATTAAAGAGACAAATTCAATCTGGTTAGTTCACCCAAAAATTCAAATTAGTCCATGTTTTTACTCACCCGCAAGTCATCCTAGGTGTATATGACTTTCTTCTTTCAGATGAATTAAATCTGAGTTATATTAAAAATTATCCTTGCTCTTCCAAGCGTGAATGGCAGTGGGTGGGTGTTTTTGTTCAACAGTCCAAAAGTAGTCAAATAAAGTGCGCGCATCTGTAATAAAACGTGCTTCACACGGCTCCAGGGGTGAATAAAGGCATCCTGTAGCGAATCAATGCGTTTTTGTAAGACAAATATCCATATTTAAAATGTTATAAACACCTTTCTTTCACTTCTGCTAACTGTCGTAGGCGTTTGCATAGCGCGCCAGTGATTAGTGATGCAGTGACGCAGAAGCGCGATGGAGAGAGAACAAAACAAAACGCTGGTCACAAATTAGAAGCCCAAAACGAGGATTTGTAAAGTAAAATGTCGGAGGATTTTTATATAAGCCAAGAGGAGACTGGTTTTCCTTTGCTAAAGTAAGGAAACTTTGCTTCCTTTGCTCCTGTAAACAAATGTTTGAACGCGCGCACGACAGTCAGCGGAAGTCACACAAAACTATTTATATTGTTTAAATATGGATATTTATTTTTAAAACGCATCTATTTGCTACAGAAGGCCTTTATTCATCCCCCAGAGCCGTGTGAGGCATGTTTTATTATGGTTTTGTGTGCTTTATTTCACATCTTTTGGACTGTTGAACGAAAACACCCGCCCATGCCAATATAAAGCTTGGAAGAGCAAGGACATTTTTTAATATAACTCCAATTGTAGTCGTCTGAAAGAAGAAAGTCATATACACCTAAGATGCCCCGAGGGTGAGTAAAACATGAGGTAATTTAGATTTTTGGGTGAACTAACCCTTTAAAAAAAACTTACAATTCACCCTCAAGTCCTCAGTTCACACATGCTAATACTATCAACAGCTCATTGGCTCTTATCAACACGGGCATGTCCAAGGACCTGGAAATGGTAACTTGTGATATCAGACTTATCAAGCGGATACTAGTAGATGTGAGTTTTCTAAGTAACACATGTTCCTGAATAAACATACTTTGTTGATCCTGGAACAACATCCCTGTCCAAAAGTATCGTGCTAACTTCTACCCCTATACCTAACCCTAACCATTACTTACATGCAAAATCAGAAGGAAATGATAGGTGAATAAAAATGTGTAGAAGCCCCTAACCTAAAATATGGAGTATTCAACTTAGGCTGCGGCTGGAATGAACAGATCAGTGAGGGTTGCCGCTTCAAATCGACAAAGGACAAAAATTTTCAAATATACAGATGTTTCAGATGTTGACGTGTAGAAACAAAAACACCCTTCATTCAATACTTTCTGTACTTCTATACAAGAATACAGTTTAACATAAGCCTACACTGTAAAAAATGACCGTGAATTTAACGGTAAAAGACTGTAAAAATGCTACAGTAAAAACCTGTTAAATGGTTAACGGTAAATTCCCCTACTATATACGGTGAAAAACGGTATTGGACATTACATGTACTGGACATTAATTTTACAGTAGTATACCGTTTTTGGAAGTGAAAAAGACCGTATAATTTACAGTGAATAATCGTAAATTGACATTCCCACAATTCCCTGCGTTACATTTTCAAATTTGATGTTTTTTTGTTTCTTCTTAGTTTTTTCTTATCAATTTTGTATATTAAGGTTGTGTGTTACACCTAATGTTGTTAATTATGTTTATATGCCCTTATTTGTTTAATGTGTGTCCCGCATACCACTGCTGACTGCTTGCTGCCGTTTTTTTACCGTAAATGTTACGGATTTTTTTTACAGTGTAGAGTAATTTTAAATACCATTAAAATGGGTTTTAAATTAGGTGTGTTCGATTTGTGTGCAATGTGAAGTCACTTTGCACAGGCCCCGCCCATGGCTGTTGGTGGACACTGCAGTATTAGCAGAGACCCCGCCCTGAGTAAGCCGCACACAATGCCGCCATGAACATCTTCATGCTAGAGCCTTTAAAAGCCGCATTCACATAGAAATGGTCTTCTTATTAGTGTTTACGAAATAGATTCAAGTGCATTGAATGATTTTCAGTTTTATTTTTACGTGTGGGTCATATGTACAGTGAGACAGCAGTACAGTACTATATTCCCTATCTGGAACTTTAAACACCATCTATATAGCATGCCATTTCTTGCAGCTGTTTAACTTCACAGACATAACCAACAGCACAATAAGACATGAAAAAACTTAGTTTAGTACTCGCATGTCATGTGACAGCGCTTTCTGTGTGTGTGCTTCGGATGTGTTCTCTCAGAAAACCGTATATCAGAAGTTTAAACTAATATGCTTTAAAACACATGATTTCAGCACAACAGACATGATGTTTTGGCATGATAGAACAGATGTTTTTAGCAGAATATCTGAGGAACAAGCTGTAAAGGCACAGTCCTACTCTCAGCAGCTCATTTGCATTTAAAGAGACATGCACGAAAACAGCATATTTCTGCTATCCTTGTCTGAATAGGCATTTTCAAAATGATATAATTCTGTGTAAAGGATCTTGAGCTGAAACTTCACAGACACATTCTGGGGACACCTGAGACATATTGTAAGAAGGAGCATATTAGGTGCCCTTTAATAAATGTGTTTTGTTAATTGCAGTGTTGTTTAAGAAGGATGTTGATCCAGGAACATGTTTGGTAATTCTATAGTCTCATCTTATCCGAAAGAGAGAGAAGCAAGAAATAGATTAATACAGTTTCTTAACCCCTTTTAAACACTTCTTTTCAGCTGGAAATCAATTGATTGGTCCTTATGTTAAATACATTGTTCTTTTCTTGTGTTTTTAGGACCCTGGATGCTGTTCAGATTTAGCCATCTCGTTCCACTACATAGACGCAGTGCAAATGCACACTTTAGAGTACTACACCCATCACTTACGCCCATACGGATATAAATACAGATTTAAGCCAGATTGACACTTAAATAATAGAAATAACATCTAATCCAAAAATAAGACAGCATTCAAAATGCAATCTTTATAAGTGAAATTTATTGATACATGTATACTTTACTTCACTGTACCATTAAATGTAAATCATGTTATATTTATTGTTCTATACAGTATTAAAACAGATTTTACAAAGTTACAGACTAACAACTTTATTGTCCAAAACATTAATGGCATTAGCTTTGGAAACACAGTGGTTTGCTTCATCATAGTCCAAACGTAAAAATACAAGTAAGCCAAGAAAAGCGTTGGTTAATCCAGACTTTGGGTGTCATTCATTTATAGAGGAAAGAACTTCTGTATGTTTGATTGTTATGTGTTTAAGAATTGCTGGGAAGAGATCATTCCCAAACTTATGAGTCATGAATGATTACTACTAAGGAAACATGAAAAATGAAACTTGGATAAACATTGTTGAAATAATTGATGGAAATGATGTTAATCATACAATATAATACACATTTAACATACAATACTGTCCCTAAGAGTTTAACACTGATTTTTAATGTTAGGCTTTTTGCATTTTAAATACACAAGCACTCAAAATAATCTATATGTGATTGACACACATGCATTATTTTGTCATGATCAGTGCAAGAAGTTGGCTGATGCCGTCTTGTACACAGTATTAGTAATTTTGTGCAGTGCTTTTTTACAGTAGCAGGGACATATTGTTAGCTTCTCACATTAGCTTTGGTTGAAATTAAAATACGTTTATATAATAATAAAATAAAAATATGTATGTGTATTTACTCAATTATTTTATGAAAACAAGGGGTGTACTAGCACCTCTTTTTTCCACTTTGAACATTGGTAATGGTGTTTAAAGGAAACGTGGAAATTTACTGAACATTTCAGTCCATCCAAGATGTAGATTGTTTCTTCATCTGAACAGATTTGGAGAAATTCAGCATTACATCACGTACTCAGTAATGGATCCTCTGCATGAATGGGTGCCGTCAGACTGAGAGTATAAACAGCTGATAAAAACATCACAATAATCCACAAGTAATCAACACCACTCCAGTCCATCAATTAACATCTTGTGAAGTGAAAAGTTCAAACTACTGCTTCCGGCTAAAAATAAGAGTACGCGTAATATTGCTTTCTTCAGTGAAAAAGTTGTCATGTCTGAATCAGGAGAGATATACTGTATGCACAAATCAAGCCCCACTTACAAGTGAAAACAATCCAAAACAATTCTAAACAAATATGTGGGTGGATTTTGGAGTGGACTTTGTCACTGGAAGAAGCGTTATTATAGATTATGGACTAATATTTTGGCCAGAATTGACGGTTTAAAATTTAACCATCTTAATGATGGATTGTGCGTCTTCATACCCACAGCTTTTTTCTTCACAGATGTGACTGGAGTGTGTGAATTATTTTGGATTATTGATATTTTTTTTTTACCAACTGTTTGGACTCTCATTCTGACGGCACCCATTCACTGCACAGGATCCACTGTTGAGCAAGTGATGTAAAGCTACATTTAAAGAAACAAACTCATCTACATCTTGGATGGCCTGATGGATGAGTACATTTCCAGCAAATTCCAATTTTTGGGTGAAATTCCTTTAACAGAAATCACAATTAACAGAAATATATTCTATGGAAGGAATATTAAAAATAAAGAAATTCGTAAAACATTCAGTGCGACTAGGGGAAAATGGGGTACTTTGTAACAATATACATGTTATTTTCTAGAAAATGGAGCAGCACTAGTCTAGTAAACAATATTTAAAATAGTGTTGGCCCAAAGGACAAATATGATCTACAGTCAGTGTAGCAGGAATCCCTACTCGTCTCATAAAACACATGTATGACAATGAAAATGTATCTGCATAGTGCATGATCGCAAAGTCGACACAGCTTGATATGAATCTGCTGAATGAAGGCCTGTGCTTCATTGTGAGGGTATGTTATGTCTGTACACAAACGTTTTGACAAAGGTCTTCTGTCTCAAAGCGGTTGCTGTTGCCTTGGCAGCCACCATACCAGAACTGTGCGCATGCGTTGGCCTCCGGGTCGTAGTACCACATCACCCTGTACTCCCGACACGGCCCAGGATCCAATCCCTGCCTACAGCCTACCTCTGAAAAACAACAACAACATTGCATTGCATTGACAATGCCTGTTAATACCAGGAGTAAACATCAGTCGGCCTATATTTGTAGTGAAAGCAAGTGTGTTTACCTTTCATGAAATCGTTAGGCTGAGGGGCCGGTGGAGGTAGAGTCCGTGGTGGTGGGCTGATTTCTGGAACAGGCCGCCAGTTTATGGGTGTCTGGGGTCCCAATACTGAGATGGAGGATTGTCTCGTCTTATCTCCAACTGGGGCATCTGTCACCTTAGGAAGCTCATTTAAAGACCCATCAACAAAGGGCATCATCCAGTTGTTGTCAATATGCATGTCGTCATAGTCATCAGGAGAAGAAGTGGTCTCAAACTCTGTTGGAAGTGCATCCTGTGAAAAAGAGACATTTAAAGACTGAGCGGCGTTGGACCGGGCAGCACAACTCATCAGGAAACACAAGCTCTTTCCAGCAAAATATCACCATTAAGCCAGTGCTTATTTTATGATTAAATTTGGAACATTTCATGTGCACACTTTTCTCCATATCTGTGTCTTTAAGGTTGTAGTTTGTTCATATTTCACGATACTATGTGATTTTACTATCAGATCTATTCATTTTAAAAATACAAATACAAAGCAGTTCATACATATAATGACATTTTATACACTTCTTCAATGACAAGCATGCTTTTAATTTCTAATAAAAAAAATTTAAAGGGCATAATTTTTCAAAAATCTAAAATCTTTGATTAAAACTGCTTCATTGCTTATTAATATTTGCTTTTTAATATTAAAGGGGTCATATGATGCGATTTCAATTTTTCCTTTGGGCATGATATAACTAAAAAGAGGAAATGAATTAACAAATTATGAACACAATATAAGACCAGTGTTGTGGGTAACATTACAAGTAACGCAATTTATCAGATTACTTTACCAGTAATGCAATACTTGTAATGGATGAAATACTCAGTTATAAATTTGAAATATGAGTTACATAAGCAGCACTTTTGGGTTTTTGGTTTTAAAAACAAACAAGCAAGCACAGCCAAGGTTACAAAAAGTAACACAAAATTAATGTAATGCATTATTTTCCATAAAAAGTAACTAAGTAATGCAGTTAGTTACTTTTTTATGGAGTAACGCAATACTGTAATCCATTACATTTAAAATAAATTTTCCCCAACACTGGCTAGTATGAGGGAACAAACTATTAAGTCACAGGAACAAATCCTTAATTCATGGTCACAATATGTTTTTTTTTTCCTCTGCATTTCATGTGCAGGGCTCCGAACCAAGTTTATATCTGAGTTTATTTTGCTTATGAGTTTATATAGAGTCTTTATTTGATATATCAGATTGTATTGCTGTCTTTATGTAGAAGTAAAAGAAAAAAATGACCTCTTTGTCCTCTGTGATGAAATAACTCCTGGCGGGAGCCTCAGTTCTGTTTGGAACTGGCTCAGGCTCAACTGGAGGGAATGTTTTGCCGTTCAGACTGAAGAGCGGTCCATCAACACTCTCACAGATCTGACTCAGCAGTTTACTCTCCAGTGCTGAAAAATCACAACCACAAACACAAGTTAGCATAAAAAAATGTTTAGTCAATTACACCGTATTTAAAAGAAATACGGGCATACGTACTGTGCAGGCTCATGAAGTCATCAATCAAGTAGACATAATTTTCATCAGGATCAGATGCCAAAATGTTCATCTCAATCTTAAACTCTGTATACTGGGCATCACTGCTTTTCACGACGCCAACTACGAAGATTTCAATCCCAGCATTGTGAGCCTCTTCCGCGGCGTCTTTCAGCCTCACTGCATCCCTCTTGTCAGCCTGACCGTCTGTCAGCACGACCGCAACCTTTCTTACGCCCGGCCGTGCTGCTCGGAAGAGCTGAGTGGCCCGGTGGATGGCGCTGCCCGTAAAGGTGCCCTCACCCAGGTAAGGCATCCTGCGCACAGCAGCTTTAATACTTGCCTGGTCGGAGAGATGTTGTAGGCTGGTCACCACTACGTCCATGTGACTGAAGAGCACCACCCCAACACGTGTGGCTTCATGGCTCACGGACACGCGATCGATCAGAGCGTTCACGAAATCCTTCACCAGATCAAAGTTCTCCGGACCTATACTCTCTGAGCTGTCGATGATAAAGACCAGCTCCAGAGGACTCGTCCTGCACTTCAGACCACATCCTGAGAGAAAACGCACAAAAATTAATTACCCCCACCTAATACAGAACCTATATATAGTTTTTTGCTTGAATAACAGGGATGTTATATACCACATATTTCCCGGATTATTCTGATCACCTGGTCTCTCTGTGGGATCAAGTTCAATGTATGTTATTTACACAATAGAAGTTAGTGTTCTGAAAAAAAAGTTTGAATATAAATCTTTGACTCACAGATAGGCCGGGCTCTCCCTTCTCTCCTGGTTTTCCCTATAATTGAAGTTGAATTTTATTATTAACAGAGTCAGTTTTCAAGGTATAATCTACATTATCCTGAAACCTCAGGTTGAGGTAAATACTGAATTAAAAAAGTTCAAAACTTTACCCCAGGCCATGAATTTTATGAAATTTGAGCAATTTCCTCAGATTATCCTGATGTCCGTGTGCAATGTTGGATAGTAGAAATGTGCTAAGGATCCGATATAGTATGTATTGATGGTTAAAAAAAAAAATGTATTGAAACGTTCAATATCTGTTATGTACAAGTGGTTTTTATAGTGTAACTCAAGAGGTCTTCGACCCTGCTCCTGGAGACCCACTGTCCTGCAAAGTTTATTTCTTCAACACACTTACCTGTGATTTTTTAAGCAACTTTAAATACCCTGATAAGCTGATTCAAGTGTGTTTGATTAGGACTGGAGGTAAACTGCAGGACAGTTGAATAGTTGAATATCTCTGGTGTAAGGTTAATGGTTTTTCATATGCTTTTAACCCAAAAACAGTGTTGTAGTGCTCAAAACTCAACTCTGTCTTGAGTCTGTTTCTGGTTTGGACTCTCGGATTTGAGACCAAGTCCGGTCTTGAGTACTAAAACATGCTTACGGATAGTGGTATGTTGTCCATTCAGACTATCTTTAGGTCTTTGTCTGGACTTGGACTCTACTCTGGTCTCAACCTTGACTTGGACTCAAATGAGCTAGTCTTGACTACAACTCTGTCTGGCAAATGATTCAAACGTTAATTGGAACTGAATGTGAACCTGGTAACTGGATATTACCTTGGCTCCTGTTTGTCCAGGCATTCCATGTTCTCCTCCCTCTCCTTTTCTCCCACGTTCCCCTGCTAGGCCCCTGTTACCCTGAAACCATAAAATTTTGTTAATTTAGCATTGCATTTGAAAAGTAACATAGTATTAACTACACTGACATATAATACAATCAGTCAGTGTTTGCCTATCTCGTACCTTCTCTCCAGGCAGACCATCACCTGGAGGCCCTCTAGGGCCAGGGGGCCCTTGAAACCCAGGATCTCCCTGTGATCACAAAATGTTAATTTAGAGGTCTAAGCTTCTGTGTGGTAAAGTGTTTTGCTTGTTGTCCAAGCTGATTGAGCTATAGTAAGGCCTTTGGTCCTTACCTTGGGACCCTGAATTCCCTCTCCTAGAGGTCCTGGAAGACCAGGAGCACCAGGCTGGCCAACTGCACCCTATAAAAATCTCATATTAATCAATGTTGAATATATTCTGAGCCGATGCACAATTTATTTTAAGAAGTGTTATTGAACCTTTGGTCCCATCAGTCCAATCCCTGGAGGCCCTGAAGGGCCGGTCGTTCCAGATGAGCCCCGGTCTCCCTGAAAACAACAACTACATCAGTTTAGCCGAACTACTAGAATAGACTTTGCAGACTTTCTGTAAGACAGAATAATCGTTTATTGTGAATTGAAAAATGACAAATACCTTTGGTCCAGGAATTCCTTGTCCTTCAGGTCCAACTTCACCTGGCGGCCCAGGCAACCCTGGAAGCCCCTGAGAATATATCATATGTATAGATATTACTGGTTTTGTTTTGTGTGTTGTTCTTATCAAAGTCTTTGTCTTCTTTTACGCACCTGTGGTCCAGGGTAACCCTCCCCCTTCATTCCTTGTGGCCCCACTTGTCCTGGACTTCCTCTGTCACCCTGAGACATGCCAACATAGATTTTATTAGGTCAAAAAGAATCATATTAAACCATATAGAAATAGGCTTTGAGGCTATAACCTTAGGGCCTGTGGTCCCAACACCTGGCTCTCCAACAGGACCCGCGGGACCTGCAGGTCCTGGCTCTCCCTAACAAAAAAAACACACAACCAACATAATGATTAAGAGCATATGTACAAAACATACAGTAATTTATGACATTAGGTTAGAATGCAAATAGCCAACCCTGTTGGCAAAGGCACCCATTGTTGTGCAGATATTTACCTTTAGTACAAATATTACTTCTTTTTACACTTTGTGTGAATAGCATCTATCACTGTTTAAACCTAGTGAGACATATACGTACCGTTGAACCAGGTAATCCTCGACCTGGAGGTCCTCGTAAACCCATCATACCTAAACTTCCTGGTTCTCCCTAGGCATAAAAAAAATCTTTTATTACCAGTTTTTAAAACATGTTTATAAAGTATATAAGAACAACATGGATGGTGAGAGATCAGAGACCAGGGAATATATTTTAGATTTTCAATGTATTTTATGAGTTTATGGGTTTTATGTGTGAATATTCTCACAACCAACATGACTGTTAAAGGACTGATTATGAGCAGCCATAAAAGTGTACAACCAAACCCTAAAGACCTTTTATGAACTCTTTAAAGGTCCCCTGAAATGCTTAGAAACACGCAGCATTTCTCTATGTGTTGACGTCATTTGAACTGAAACAGGAAGACAGATCAAGCAGCCCCGCCCCTTTTTAAAACAGCCAATAGCGTTTGTTTATATCACAGCTTGGCCTAGAGCCGTTCAGAGCCGTTGAGCTCCTAAAGCCGCATTTGACAGGGTATACTAGCCAATCTCATCCATTTGCCTAATAAACTATAGCATCTGTGTAGAATTCCAAATAGCTCTTCCGTACATTTTGTGTCTTCCGCCGACTAGCGCATGTGATCCGCTCCGTGCTATGGTGTCTCTGGACCGGAGCAGAGTGTGTGTGTGGTGCGGTGGTTAGCGTGACACAGCGCAAAACCAGACTTCGTATTTTTGTTCCTCAATGAAGCATATTTACACTGTTTTGAATCGTTCCCTTTCCCCTATATCTGCCACTACGTGCCATCACTGTAAAGAACATCTATTCTTGGAAAGTGACCGATATCAGCCGGCGCTTCAGCGTCTTTTTATAGTGTAGGGTCAGGCGCTTCGGATTCTAGAGAGCATTTGATTGGACAGAAAGTTTGATGAGAAACTGAAGTACGATGTGACGTCAACAAAATCGTCTGAGTGACGAACTCAATCTTGCATGCCTTATTCTTCTAACTACGAATGTTTGTCACTGTTTTGAGCACACACTGCCTTATAGATAACCTTAAGACTAACATATTGATACTAACGCCCAAAATTTTTTAATTTTGATTTCATGGGGACTTTAAAAGTCATCTGACATTCCAAACCTCTAAACACAACGACCTGGACATTAACCTCCACATTCCCAATGCAAAACCAGATTGTATGTTTTTAAGCTCTGTCACTGTCCCACCCACCTTGGCCCCCGGGGGTCCTGCTGCTCCTGCACTTCCTAGGGGACCCCGAGGCCCTCTGTCCCCTCGGTCCCCCTGTGGAGAGATTCACAAACAAAATTTACAGTGACATTTTCCACTTTAGTACATTCAGATGGGACAGTATTTGAGTATTGTTCAGCTTTTTTGGTTGTAAATAACATGATATGATTTTATTTTGAGACAAAAGCATCATGAATACAAGTCCAGATCACATTTTACCCCAAAATCTAAATGCAAAAATAAGATATCATATTCAACATTGAGAAAATGTCTCTATGCAGAATATGATATCTTATTTTTATCTTATTTTATCTTATTTAGACTCAAAAGTCTAAAAGGTCTTTAAAAGTCTCTAAGAATTCAGGATTTGTATTTTTTTTTGTGGCAGCATATATTTAGAGGAATTTTTATTCTCATTCTCAGTGAAAATGTAAAACAATATAAAAATTGTATTTCAATATAAAATTTTTACAAAGATTATTTTATTTCAAAGAGTCTTTTCTGCTCACCAAACCTGGATTTATTTAATCAAAAATGTACAGTATTTAAAAGATCATTTATTTTGTGATTCAAAGGCTGAATTGTTCTCACATTCCTCCAGTCTGATCCTTCAGAAATCATAATAATATGCTGATTTGCTGCTCATGAAAGATTTCTTATTTTTATCAATTATTTCGGCTTATTATGAAGAGTATTTATTTGAAATATAAATATTTTGTAACTTTATAAATGTCTTTATTTTGTCCAATGTACCTTCTTTAAAAATAATTACAAAAAATTAAAATATAATAATTTTAATGTGAAATACAAACTGGACCTGGCTGGTTTTGTAATATTCCTAAAATAATCATATAAAATATCTGGTGTCAGACATATTTCCATCACTTGAAATCGTTACAACCTGTGTTAAACTGACTTTGAATCAGTAAATCCAGTAAATGTATACTGTAATGTAAAGCTTGCATTTAATGGCAGGAAATATATTACTCTCATTGTCACCCAAAAGGGCAAATGTTAGTTTCTGGAAATGGCCATTTACAAGCGTGACTCAATGTTAATAAATGTATGCTGTGAATCACTGTTTGGCCTTAAGAGCTGCATGCACATATCAGTTATAACTTGATCTACGCATATAGTTGTGGTAACTAAAAAAACCTATCAGAGCATCATTGTACCTTCTCACCAGGAGTACCTCTCCCTGCTAAGCCCTCTGGACCTCGAGCACCAGGTGAACCCACCTCACCCTAACATAATGAACAGAATATAGAAATGCCAGGGGAGTAAACACATATAAACAGGAATTCAATGCATGCTGTGGTGAAATCCCAAAGCTTTATTAGATGCTTTCCTATATTTGCACTCATAAAACAGATAAGAAAAAATGATATTTCTTAGCCACACCTTAAAACAGCATATGACTTCATATGACATTCATTAATTTTTTAGCCAAACCACTGGATACATTTTAAATTAAATCTGTGACCCAGGACGTTGTGTCCTACCTTTGGACCCACAGATCCATCTTCACCTGGGATACCAGGAATGCCAGGTGCTCCGTCTGGGCCTGGTTCTCCCTAAAGTCATAAAACCAATATATCGCTATTACACAAAAAATGTTGGTGGTGTTTACTCAATAGTGTATATTGAAAATATAGAAACAGATAATATTTGATTTAGTTTGTAAGGACATTAGAAGTGTACATACTTTTGGTCCTGGTTCTCCAATTCCTCTCTCACCTTGTGGTCCAGATTCTCCTGGAAAGCCCTGATCACCCTGGGATCAAATTTGAATAAACTGTACATTTACGAAATTAAATTTTCATATAATTTAAAATAATATTTTCATTTAATTAAAAATGTAGCACTTTTGTTATATGCTTTTGTCAGTGTTGTTTGTTTTTTTATTTATGTTTAGCTTTAATATATTAAAAAATTTGAGTTTAAATTTTTAGTAATTTTATAACTTCAACTTATTCATTTCTGTTAGGTGCCAAGGCAACATTTCACATTTTTGTTAAAAAAAAATGTTTTTTTGGGGGGGTACTATTCATTTAAATGTGGTTTACTTATGATAATATGGATTGAAAGTACTTATTCAGAATACTCTCTAAAGATACAGTTTCTTGCATTTAAAATCAGACCGCTAATCTAAAAAATACACACACACACACACACACACACACACACACACAATGTACCTTAGTTCCCACCATGCCCACTCCAGGAGGGCCTCTTGGGCCAGGTGGTCCTATGGGTCCCAGGTCTCCCTGCAGCGAGAAACACCATATCAAAAAGTGTTTGCAAAATGAAAACCGTACTATGATTTCCTATAAAATAATGTAGGATGCAGCCTATGGATAGATAAGAACTTCTCTTTGCCTTTTCACCCTGGAGCCCAACTCCTGGAAATCCCATCAGTCCAGGCAAACCCGCTTCCCCTGTGTTACCCTGCAGAAGTAAGGAACAACTAGTGTCTTATTGCTGGCTCTTATTACACTCGACAACAGCATGTTTCTTATTAAATTGAGATTATACTATACCTTATCACCCTTGATGCTAATCCCAGGAGGTCCACGTCCACCCTTAGGACCCTCAAATCCTCTGTCACCCTGAAATGTGGTGAACAACAGTGCATCATTACATTATTTAGTACATGATTAACACATAGAGCTCAACCAGTCACATCAGTGCTAATAAGCAGACCCTTGCCAAAATACGATTATTAATATGCTACTTAAATGTGAAGTGAATGTAATATTTTCAGAAACTTAATTGCATGAAAATTTTAAGTTAGATGGAGTTTTTTGTTGTTTTGTTGTTAACTCTTGCCTTTGGTCCTGGTAAACCCTCTCCGGGAAACCCCTTGGAGGCTTGAATCCTGAGGCATGGTGGAGCCTACCAAAAAGATACTAAAATCTTAGTATATTATATATACATATTACAGTGGATAAGAGGTTGAAATTTTGTAAGGTTGGGGGCCTTTTTTGTTACAGTGTCACTCAGGCTGAGGATGTGTATCTCTCTCTAAGGGTACTGACGTATCACTTACAGGGTCCTGGCTCGCCGATACCAACTGGCCCAGTCGGCCCAGGTCTGCCTTGGCCACCTTTTTCCCCCTTTCAAAACACAAAGAGTATGCAAAAATATGATTCCATTATAATTATACAATAATACAATAACCTATGAACACTACATTCAAAAGTTTAGGATTTGATGAGATGTTTTTAATTGTTCAAGTTGTTCTTATGCCCACCAAGGCTGCATTTATTTGATAAAAAATACAGTTAATACAATAACATTGTGAAATATTATTATTGCTTTCTATTGTAATATATTTCAAAATGTAATTGATTCCTGTGATGCAAAACTGTATTTTCAGCATCATTACTCCAGTCTTCAGTGTCACACGATCCTTCAGAAATCTTGTCATTCGATTACCTTTGCACCAGGAAACCCAACCCCTGGGTCCCCTGGAGGGCCGGTGGGTCCGCTAGGTCCTCGCTCACCCTGTATAGATGTCACTGTCATTCCATGTCGTATCATTTTCATGTTTATCGTTCATAATATCACATCACATCCTAATGGTGAGAGGCAGTCTCCTTACTTTAGGTCCGACAGGGCCCTCAGGGCCAGAGTCGCCAGGGTTTCCACTCAGTCCCTGCAACACACAGGCATTCAAGTATTATATTATATAATTCACTTCAAACTAATTACACTTCATCTATGAGCTGACTGTACTGACAGAGTGTGTGTTTTGATATGTTAAAGGACTGTTCCCATTCATTACAAATGAATAATTCATAATGATAGCATACATGCTTTTTAAAAATAAAGTATTACTGATACAGGGGCCGTATTACAGACACATCTTAACCTAGATTCCTGTTCTATGTTCAGTAATTAACTTCACTTAGAAAATACAACTCATAGAACTCAAATCTTAAATTAAGTTAACCTACTTATAGGAATTTGTCATAGATCATTCGTCCGATCTTTACTAAATTTGGCACATATCAGCAAGGCATGGTGCTGGTAAAAAGTTCAAAAGGATTTATATTTGTCTAAATGTTATTAAATGAAAAGATATTAAATGGTCTGGCATTGCTAATTTTTCACAAACTGAGCTATGACACACTTAGACTACAGGACATTCAGATGTCAACATTGTACATATGTGGGGCATTACAAATGAAAATCCTTAATAGCGCTGTAACCATATAGTGGACTGTGGATCTGATAACATAATATGGCTTGGCTACAGCCAATCAAATTTTAACAGGTAATAACTTCAAACCTGAATAGCTGGCCGTTAAAATACTGCATATTTGTACAGTGTGTAAAAATTTGTATGTGCAATCAATTTTGTGAAAATCGGCCAGAAGATGATGCTGTTCTTTATGGAAGCCTGTTTCTGCCGCTGAATAAAAAATAAAAGAAGAATTGCAACTTTTTATCTCACACAATTCTGACTTTTGTCTTGCAATTGTGAGTTTTTGCGAGTTCATTTCTGACCTTTTTTTATAGAATTGCAAGTTGTAAAGACAGAACTGCAGGATAAAAATGCGCAATTACGAGTAACCAAGTCAGAATTGCGAGATATGAACTCACAATTCTGACTTTTTTCTCAAAATTGCGTTATATAAACTTGCAATTGCGAGTTATAAAATCAGAATCGCGGCATAGAAACTTGCAATTGCGAGAAAGTCAGAATTGCGAGATAAAAACGTAATTCTAATTTCTCACAATTGCGAGTTTACATTTTGCAATTCTGACTTTTTTCTTTTAATTCTGACTTCTCTTTTTTCAGAATTGTGAGATATAAACTTGCAATTGCAAGTTACAAAGACCAATTCTGAGGAGAAAAATACTTAAAAAAAATACTAGAGTGACTATATTCTCACAGTCACAAAGTTATATCTCGCAATTTTGACTTTACAACCCGCAATTCTGACTTTATATCATGCAATTCTGAATTTAACTTGCAATTCTGAGTTTATGTCTTATAATTCTGAGGAAAAAAAAGACAGAATTCTGAGTTTATATCACACAGTTCTGAGAAAAAAAGTCAGAATTGCAAAATGTAAACTCACAATAGTGATAAAAAAGTCAGAATTGTGGGATAAAAATTCGCAATTACCTTCGTTTTTTATTCAGTGGTGGAAACGGGCTTCCATAATTTTAAGCATCTTATTGTATTGCGGTAAATTGTTTAGCACATAATCATTTTTTTTAGGTATGGCCTATTAGGAATAATTATATCCTTTGTGCGCAAAGTCTAAACTTATCAAAAAAAAAATGACATGCAGAGATATGGACATTCTGAAGTTACATGTATTTCTGATGCTTAGACGGCAAACAGCAAATTGTAAATTATCAGACATTTCAACTCACAGATGAAGTCTGTAATATTCAATTCAATACTAGTGTTGTCCAAAAGAGGAGCCACCGGATAAGTCATCATATCAGGATAAATCACTGTATTTAAATCTTTTCCCAACCGTGTTCATCAGTTTGAATAACTGAATAACTTAACATGTAGTAAATAAATGGGTAACACTTTATTTCGATAGTCCACTTTAGACATTCTATTAACAGTAAGTAACTTTGCAACTACATGTCAACTAGCAGTTAGTAGAGTATTAGACTGTCTGCTTAATATATGCTAACACATTATTTTGTCAAAACTTATTCTACTACCTTAAACCTACCCTAAACCGTTCGACTCTGAGATTTAGAGAAGGTAGTGGCACATTAATGAGGAATTCGTTGCATGGAGTGACATGAGTTACAAAGTTACTTATAGTTAATAGAATGTCTAAAGTGGACTATCGAAATAAAGTGTAACCAATAAATGCATATACATTCATATCTCTGTTGTGCGTTTTCAGAATTGCATGTATTTCTGTAGACTATTTAATTAAACCTCGTAAACTGTTTTATGCAGACCTTGACCCAAATTGGTCAGCTTGCTTCCACAAATTGTAGCTGCCTCACAAAAACTGAAACAGACAAGGATAATAAAGCTAGCCGTGCCATCACTTATGATGTGTTTTCATTGGACACATGACAGCCAGACAGATTCCCCGTCACCAGAGAATAGACTGTGTGGGAAACTGAAGCTCTCTAAATCTGAATCAGGTCAAAAAACGGAGGCTGCTGTCATCACACCAAAAGCACAGGGACAGAGACTGATGGAGGAGGGCAGGAGATAGTAACCCCTGTCCTTATGCTAATCCAGAGGAACAAAGATAGCCGTCAAAGAGGAACAATGGCCTGTAGGCCTGGATTCACGGCTTTAGCTATGTTACATTAGTGTAAGAACAGCACTTAATCCCTCGATCACATTCCATTAGTGCAGGGACAGGAGAGATCGTCCGACTGTGTGAGCCTGCACTTGGGAGGTGCATTACTCTTACTTTATAAGAATGATATACTTCATTATAGGTTGTGCTATTCTTCTGTCTATATGCAGATTTCCAGATATTGAAGTGGGATCAAAAGTCTGAAATGTTCTGCTTATATGTCACCCATAATTCAAAAGAAAAAATGGTAACACTTTAGTATAGGGAACAATTCTCACTATTAACTAGTTGCTTATTAGCATGCCTATTAATAACATAATGGCTGTTTATTAGTACTTCTAAAGCACATGTTCTGCACGACCATATTCTACATCCCTAATCCTACCCAATACCTAAACATAACAACTAGCTTACTAACTATTAATAAGCAGCAAATTAGGGGTTTATTGAGGCAAAAGTCATAGTTAATGGTTTATTAATAGTGAGAATTGGACCTTAAAACAAAGTGTGACCGAAAAAATACATGATCTTTTGCATGAAGAAAATTAGACTTCTTTAAAAATGACGGGACACTTTTTACATTAATTTTCAACTCGAATTCTTATTACTGTAATGCAAAGCCCCGCAAGATTGAATTATCTACTAAAAAATAATCCGTGTGTTCTAATGAAATAATAAAAAAATTAAACAGATATATCAAATTATGTCATATTCCAGTCCACAGTTTGAGGTCGGTTAGATTTGTAAAGGGTTGTGAAAAGTTTCTAGTCACCAAGGGCTGCATTCAAAATGCCAGTCAAAAACTAGGAACCCTAATATTGGAAAATATTAGTAATGTAAAATGTATGTCATATATTAAATCGTTTTAATAATATAGATATTTATATATTAATATACTTTGATATCAAATTTGAATTTTTAGCAGCCATTACTTCAGTGTCACGTGATCCTTCAGAAATAATTATTAGAGTTAATATATTTGTAGTAACAGTGATGAGTTTTATACTGTACATTTGACAATTATTTTCTGGATTTTTTTATCAAAAGAAATAGTTTTTCAGTTTTAATTTATTTAAATTTTACAATCATTAATATTATAGTATTCAAATCATTCTTTTTTTTTTACATAACAGTACTAAGAATAACTGTCACCAAAATAATGCCACAACGCAACAAATCATAATGATAAATCAAGGTAAATTCATGCATATATCACAAACTTGATAAAGGCAACCTGATCTCCTCGTGGTCCACGTGGTCCTGGGGGTCCGTCCGGGCCCTGTGGGAATGAAAGATAGGATCATCATGACACATACAGACCACAGATCCAGAGAATCATTTCATAAAACATACTTGATCTCCTTTCATCCCTGGGGCGCCACATTCTCCTTTCCCGCCCTACAGAACGGAGACAGAGTGAAAGTAAGTTTCATTGTCCTGCTGTCTGATATCATCTATAACACTTCACCATCAGGCTGTCTTCTGTGAAGCACTGTACAGTCAGGATGAAACACTCTCATCTTTGTTGATAAGCTTAACAGCTTCATGTTGTAGAGAAAAACAAGTGAATTCACTGTCATTAAGTCAAATATACTTGCCTTTTCTCCTTTTGATCCTGGTCTTCCCTGCAATAAAAGAAGCAATCAGAGACCCAGCAATGAACATACAAACAAAACGTATATCCATAACTATTTTAGAGTAATATATCAGGATATAGTACCCTTAGACCCTCTAATCCTGGACGTCCATTTAAACCTGCCCCTCCCTATGGAAAAACACAGAAAATCATATTAAATCAGATTTGAAAACACCACATCTTGTCAAAAATAAGACAGAATTAGTGCACTAAAAACTTACTTTAGATCCTTTAGGACCAGGAGGCCCATCAAATCCTGGATCACCTGATTTACCCTGATATTTACAAGAAATTACAGAATGAGCAGACATAATAATAATTTAAATTGTACATTTCTGAAGGATATTCATTGACAAGTGCACGCTTTCCCATTCAGTTCAATAAGAGTCGGTGGATTTGATTTCTGAGAATGATGGAGTGTTGATGCGAGACGTTCTGGGGTGCGTTTCCCGAAAGCAACTATGGTCGCAAGTTCCGTCGTTGCTAATAGAATTCAATGGAACTAATGACCATAGTTAGTGAACGATGGTTTTGGGAAACGCACCCCTGTTTTGTTTATCTTTGCATAATCCGCTGGTCTTGATCTTTAACCCCGTCTGTGAAGCACAGAGAGGCCCTGGCAAAAGCTCCAGCACCTGCTACACTTGCAGTGTGGGAAAAACTTCCTAGTCTTTCATGTGCCGCCCTGAATCCACCTGCTGTGCTCTGGCCGTAAACCAGAGCTTTCGGAGCGATGGAGTTAACCGCTTCATCAAACAGCTCAGAGAGAGGATTACTGCTGTTTAACACTTCTTCCTCAAACAGTTTGAACTCTGTTTGTTCATGAGCACAGACCAAGCCGGGCTCTACAGAGTGTTTCTTCTACATCACAGGCCTGATGTCTGATGTCTATATTCTGAAACACCATTCAGAGTATTCAGATTACCATTTACAGATACAGCGAAAAAATTATGCCAGGTGCAATGCTGTTTTTTTAAGTTTCATTGAAATGTCATAAACATTTTCTTAATTTTAGTTCAAGTTTTAGTGATTTTGAAGTGTGTTTTTGTTATTTTTATTAGTTTTAATTTTTAGCACAACAAAGTTAAACTAACTTAAAATATTGCCTTGGCAACTAACTGAATAGCTTCTATATTTATATATAGATATATAGAGTATATATATTATAATATATAGTTTTTTTTTTCGTTTTTTTGTTTGGAAGGGGGTCAGTTATATGAGTTCTGTGCCATTGAAACTTTCTTTTCAAAGGGCATTTTTCTCAGGTTCATATCTGTTTAGGTCAGGTATTTCGCTTTATAGCAATGAAATGAATATGAATAATAGGAACTGACTGAACCTACACATAGATGCCGGATAAACAAGGCTCATTTTGGAAGAAAATTTTAAACAGAACTTAGAGGGGGTTTGGACATCTGATATAATAATATATATAAGGTTTTATTTATCATTTATTTATTTGATCAAAAATACAGAAATAACAGTAATATTGTGAAATATTATGGCAATTTCTAATATCGGTTTCCTGTATTAATATATCTGTAAAAGGCATATTATGGTTTGGTGCAGTGCGGAATTTTCAGCATCATTAGCAGTCTTCAGTGTCACACGATCCTTCAAAAATCATTATAATATGCTGATTTTATTTTCAGGTCGAAACTGTGGCTGTACTATTTTTGGAACCTGCGATACTTTTTTCTTTGATGAATAAAAAGTTTTTAAAAAAGAACAGCATTTATTCAAATTAGAAATCTTTTCTAATATCACTTTTTATCCATTTAACACTGAATTAAAAAAGTATTAAAATAAAGAAAAAAATTACTGCCCCCAAACTTTTGAACAGTAGTGTGTATGGGAACATAAAAATGTATCTATTGCAATTAAATGCTGTTCTTTTGAACTTTTTTATTAATCAAAGAATCCTGAATAAAGTATCACAGGTTCCAAAAAAATAGTAAGCAGCACAACTGTTTCAACATGATTATAAATCAGCATATCAGAATGATTTCGGAAGGATCATGTGACTCTGAAGACTGGAGTAATTATGCTGAAAAATCAGCTTTGCTTCACAGGAATAAATTAAATTTTAAAATATATTAAAATAGAAAATCGTTATATTTAATTGCAATAATATTTCACAAAATTACAGTTTTGTTTTGTATTTTTGATTCCAATAGATACAGCCTTGATGAGAAGAAGAAACTTATTCAAAAACCATAAAAAATCGTACCGATCCCAAACTTTTGAACAGCAGTGCATAATTTATATATAGTATTCTGCAGTTAAATTTATTTATATTTTATAGACGGATTAATCATGTTGGTGCTTTTGTAATTATGAATATCTACAGAAATTGTAGTTTTATTAATCTGCAGACATAGCTGGATGTGATATGATGAGAATTGACTGTGGAAATATCCACAGTGTTGATATAAACTCACTGGATTTCCGGGATGACCTCTCTCTCCTTTTTCACACTGACAGGATTTGGGTTGTGGACACTGTAACAGAGGGAAGAAAAAAAAAACCTTAGCGATTAATGATATGCCATCACTGTATTATGTGGCACTGCAGGATATTTTATTTTATTTTATTTTGTACTAAAACTATTTAAACTCAAATCAATATTCTCAGTGGAGTACAGTCAGCTGATCTTTATCACAAAATGACTGTACATGAAAATACATTATTTTGTAAAAAGTAAATGATATTTACTTTGAAAAACAAACATATACACTTTAAAATGTTTTTATGAAATAACTATACTTACAACTGTGTTCGCAAGTTCACTCTGTAAAAGAGAAAATAGAGCATTGTAGACTGAACTGAACAAAATTGTAAACCATTAACAGATACATACATATTTTGAGGGGACTGTGATGTTTTTCATATGTGATGATAATTATGTATTAAAATTACTTTTTACAACCATAGTTTTTTAATCACATAGATTATGTGCATGATACGATGTATTACAGCTCCCCCAGTGTTTAGATTAGTGCTTGTTCAATGTATGTTTTTCCATTTTACCACCTTTTGAGCTTTAGGTACTGTACCTGTCCATCTTTCATGTCTTCTAGGTGAAAACTGCCCTGTCTCTAAACACTCACCAGTTCCCTGAAGAGCTTGTCATCCAGCTGTGGGTCAGTGAGGCTGAACAGGTGCTGCTGAGGCGGTGCGCTGGCGATGGACCTCAGTCTACCATTGTCCTGCTCGTCTCGTGTGGATTCCGACAGCCCAATGACAAACATACGGATGTTGTGGTTCTTGGCATCTGCGGCTGCACTCACAGCACTGGGGCTGCGTGGGTGGTCCTCCCCTTCCGTCAACAGGAGCGCTGCTCTAAGGCTGCTGGGCGACGTCTCGCGGGTGAAGAGCTGAGTGGCGTTTGAGATGGCGTAAGCTGAGTAGGTGCCATGGCCGATGTAAGTCATGGCATCCACTTGGCTGTGGAACACGTCAATGTCCTGCCAGTCGCGGAAGTTGTGCTCCACTGAGACAGTGCTGCTGTACTGCAGGAGGGCGAGTCTCACCCGCATACGCCAGCCCGACACCTGTAGCTGCATCAGCCTGGTGCTGAAGCGCAACACTAACTCCCTCTGCCTCTCAAACAGAAGCATTTTGGCTTTCTCTGAACTGTCAACTAAAAACGCCAACTCCACTGGACAGAACAGAGCTGCAGGGAAAAACAAATTAAGATATTACAGATTAGAGTAGACAGGCAGACAGGCAGAAAGAAGAGAAAGACAGACAGAAGAGAAAAACAGACAGAGAGGCAGAAAAGAAAGATGGACAGATGGTAGAAAGACAGAAAAGAAAGATGGACAGACAGACAGAAGAGAAAGACGGACAGACAGACAGACAGACAGACAGATAGAAAGACAAGTACAAAGACAGACAGACAGAACAGAAAGATGGACAGGTAGACAGATAGAAATACAAGTAGAAAGACAGACAGACAGACAGACAGAAGAGAAAGATGGACAGGTAGACAGAAGACAAAGACAGACAGACAGACAGGTAGAAAGACATTCAGACAGAGACGGACAGACAGAAGAGACAGACGGACAGACAGACAACATTAAACCCAGAGACATACCTACCGCAGAAAAGACTGACGGACGGACAGACAGACAGACAGAAGAGCAAAATGGACAGACAGACAGGTAGAAGGACAGACAGACAGGTAGACCAGTAGAAAGATGGACAGGCAGAAGTGAAAGATGGACGGACAGACGGAGAAACAGACAAGTAGAAAGAAATACAGACAGACAGATGGTAGAAAGACAGACAAACACAAGAGAAAGACAGACATGTAGACCGTTAGAAGGACGAACAGACAGACAGATAGAAAGGTAGAAAATGGACAGACAGACAGACAGAAGAGAAAGGCAGACAGACAGACAGACAGACGGTAGAAAGACAGACAGAATAGAAAAGAGTATTAACCCGACTAGCAAGACAGACAGACAGACAGATGAGTAAGACGAAGAGACAGACAGAAGAGAAAGACGGACAGACAGACAGACAGGTAGAAAAATGGAAAGACAGACAGAAGAGAAAGACAGACAGGTAGAAAAATGGACAGACAGACAGAAAAGAAAGATGGACAGACAGACAAACAGGTAGACAGAAAGGCAGACAGAAAAATTGTGTTTCTTACTTTTGACTTCGTTCTGCATGACACTGTTGTCGGGCTTCTGTCTGTTTTTTCTTCTCTTCTGGTTTCTAGCACTAGAGGACAGTATCAGCAGCAGGACACACAGCATCACACCACACTGCATCCTTCCTGCTTATTCACCGCCACTCTACAAACCAATCAGATGTCTGTTTTACTGTTTAACACATAACTGCAAATATGTCCTTAAAATAGTGTATTTATTTTTTGACATCACATCATGACTGTATTAAAGTCCACTTGCCTGTCTTATAGTAGTCAGACAGACAATGCAAATGCAAAATAAAACTTTCATTAAAACAGTTAGCCAAGTGTGGCTGTGTATTACAGTAATTTTAAAACAATACGTTTTTAGGCTATGAAAACTTTTTATCCATGCTAAAATCACTGTAATGCATAGCCCTGAATAGCTTTTTGCTTTAATAATCAATGTTTCTTTACTCCTGAGGAAACATAAGTATATAGTAGATACTAGTTTATTGCAGTGATTAATAGTGCAGTTCATCCAATTTAACAGATTTTTTGCAATACACCTTGACTGTAGAAATGCTGAGGGGTCAGAAAGGGCATATCCTATGAACTCTCCTGAGGCTGTCATGCACGTGGCCTGTACATTTCAGCCCTGAAGCTGCTACAAAATCACTTCAGTGTGACACAAGCATGCTGCTGCTGTTACACCAGGGAATTTTACTGAGAAATATTTACATTTTATTTTATAATGATGTTATTCTTCTTTTTATAATTGAATGCACATTTTCATCCATGTTTTTTAAAGTCACGTTTTTAAAACTCCTTCTGTGCTGCTACAAATATTAACAACCAAATAATATAATTATGTGCTAAATATGATATTAATATCATATTTAGCACATAATTATATTAATATTTTATTTTATTTTACTCTTTATCGTAAAGATATAAACTTTTCAACTTCACATTATATCAACAGCTGCAACACAAAATATAAATCTGCTTTCTTGTGTCCAAGAAAATAATGAATATCATCTGAAAATGTAACAGTAGGCATTTATTATAGTGGTTCCTTACCAAAATGTTGACTGCTGTCTGTTCTGTTTGTCTCCTTAATAACCCAGTGCAATCATTGAGGTCCAGTTACATCCTCATGGTGTGTGATATCTCTGTATGAAAGAGCTAGAGGCAGAACAGGCAAAGTTTCATTGCGGCCAGGCATATAATCTGTGAATAACGCAGTAATACCCTCTCTAGACTCTGTCAGAGCTCAGTGTGCCAGTATCCTGACAGTAACCGGCTCACTGCTCTGGGACTCATAGAGTTAAACCCCCTTTTGTCGGTGGATAAGGAGGGCAATTATTCTGACAGCTTTGATTCCTGTACTCCTGTCAAACATTTTATGTGTCTTTTCAACCATTAGCTCACAGACATAGTGTAAAAAATCCCTGGAAAAAATTTATAAATCTGTCTTAAATTAAATTGCATTACTAATAGAGTGTTAATAAATAGATTGTCTCTAAATTTGATAAAACTATGGGCAGATGGAAAATCCTCTGAGAAATCTGCAGGTCTAAACTGGATTTCTGTCAGTGTCCTCAAGCTAAAAAGGAAAATGTCTATTTTAGAAACAGAAGCTCTCTCTCTCACCTCAGAACTGGCTTTATAATATTAACTTTATATTTATTTATTTTTTTCACTTTGCCAAAAATCTTACTTTTGTAAAGTTTAAATGTTTTAATTATTCTTAAAGGATTTTTTAGAATTTAGGCTCAATATAGGTTTTCATGATCTTAAGAGAAAATAAATAAATAAAACAAATATATTGGCTTATAATTAAAAGCATAGACTAAATATTTAAATCAATTGTAGACGATTTTTGTACATGTATAGAAAATTACTAAAATATTTATTTATTTATTTAAGGACGGAACTATGTATGTGTGTGTGTGTGTGTGTGTATATATATATTAAAAAATATAAAGCCTTCCTCCCCATAACCTGTGTCCACGGGGATACACGACAAGTTCCCGCTCGCAGGGTGACCATTTTGGCCGCTCCCGGCGCCTGGCCGGTGGAAGTCATGGTCATGAAGGATCTTCCCGTCCCCGTGCTGATCGGGAGAGACTGGCCAGGGTTTGACCGCCTGCTGGCCACGGCTACGCAGCCTGCCAGCCCAGGAGGGGGCCTCCAAAGAAGGAGGCCCATGACAGGACCTTGTCAGCGGCCCGTGCTTCTGGCCTCGGATAGTGGGAGAGAAGGTGAGTCCCCCTCCCAAAATCCCAACGTCTTCTATGATGTGTTCCAACAGGTGACGGGAGGGGGCTCATTTGGGAACAACGAGAGGACAACAGGCTGAAGCATGGATGGACCCAGGTCCGGGTCATCGAAGGCAAGGAGGTTCAGCCTGGTCCCCACCTTCCCGCATTTCGTTGTGCAAAATGGCCTGCTGTACTGTGTCGCGCAGCGAAGGGGGGAGGAAAAATTGTTGTTGGTGGTGCCACGCACCAAAACGGAGACCGTACTGGAGCTGGCTCACTCCCATCCCTTGGCAGGGCATCTCGGAGCCGGGAACACCATCCAGCGGATCCGCGACCGCTTCCACTGGCCGGGCTTGGAGGCCGAAGTGAAGCGGTTCTTCCAAGCCTGCCCGACCTGCCAAGTGACGTCACCCAGGACGCCTCCCCCCAGTCCGCTGATACCGCTGCCCATCATCGAGGTGCCCTTCGAGCGCATCGGGATGGACCTTGTGGGGCCGTTGCCTAAGTCTGCCCGGGGACATGAACACATCCTGGTGATCGTCGACTATGCCACCCGGTACCCTGAGGCAGTGCCCCTCCGAAAAGCCACCGCCAAAGCCATTGCCCAGGAACTCTTCCTGCTCTCCAGCCGAGTCGGCATCCCAGCGGAGATCCTGACCGATCAGGGTACCCCCTTCATGTCCCGACTAATGGCTGACCTCTGCCGGCTGCTGCGGGTGAAGCAGTTGAGGACCACCGTCTACCATCCCCAGACCGACAGACTGGTCGAACGCTTCAACCAAACCCTAAAGCAGATGCTGAGACGGGTGGTCGCGGAGGACAAGCGCGACTGGGACCTGATGCTCCCCTATGTCCTTTTCGGGATCCGCAGGCCTCAACTGGCTTCACCCCCTTCGAGCTCCTCTTTGGCCGGCAACCCCGCGGCCTCCTGGATGTGGCGAAGGAAGCCTGGGAGCAGCAGCCGGCAGCCCATCGCTCGGTCATCGAGCATGTCAAACAGATGAGGGAAAGGATCGACCGGGTCATGCCATTAGTCCGGGAACACCTGCGCAGGAGGCAGAAGGCAAACAGCGACCAGGTATGACCTTTTCTGCGGCAGACGGATGCCTCTGACACAGGACTGGGAGCCGTCCTGTCACAGATCCAGGAGGGTGAGGAGCATCCGGTCATCTACATCAGCAGGAAGCTGATCCCGCCCAAAAGGAACTACGCCGCGGTGGAGAAGGAGGCCCTAGCCGTCAAGTGGGCAGTCCTGGAGCTGTGGTACTACCTCCTGGGCCAGAAGTTCACCCTGGTCACGGACCACACACACCTTCAGTGGATGGCCCGTGCCAAGGATACCAATGGCACGATGGTTCCTCGCGCTCCATGACTTCCACTTCGTGGTGCGTCATCGGGCTGGAGCCGCGAACGCCAACGCGGATGGCCTCTCTCGGATCTGGGCAGCTTTCGCAGGTCTGTCAGGGGTCACTCCCCATCCAGCCCCTATCTCTCCCCTACTATCTCATATCGTTAACAGGACCAGGACGACGCTTGGGGGGGGAGTGTGATGAGCGTCCCGAAGCTTCATTAGCGTCGCCCTGGAAACAAGCGAGGATCACCTGGCCATCATCATCACAGGCTGATCGGTCACAGCTGCACCTGATGAGGATAACTTTTTTTTTCAGTGTGATAAGACAAAGCCATATGGAAAGTATTTTACTGATGATACCATAATTTACCCTGTAATTTACTCTATTTGCTGACAGTATGAGAATGACATGTTAATATCTTCTACAAATTGTTTCTGGTTGAGTTTGACAAGTTAGTTTTAAAAGAATGTGACAGTTCCTCTCAGCTGCTCTACTTTACATCCCATTTTTCATTTTTAATCATTTTAGCTCTTTCATAGAGTGGCCAAATTGAAGTAAATTCCAAATCTGCTGCCCGGGGCACATCAATGGGAGTCATGACAAGGAAAAACGAATGGAGTGGCGTTTTAATCATTCTGTGCCTTTAAGCGCAAGAACCAACCGCAGAATGAGCTTCGACTTTGCGCGTTGTGAACTTTAGGTGTTCAGTGTAAACAAAATATGTGAAATGATATGTGACTTCAAAGTGCTGCAGAGATTTGCTGTTGCACGGTGCTAAAAGACAGTTTAACGGCCCTGGGAACTTACATGTGTGACCACAGGCTACGAAAGGTTTCTTGAAGCCATTGTGCGTGGGTGATTTGTTAAACATGTCAGAAGATGATATGCAGAAGCCTTCCCGTTGAGTACATCCATGGAGCAAAAAGATCTGATGAAAACACTTAAACCCAAGATGAGCCAAAAAAAGGCTATTTTAAAAGGAAGCCACACTACGTGTCAGATACGTTCTGTCAGCATGTTGTGTATCTTATTTAAAGGTCAAGGTGATGTCAACTTCACTGTCAATGGCATGTGGCAGTAATATGTTTTACTTAAGGTCATGAACTTCAAACAGGTTTGCACATATTTGGTGAGGGGCACTTGATGAAGTAATAAAAAAATCTTTAAAATGCATAAAGAAGACTATTATTAAACAAAGCAGATGAGCACAATTTTTGACATTTAAGCTGATAAATACATTTTTGTAAGAAGGATTCATATACATTTCTTTTATTGTGCAAAAGTCTTGTATTTTCGCCAACAAATAAATGGTTTTAAGTCAGTTATTTCTATCTTTTGCTGTAGGAAATATCAGTTCCCTTTCAATACTACACTCGTACTGCGTCTTGCTAGAAGTATTAGGGAAAAAGCCTTTTTTTCTCCGGAACTGAAGCCTTTTTACATTCACGAAGTGAAACTGCACGGCCATTGGTTTGTGCAGTGTATTAAAAACGAACCAATGGCTAGGCAGCGGAGCTGCACGAACTTATGGCGACGAAGCCCGCCAAAGCCTGCCAAAGCCCGCAAGAATGGGCAGGGCATCTGGCTATAGAAGCGGGCGTTCGCCACAGGATTCTTAGATTTCTTCTCCTTCAGTGATGACTCTACGTCTGTACGCTGATCCGAAGCCGCTCGCCGTTGACACGCCATCACAGCTGGAATTGGGACCTCTCAGCACGCCTGACCTGCTTCTCCGCTGCTTCAGCGACGCAGCAGTTCCGGTCCTTTTCCCCTGCCACCATCTGGCGATACTAAAAGAGCTAGGCATTGTTGCAAATGCCACGCCGTTACTGCGGTTCGTGCGGGTCTCCCCTGCACGCAGATGATGGCCACACGGAGTGCATTTCTTGCTTGGGGAAATCCCATGCGGAAGCTGCGCTCACGGGAACTATTTGTTCTCACTATGAGAACTTCAGTCTCGCCTCTCTCTGCTCACGGATTACTTTCTTTTCAGAGAGCGGCTCCGCCCCTCGCACCCTCCCATTTTCTTCCTCCCAGGGACCTGTGAGGAAAAAACAGCGGGGCAAAAGGGTTGAGCGATCGGCCCCGAGCGAGCTCACGTCGGCCCAGATCCCGCGTGCCTCGCTCTCGCCCCAGAGAGAGTATACTCACGTCCTTTTCTCCCAGTCTGAACAGCGTCCCTCTGCTGGTACGAGCGACCTGATCTCATTTGGGGGAAGTGAGGACGAGCTGCTTGATGACAGCATGTCATCAGCAGCATCGGATGCAGAGGAGCTGTTGGGCTCGGTGACTGACCACACCCCCTCGCCATCGTCCGCGCCCAGCGCCACCAAAGACGGAATGGATGCCGAGCTTCTCCGTATCCTCTCCAAAGCGATCGAAGAGCTGGGTTTAGAGTGGTCTCTGCCAGAGGAGCCCTCCCACAGTCATCTGGGGAGTGGGTTTTTTTTTTTTTTCCTGGGGCACCCCGGTGGTGCCGCAGGCAACTCGTCAGCGTTCCTCTCCGTTCTTCCCGGAGGTCCATGACGAGCTCACCAGATTGTGGCGCGTTCCCTACTCCGCCCGTCTCCGTACTTCTTCTTTTGTTTTATTTAATTTACAAAATTACCTCACTTCCATCGACGGCGCTGAAGAAAAAGGGTACGATAAGCCACCTCCCATAGATGAGTCAGTGGCCACACATCTCTACCTGCCCACGGACATCGGCTGGAGAGCAAAGGCCACTCACCCATCAGGGAGCTGAGGAGGCGCAAACCGCCTGGTTCTGCATGCCACAAAGACCACCACTCAGGCGATCGGGAGATCGATGGCCAGTACCTGCCGCCCCCGCCGTTCAGCCCGCTAAAGTGCAGCAGACGCGGGGACGCTCTCACTTGGCCAAATGCTACCCTCTTCCTAAGTGCCAGGGACCCCGACCCAAGATTGCATTGGACCCGGCACCTCAGTCGTCATCCTGATCTGCGAGAGAGGAAGAGGACGGGTCCAGATCTCACTACGGCTGGACCGCCCCTCAAGCAGCCTCTCTTAGACCTCTTGACACCCCGTTCAACTCCGGGTATAGAGGGAAATGTGTTTTGTGCAAACAAAGGGTCCGTTTATGCACCCAAGCAATCAGCCGCTGTTATAGCGGGAAAAATAAAACAAACATTTTCAAAAAGAGAGCAAAATTCCTCTTCCATTTCTCACAAGTATTCTGCCCTCGTGCGGCCAGTCACTCGAGTTAATTCAACCCCTCGCCGGCAGGCCATCAAATTCCCGGAGTGTCGAGATGGGTTATGGGGATAATAAAACGAGGATATTCACTCCAATTCACTCGAAGACCCCCGCGCTTCAGCGGCGTGGTCCCCACCTTAGTGCAAAGCAAGGACGCTCACGTCCTGCACTCAGAGGTGATGAATCTGCTGGCAAAAGGAGCTGTGGAAAAGGTTCCTCCAGCCCAGAGTGAGTCAGGCTTCTACAGCCGTTACTTCCTCATCCCCAAAAAAGATGGTGGCCTCCGGCCCATCCTCGATCTCAGAAACCTGAATCGTGCCCTCATGAAAAGGTTGTTCAGGATGATTACACTGAAACAGATCCTCGCGCAAATTCGCTCGGGAGACTGGTTCTTTTCTCTGGACCTGAAGGATGCATACTTTCACATCCAGATAGCCGCCCCCGTCACAGTCGATTCTTGAGATTCGCGTTCAAGGGAGTGGCTTTTCAATACACGGTCCTTCCCTTTGGGCTGTCCCTGGCCCCCCGCACTTTTACGAAGTGCATGGACGCGGCTCTCTCCCCTCTGAGACAGATGGGAATCCGCATTCTCAATTACCTCGACGACTGGCTCGTTCTGGCCCAGTCGGAGGCAGAATTAATATCACACAGGACCCTCCTCCTCAGCCACCTGGAGTGCCTGGGACTCAGGGTAAATTTTGCCAAGAGCACGTTGTTCCCCAGCCAGTGAATATTGTTCCTGGGAACAATTTTCGACTCAGCCCAAATGAGAGCTGTAGTCGTGCCGGAATGGGCTCTGGCCATATGGAGGCTGGCGACCTCCTTCGAGATTAGTACCACTCGCCCTCTCAAAGCGTTTCAGAGGATGCTGGGCCTCATGGCGGTGGCATCGCCAGCGCTACAGTTGGGTCTGCTTCGTATGCACCCCCTTCAGCGCTGGTTGAAACCACGGGTTCCATCCCATGCGTGGCGTCACGGACGCCTGCAGATCAGGGTGAGTCAGGCCTGTGTAACAGCCCTGGCCCCCTGGAAATACTCCCACTGGATGGAACAGGGCGTGGCCATGGGGATGGTTTGCAGAAAGACAGTTGTCATGACAGACGCCTCCAACTCAGGTTGAGGGGCACTGTGCGAGGGCATATCATATTATCAAGGAGCAATGTCCCCTCAGGGGAGTGGACGCTCCATCTGCAGACGGTTCAGAGGATCTGGGAGATCTTCGGCGAGGCCGAGGTAGACCTTTTCGCCTCAGAAGACAACTCTCACTGCCCAATTTATTTCTCAAAGTCCAGGGACGCGTTAGTCCACGATTGGCCCAACCTCCTTCTCTACGCTTTCCCCCCAATCGCCCTGATCCCACAGGTAATCAGACGAGTAAGGGAACAAAAACACAAGGTTCTCCTGGTGGCCCCCCTTTGGATGAACCAGCTGTGGCTATCAGAGCTAACTCAGCTGTTGATAGTGGCCCCTTGGCAAGCGAACGGGACAATATGGCGACAACAGCCCGACCTATGGGCCCTGTACCTCTGGCCGCTCGACGGGAGCCTTCGAGCCTCCCAGAGCGAGTCTTAAACACAATTTCGGAGGCTAGAGCCCTGTCTACGAGATGCCTCTATGCCTTGAAGTGGTCTTTTTTCTCCGCTTGGTGTCTAAACCGCGGCAAAGACCCTCATACTTCCGATTTGAAAGAGGTATTGTCATTTCTGCAAGAGCTGCTGGATAAGGGACACTCCCCATCCACGCTCAAAGTCTATGTGGCGGCTATAGCGGCCACTCATGCCCCTATTGCGGGCCAATCGGTGGGCAGAAACAGCGCGGTCATCCGCTTCCTAAGGGGTGCCATGAGGCTGAATTCGCCTCGTCCCCCTACTGTCCCTTCATGGGATCTACCCACTGTGCTGAGGGCCCTGAAGAGCCCCGCATTCGAGTGAGCCGCTACAGTCTGCTAACATTCGGTCGCTATCGCTGAAGACTGCTCTGCTTCTAGCACTGGCATCAGTAAAGCGAATAAGGGACCTCCAGGCGCTCTCTATTAGCCCTGCCTGCCTGGAATTCGGGCCTAACGACATTAAACTTGTCCTGAAACCAAGGCATGGTTACGTACCTAAGGTGCTCTCCACTCCGTTCAGAGCACAGGTCATTACGCTCTCCGCGCTTCCTCCCTCTGAAGAGGACAGAGAGTTATCTCTGCTCTGCCCCGTCAGAGCTCTGAGAATCTATATTGAGCAGTCCTCCCCTTATAGGCGGTCGGAACAGCTCTTTGTCAGCTTCGGTAACTGCATCAAAGGGCTTCCGGTCATGAAGCAAAGACTCTCTAGATCAGGGGTGGGCAAACTTGGCCCTTCCAGGCCACTTTCCTTCAGAGTTTAGCTCCAACCATAATCAAACAAACCTGAACCAGCTAAATCATATATTCAAGACTACTAGAAGGCTACAGCAGGTCAGTTTTATCCGGGTTGGATCAAATCGCTGCCAGGAAAGTGGCCTGGAAGGGACAAGTTTGCCCATCACTGCTCTAGATGGATAGTAGACTCCATCAGACTAAATCCAGAAGAACTGTGGCAACAGCTCCATGATGCTTCAAGAAAATACCTCCAAAAGATTACAGTACTGTTAAAAGTTTAGGGGCCCCCAAAAAACTTGTATAAAAATGGCTGTAAAAATGAGGATTGCTGTCAAAAATAATGTCATAAATTGATTTCATGTATCAATTAACGTCTATTAACTAAATTAAATCAACATTTGTTGTGATCATACTTTGTGTTTAAAGCAGCTTTTGCCCTCTGTGCAGTTTTTCAGGTAGCTTTGTAGGTAGGTTTCGTCAAGCATCTTGGAGACGTTGCCACAGTTCTTCTGGATTTGGTCTGTCTCCCTTTTTTCTGATTCTTCATGTCATTCCAAATTAATGTTTGTAAATGTAATCTGATATTTCCTACTCACACACTACAGCAAAGGATAGAAATAGCTGGCTTAAAACCTAATATGATGTTACTCTTTTCCAGTATATTAATTTGGTCAATTCTTTACATATTTCTCCACATACTAAGCTAGCTATCCTGCCACACTCCTGTGTGAACTTGCAACAATATGGCAGCTGCTTGACCTCAGGCAACTCCTCGCCATACCAGTGAGCACTACAAAGGGCACCTATTGATCATCATATAAATACTACAATATCTGAATGCATCTTTTATTCTAATGGAGTTTATCTTGATGGAGATGGTTTGTCTTGTCATAAACATATGGGAGTTACTCAACATGGTAACGAGTGACTGCTTGAGGTATTTGGGTCATTCACCCCCTTCTGACACTTTTACTGATTGATGAATTTTGTAATGGTACACGTTTTTTTCCATAGAAATATTAGCCTCCCTCACATTATTAAAGAAGAACATTCCAGGATTCTTGTTTTAGTTTCCCATGAGTGTGTGGAGTGTCCTCTGCTCACTGTTGTATAAGACCATATTTTCCAAATAATGTTAGTTAGGCTATCTGAAAATAGTCAGTCCCTTTGCTTCTGGCCAATATACGAGTCCATAATAATAATCCATAATAATTCTTCCTCCAGTGGAAAAGGTCCATCCCTGTTGTCCTCTCACATCAAAATCCACCCACATATTAGTCTAACGCATTTTATAATTTTTTTTAGTTTGTAAACAGTGCTTGATCTATGCATACTTCTCTCCTCATTCAGACTTTTTCAGTGTAGAAAGCAATATTATGCATAGAGGCATTAGCCAAAAGCAACAGTTTAAAGCTAGAACGTCTTAATGATGGATTTGTTTCTTACCATCAGTTTTTCTCTTCTCAAGATGTTAATTGATGGATTGGAGCAGTGTGGATTATTGTGATGTTTTTATCAGCTGGTTGGACTCTCATTCTGACGGCACCCATTCACTGCAGAGCATCCACCATTAAGACGCAAATTATGTAATGCTAAATCTCTCCAAATCCACCCAGATTAAGAAACAAACTCATCTACTTCTTGGATAGATTGAGGGTTAGTACATTTTTATCTGGTTTTCATTCATGAGTTATTTACATTTATAGGTTTATTGTGTAGAAGAAATCCTTAATGAAAAAGTGCATTTTAATTCTTAAAGCCTTCTCTTGGTTTTAGAAAACTCGGAAGTCACAATCTGTCAGATACCTGATTGCCATCTAGTGGAAGTATATATAAGCAAACAGAACTGAGATACTTGTGTGAAAAAAGACCGAACTAAATGAGCTTGGTGGCACTTTCAGAAAATGATAGGAGACAAGCATAAATAAAATGATCTTGAAATAAAAAGTCATTCTTTGAATGTAGGATGTGGAATATGTCCGTAGACCAACCTCATATATTGCTTTTTTCAATAAAAGTCGTAAAAACGGATTACTTTCTGCCAATACGATATTTGTAATGTGCATAATAACTTGTCTTAATAGGCTTGTCTGGCAGTTATATGATATAGAAACCTGCCCATATAAACACAAAACTACATAACACGCCTATCATTTAAACGTGATTTTCCTTAGAATTAAAAAAAAAAACATCTGAAGACAAACCTTGAATATCACCTCACTTTTTGTATTTGTGTACATAGTCGATGTGAATTTAAACCTTATTTAGAAACAAACACATCAGAAAAATGTTCACTTCAGTTGGAAATATATATTTAAGAAATCAAACGTTTTCTGTACTTCATCTGTAAGATCTAACACACCAACCCCTCATAATAATTCAATTAAGTGGCTTAATGAAGGCAAATCCATTTTAGTTGCGAGATTAAATTAGTTATATTGAGAGATTTTACAGATGAATTACAGAAAACGTTTGATTTCTTAAATTTTGCCTCATAATCATGCTTTGCTTCATGCATACCGTAAAACGGTAAATGAATTCCAAAGTTTGTCAATGTAACCAAGGGTTTTAAGGTTTTATTTCAAGTAACAAAAACAAAACAATGTTTACATATTTTGTTTTTACAAACACAGAAAATATCAATTACACAGAAACTGTAAAAGGCTAATAAAAGGTGCAGTTTAACCACTTAATGACACCTCAAATGGGTAATGCTGGGGGAAATCATGGAGAACTTTCAGCCCTTCATTGTACAGCTCCAGATCTGCAAAACAAATGAAAAAAGGTTTGCATCCCAGTGAATGCAATGACGCAAAAATAAAACTCAGAGTCAATCTAATAATGGGTACCAAAAGAGAGTTTGTCCTCTCGATACTGAGTATATGAAACAGCCATAATTGTTCCTTTGTTCGACACCATCCCAATAACCTCCACAATCCCACTCAGCTCCTCATCCAGCTACATGGGGCAGAAGAAAGAGTACCTCCTTAATAACGAGCAATAAGACCCACAGAAAGCTGCAGCATACTGATCTGATCACTCACAGGATCATTGAGCTCCACCGATGCAGACTTTCCTTCTCCATCTGACAGCGTAAGAGCCTTTCCTGATGGATGCACCTGTCAATACACAACCATACTGTTACTGCATTATGAATATGCATAATAATATTGAATAATATGAAAATAATTGGCTCGTCTTGCTGTTATATGATTCTGAATACTATTTAAAAACCCTTCTGTCACATATCATTCACCTTCTACAGTTAGAAGGTTCAGTACGCAGTAAATGCACTAACAACTGTTCGTTTTTAATATACTGTGAGGCTGTGTGTGTTGGTAGTAAACTATAGTTGACCTTTTCCAAGCGTCCGACGAAGCAGACTGGTCGACCGATGTATTGAGCCAACATCGACGCATTGATTCTGGGTTTCGGAGACTCGTAAACGCCTGTCATTGTGGAGGTTTATGGCAAATTATACAAAAAAAATGTAATTCTGAAAGCACTCACAACCAGTCGAGACTAACTCCAGAATCGCGGGAAAATTGAGAGCAAGGGACGTATTCCCCGATGACACCGTTTCCGTTGCGTCAGAGAAACATGCCAGAGATAAATGAGCTGTTGACTATAGTTCCTAGTTGTGGTCAGCCCTAAACATTTCCGCGAATCGGTTCTTTTGGACACTTGAAATTATTATTATTATTATTTGTGTTTGTATTGCAAGTCAAATGATCAGTAAACAGTATAATTAAAAGTATATCAATATACAATTAGGAAAAGAGAGCAAACATTAACAACTTCAAAGCTTTACAGAGCCATAGTGCTTTTCGCTTTACCTATTTTTCCAATCAAGAAGTAACTACACTGTAAAAAATTTACGGTAAAAAACCGGCAGCTGTGGTTGCTGGAATTTTACCGTAACAAATACGGTAGCAGCGTTTTAGGTTTTACGGTTTTAACTTACATTTACAGTTAAATACCGTAATTTCATTAACTGATATAATGTTAATATACCAACCTATTGAAGCACTGAAATCTGTTTTGTACCTTTGTAATACACTGATAACCACCAAATGCAGGTGGTGATGAGAAAGTCACATGATGAACCAAAGCCCATTACAAGCAGCTTTTAAATAATAACATACAGTATTATAGAAGGTGCACAGTGTCATTCACACAACACTAAACACCATCACGGTGACACACATGAAACTGAAACAATGCAAATAAACATTCGTTTAACAACATTAGGTGTAACACACAACCCTAATATACAAAACTGATAAGAAAAAACTAAGAAGAAACATAGTTATTTCAACAAAAAAACATCAAATTTGAAATGTAACGCAGGGAATTCTGGGAATGTCAATTTACGGTTATTCACTGTAAATTATACGGTTTTTTTCACTTCCAAAAACGGTATACTACTGTAAAATTAATGTCCAATACATGTAATGTCCAATACAGTTTTTCACCGTATATAGTAGGGGAATTTACCGTTAACCATTTAACAGGCTTTTACTGTAGCATTTTTACAGTCTTTACCGTTAAATTCACAATCATTTTTTACAGTGTATAAAAATGTCATTTCTGATTTTTTTAAAAAATTGGGTTTAAGTGCATTTTTTTCATGATTATGGTATTTTCCCATAATTACACGTTCTTACTTGGTGTGTTGTAGATAATTAATAGAGTCACAATTATACACATAAAAAAAAAAACATTATTTGTGTTTATATAGATTTTTAAATGATAATCCTGGTTAATTAATAAGCAGTTTAATTGTTTTTCTAATCTAGATTTTCACATTTGTGTTGGTGTGACACTCCATTTAAAGGGATGTGTTAGTAAAATATTTACAGACACATTAGTTATTATTATTATTATTATTATGTACTGTAGGTATTTTTTAAACCGAAACAAAATCTGTTCCTGCTTTGGTTTTCACACGGAGCGGAAAAGCAGTTGGACACGGC
Organism: Sinocyclocheilus anophthalmus; assembly: GCA_018155175.1. Taxonomy (NCBI): domain Eukaryota; kingdom Metazoa; phylum Chordata; class Actinopteri; order Cypriniformes; family Cyprinidae; genus Sinocyclocheilus; species Sinocyclocheilus anophthalmus. The sequence continues at coordinate 507,899 of JADLZN010006766.1, forward strand.
GTGGGAAGGACTGGTAAACAAAACTTCAGTCGAGTAACTTTAGCTCGGTCTTTACTACAACCGAGGTGAAATATTATTCATTTATGATTTAAAGTCAGACCGTATTTATCTCAAAGAGATTGTTTGTTGTTGTTTACAGTATTGCAGCAGAAATGTTGTATGGCAGAATAGCGCGTGACTGTTTCTGAACTAACTTAACGCTTGCGAACTTGCTCGTCTCTAGAGCTGTCCCGGAAAAACAGAACAACATCCCAGAATTCATGCCATGTTATGACTTTAAATAGACCACGTTCGTTCCGTTTTCGAATCCACAAAGAATAGATCAGTCAGAATTGTAAAACTCGATTAATTTGGAAATCTGCTCGTAGCAGCAGGTCCCGTTTGTTGTTGGGTGACTCAGACGTTCATCACAGACACAAGATGTTGAAGTTCTTCGGATTCAAGAATGATGGAGCCAAAAAATCTTCTGAGAGAGAGACTGATGGATTTGTCATCATTGGTAAGACAATTTGATCATTTTAAGAAGGGCCTTAATTATTGTCTTCAATTTTTATTTTTATTTTTTAGTTGACTACCACCTCTATCTATCTATCTATCTATCTATCTATCTATCTATCTATCTATCTATCTGTCTGTCTGTCTGTCTGTTCCTTTGTCTGTCATTCAACTGTATCTATCTATCTATCTATCTGTCTGTCTGTCTGTCTGTCTATTCAACTGTATCTCTCTCTCTCTATCTATCTATCTACTATCTATCTGTCTGTCTGTCTGTCTGTCTGTCTGTGTCTGTCTGTCTGTCTATATCTATATATCTATCTATCTATATATATATATATCTGTCTGTTTTCCTGCTGTCCTGTCTGTCGTCTGTGTCTGTCATTCAACTGTATCTATCTATCTGTCTGTCTGTCTGTCTGTCATTCAACTGTATCTATCTATCTGTCCTGTCTGTCTGTCCGTCTATGTCTGTCTGTCTATCTATCGATCTATCTGTCTGTCTATCTATCTATCATCTATCTATATATTGTCTATCTATCGTCTATCTATCTATCTATATCTTCTATCTGTCTGTCTGTGTCTGTCATGGCAACCCCGGTATCTATATCTGTCTGTCTGTTGTCTGTCTGCTATCTATCTGTCTGTCTATCTATCTATCCGTCTGTCTGTCTGTGTAACTATCTATCTATCTATCTATCTATCTATCGGTCTGTCTGTCTGTCTGTCTGTCATTCTGTCTGTCTATCTATCTATCTATCTACTATCTATCTATCTACTCTATCTAAATCTGTCTGTCTGTCTGTCTGTCTGTCTGTCTGGTCTCTATCTATCTATCTATCTATCTATTTCTGTCTGTCTGTCTGTCTGTCTTTCCTGTCTGTCTGTCTGTCTGTGTCTGTCATAATCAACTGTATCTAGCTATCTATCTATCTATCTATCTATCTTTCCTGTCTGTCTGTCTGTCTGCTTCTGTGTCTGTCATTCACCTGTATCTATCTATCCTATCTATCTATCATCTGTTTGTCTATCTATCTGTCATCTATCTGTCTATCTATCTGTCTATCCGTCCGTCTGTCTGTCTGTCTGTCATGCAACTGAACCATTATCTCATCTATCTCCTATCTATCTATCCATCTATCATCTATCTTCTATCTTCTATCTATCTATCGGTCTGTCGGTCTGTCTGTCTGTCTGTCATTCAACTCTATCTCCTATCTATATCTATCTATCTGGCTGTCTGATCTGTCTGTGTCTGTCATTCAAAATCTGATCGATCTATCGTATCTTCTATCTATCTCATCATCTGCTGTCTGTCCTGTCTGGCTGGCCTGTCCATTCAGCTGTAATCTATCTATCTATCTATCTATCTATCTATCTATCTATCTATCTAATATATGTTTGTGTCTATCTATCTGTCTGTCTGTCTGTCTGTCCTGTCTGTCTGTCATCCAACTGTATCTATCTATCTATCTAGCGGTCTGCTCTGTCTGTCTGTCTTCTGTCTGTCTGTCTGTCTGTCCTGTCATTCAACTGTATCTACTCTATTATCTAACTGTCCTAATCTATCTGTCTCTCTCACTGTCCTGTCTGCTGTCTGTCATTCTAATCTAATCTAATCTAGTCTAATCTATCTATCTATCTATCTATCTATCTATCTCTCTATCATCTATCTATCTATCTATCTGTCTTTCTGTCTGTCTGTCTTTGTCATTCACCTGTATCTATCTATCTTTATCTATCTAACTGTCTGTCTGTTCTGTCCCTGTCTGTCTGTCTGTCATTTCAACTGTCTTCTGTCTATCCATCCATCGTCGTCTGTCATACAACTGTCTTTCTTTCTATCTGTCTATCTTCTATCTATCTATCTCATCTGTCTGGTCTGTCCTGTCTGTCTGTCCGGTCTGTCCTGTCATTGCAACTCTATCTTCTATATTCTATCTATCTATCTGTCTGTCTGTCTGTCTGTCTGTCTTGCATTCAGAACTCTATCTATCTGTCTGTCTTGTCTGTCTGTCTGTCTGGTGTCCTGTCATTCAACTGTATCCCCTCTATCCATCCATCTACCATCTATCTATCCGTCTGTCTGTCTGTCTGTCTATCTGTCTGTCCATCTGTCTGTCTGTCTGTCTGTCTACCTATCTATCTATCTATCTCTCTATCTGTCCATCCGTCCGTCCGTCGGTGCTGTCATTCAACTGTCCTACCGCTGTCTGTCTGTCCGTCTATCTGTCTGTCCATCTGTCTGTCTGTCTGTGCTGCTGCTTTCTTCAACTGTATCTATCTATCTATCCGTCTATCTATCTATCCGTCTATCTATCCTTCTGTCTGTCTGTCATTCACTTTAGCCATCTATCTATCTTCTCATCTATCTATCTATCTATCTATCAAACTATCTATCTATCTATCTGTCTGTCTATCCATCTGTCTGTCTGTCTACTGTCTGTCTATCTATCTATCTGTCTGTCTGTCTGACTGTCTCTTTATTCTGTTTATCTATTTATCTTTCCATCCATCAACACAGACATCCATCCAAAATATTGTTATAACTAGAATCCTAACTATAAACCAAAAACACATTGTTTGGTTAATGTTGATCTACCACAAGAGGGTGGTATAATTCAATCCTCACATTTAGTGGGAAGGCTGTATTTCATCAATAGGAAAAGATTTATCTTACTCTGTAATTAGTATGATTAATCAGGCCATAGTACGTCATATATTGGGGTTCTCTGTGCCCCAGTCTCCTGTACCTGGAGTGGATATGAATGGCCGAAGTCCAGAACGTCATTCAAATAATTTACTTTTGTAACCTTGACAGTAGTGCTGGGCGGTATGACCAAAAATTTATATCACGGTATTTTTCAAAATTATACCGGTTTCACGGTACATGACGGTATTTTATTTCATGCATGACCGGGTGTTAACCATATTTTCTACTGAGTGAGAGGAAATACTGCAGTATATTGACTTAGAATGCCCTATTTTACTGTCATGATGAGTGAATATTGTCAAAAAATACCACACTAAATAGTGACTAAACACGACCCCTTTTCATGTTAACCAGGATTCACTCTCATTTATAATCGCGGCATCTTCTGATAAAATCAACGTGCATCTACACTAAAGAGCGGCTATGCGGTTGTTTTGGTTATATAACTTTTTTGTCTCGTGCAGCGCACTGTTTGCGTCTGAGTCAAACTAAAAAAAACAACAAACAAAAAAGTGCATGTGATATTAACAGATGAACTACACTCATATTTATAATTCCAAACAATCAGTAAGCGACAGGTGCTAGGAAACGCTGTTTTGTACTCATTTATTGACGAGTCGGCTGCGGTGCGGCCAACTGAATGCGCTGCTTCTCTGCCGCTCACTGCACAGAACGGACAACGAGAGAGGTGACACTTCTCCGGGAAAGTCAGACCTCGCTTTCGTGGGACAGCACTGGCGAAATCTTCCAACTGAACCATAGCTAAGGTTTATCCCAAAAAGTCGCTAGGTTTGTCAGTATGAATATTCTATGGGAAAAAAGCAGCTAAAAGGGTCTGAAAGTTGCTAAATCTAGTGCTAAAGTCGCGCTCGTGTGTGTGTGTGAGACGCGGGAGCTGATGGCAGGGGGCGGTGGATATTTGTGGCGGTCAGTGTGGATATTGTGGATGAGTTCTTCTGTCGTCACGTTCAATTAGTTCTACAGCTTCAGTTTCGGAACTTTCACGCTTAGTAACACATACAGCTGTTCCCTCACCACAGTGCAACAGTGAAAAGGGACCCCTTTCAAACAGTGTTGCGTTTCCGAACGTTGTTTAAGCGACATACTTTTTTGCGGTATTTTAAAAATTCATATCATAACAAAAATAAACACCGGTATTCGGTATGAACCGGTATACCGCCCAGCACTACTTGACAGACACAGTGAAACCACATACCTCCTCCTTTTGTTGTGCTAGTTGCAGTAATTAGGTTTTATGTTTTCTGCTTGTCAGACAGCTCCACGGTAACATATATTTGCACTTCTGGCTGACAAGAAGCATATAATCTGCATTGTATCTATATTAGAGGCAATGTAGGTCAAAGGGAAAGCGAGATCCCATGCTTCATAAAGTGAAGGATATGTTGACTGAGGGCTCGAGCCAGATTTGAATAGCTCATTCCATGGGCCCATGTAGTTTGAGGAAATATTGCAAACCGGGGAATGGAAAATTACTGCTGAATATTTGAGGATAGATGGATGTTTGGCAAACTCGAATGCTTCTCCAATTTTAGGCTAACCATGCTGTGAGAAAGCTTTGGAAATGAACAGAGGAGGGATCGTGATGCTTCTCATTTGAAGTTGATGTTTATTCAAAGCCTGCACTTTTGGATTGCCACTTAACTCTTGTGACATTCGTTTTTAACTGGTATTAAATTACTGCGTTTGCTCTATTGTCAGGATGTCAGAAAGGCTACAATGATAGATGATAGAGTATATAAGCTCAGTTTGTGATTTCATATTTATTTTACAGAGTGCATTTGGATCTGGGACTAAATTCTACAATACATTATTACTCATTTTTATTACTTATTCTTTATGCAAAGTTGCAGTATTATAAAATGATTATAAAACATTATTCTATTGATTTTTGAGTCATAATCTTCTACTTCTAAGTACTTTCTCAGCATTTCAGGTTCATTTCGTAGCTAAGGAATGTACTCAGTAGAGGTCGACCGATAGTGGATTTTGCCGATACCGATAGCTAGGTTGGACCACACTGGCCGATACCGATACAATTAACCGATAATTTTTCAAATGGATACTGAACAAAAACTAAAATAAATCTTTATTTAAAAAACAGTACTGAACCATACTAGTAGTAGTAGTAATAATACAAATTTTTGAAATTAACACACTCTAACAAGGAACAATACTTTCATTAAACAGCTTTCATTAATCTTAATGCTACAAATGGACTCTTATTTTAAAGTGTTGCCACTTAATTTCAAATGTCATGCTTAAAAGATGCACATCTTTAAATATATACACAAAGGCCATAGCATTAAAATGATATACATATGGATATTGTATGTATACTCTCACACTTTAACTTCTTCTATTCTTGAACACTTGATGATTATCTAATCAAAATAAAAGCGCAGCGCTGAGTCTAGGAGAACTCCCCGGTATCACACACACTCCGGACGCGTCGCGTTCAACTCGAGCAGCGGTCTAAAACAGTTTATTTAATCAAATTTACTTCAAGAATGAATAATGAGGCATGGATGAGTTTGAAGTTCGGTGTTTAAAAAAACGGAGCAAAGAGAAAGTGCGATCGGGACAAATATAATGTAATTTAATGGAAAACTATGTGAATGGCGCTCTGTGGCGCGGCAGGATTTTCTGTCGGCTCCATTTAAATCCACATCTGAAGTTTCCCGCTCTGTTCAGCGTGCAGTATCACGTGTCTAAACAAATAGCACGTGCTGTCAGTGATTTCAACCACTAGAGGCCGCTCTCAGCAGACCCTTCTCAGCCGTTCCAGCAATGGACGCAACCCGGAAAAATGGATTTTTGCTGATAACGATAGTTCCAGCAAAAATCGGCGAAACCGATACATCGGATGACCTCTTGTACTCAGTGTCTGTTTTGATGTTTGAAACCTCTTTTATTCACTCTTCATCATGAGTTTAAGTAGTGTGCTTGGCAACAGGAACACAAACCGTGCATGATGTAACATTATGTAATTAAACCGGTCCAGAGTGCAGCTTGCTTCATGAGTCCCAGTCTCAGTACTTTAGGATAGAATTGAATGGTAGAAATGAACTCAACCCAAACATGACTGCAGGATTCAAGTGCTCTGGCTCAACCGGAAATGGACAAAACAGTTTTCTCAGGCTGCAGCAGAATACACTTGTTGGTCCTGTTTGGAGCATTAAATATGGTTTGGTTATGAAACTACCTTATTCTTAAAGTGAATTGACGGTCGGAAATTTTTAGGAGTCGCAATAGATTTTTTAAAGCAAGTTCAGTTATTTTTTCCTGCATGAATGGAATTGCAGTTGACAATTAGTCGTCTGTAATATCATTGACTCGTGTATCATCAGGTGCATGTGGTTGTGAGTGGATCGCCTCCAGCACATTAAACCAGGCCCATTTGACCTGGGTTTGTGGTTCAGTCCGGGTGACGAGGCTGCGGTGATTTTGCTGACAGCACATAAGGGAGACTATATAGGCTTACGTTGCATTATTTATCTGTGCCACATATCCGCTTCTCTTGGGGAAAGATATTCCTTGCTTTTGACTTTGAAGTGCAAATTATACTGACCATATGTGATTTGTAAAATAGCAGCAGTTGCTATAAGGTAGGTGGGAGCTTAGTGAAGGCAGGGTCAGTTTGTTGTGTTGCATGTTATAGCTCACGTCTTAAAGCAGTCGACTGCATTCGGCACATGCATTTATCCATTTCATCCTGTCCCAGGACCACCTATGTTCACACTTTGACTCTAAAATTTGAAGATTAAAAGGCAACAATGACAACATGGACAGTGCAAAGAAATATTAAGTGATAAAATATGATAAATACAGATTTAGTGCTCTTGGAAATTGTATGTGTTACAGCTAAAGTTATACAGGCAATAGCGGTGAGAAGTTGTGTTTTGTCTTCCTAACATTGTTGTTTGATTAGGTTTAATATACCCTAATTACCAATTTACAATAATTACCTCTGGTGAATGAATTCAATAAACATGGCTCCTAAATGTAAATGTGTCCATGTGCTCTCATGTGTTTCACTGCAATAGTTATTAAAGCATATAGCACATTCCAGAAGAGCATGTTTAAAAAAATCGCCCAACATAATGTGCGATATTGTCCAGTACAACCAAATTAAAGGAGACATAACAGTTTCACGCAATCTCATGTTAATCTTGAGTACCTATAGAGTAGTGTTGCATCCTTCATATCTCCAAAGAGTCTTTAGTTTTATCATACTTATAAAATAAAGATACAGCTTTACAATTTTTTCCCAGCCGAGCTAAGAGTAAGAGAGTCACGAGCACTTGCGTGAAAAAAAGTTTTCACGCCTTTTCAATATAAGTCCAATATAACATTAACCCCGTTCCTTAAAACTGCCATGTCACTCATGCTTATCACATCGGTCACTTCACATTTCCTAAGTCAGGAAGTACTTTGTCAGTACAGTCAGTAACGTAACAGACTGAAAATTAATATTTTTCTGCAGTCCAATAGATGGCAGTGCGGTGGTGGCTTGAGTCTGTAGAATAGTGATTTAACGCTATGTTGTCACCTAGGTGGAGAGACTCAATGCTAAGTAAATAAACAACAATGTCCCTGTCTTTTACTCTCACAATGAGCTTATCATACTCGTTTGCTTAGTTAGGCCCCCATGATTTCCGCAATGCAGAAAAAATGGACGGAATCGTGGAATCCAGCCATAAAAACGTAATTTACTGTGTAACTTGGAATTTCACGGAATTGGTCATATTTTTGATGAATAAATATAAAACAGGTCAGTACACTTAAATCAAATCGCGATATAGACTAGTGTCTGTGAATATTAAACTGCAAAAAGACAATTTAATATGAATCCTCATGTTCTGCATGCTCATTTGATTACCAGAAAAGACACAACACAGAATTTATGGGGGGAAAATAAAAATCATAGAAACGTTTATGTATATAGTGTATTCTATATACAGCACCAGTCAAAAGTTTGGACACTTTTCACGATATTAGATTTTTCACACCACGGTTATTGTGGCCGAAAGAATTCACGATATCGATATATCGCGATATCTATAGAAACCTTGGGAAATCAGCCAAAAATTAGACGAGTAAAGAAAACGCGGTACTTATTAAAAGAATCACCCCTTTATTTAAATATATAAACACAGGAAACCGCTGTTAACAGGTTAATGTAACGTTTCCCATTCCATGACTAGTAAAATAATGGCAACTTACTGTCTGTGTAATACTGAACATGGTTCTTCTCGGAATAGCGCGGCCACATGCTGCATCTTTTTCTTGTTTGACAGGTGTCAGCGTTAAGGTGCAATACTGCCACCTGGGAGGTCAACCAGGTACTGGCGCTGGAGCAGGCTATTTGCGTGTTGTGTTATCATAAGTGACCTGTTCATTTAAAATATTGTGGTTATTGCCATATATATAGGGTGTATATCGTCACACCCTAAATTAACACAATGTCGACATTTCATGATTTGAATATCATGGTTATCGTCACTACTGGTATATCGCGACACCCCTAGTCCAAACTTTTGACTGGTACTGTACAATAATATACACAAAGAATATCGGCCGATATATATATATAGGGGTGCTCCGATCAGGATTTTTGAGGCCAATCATTGATCGCCGATCACAGAAAGCAGTGTCTGCCGATACCGATCTTTTTAAAGCTTTCTTTTTATCATTTATAATTATTTATAGTGATACTCCAATCAGGATTTTTTAGACATTTATTCAGGGCCTGAATTTCATTTTTGAAAATGGGGGGTGATTCCCCTCTTAGGTGATTCTTGTGAGAGGGGAAGCAGCAAGGACTGTGCTTTCACACAGGAGTCCACTACTGATCCATGGCTGTTTACCACAAACTAGGCTCTCATTTTTTTTTTTCTCGAATTTTAAAAATATTCGTACGATTAAAAAAAAAAAATCGGACATTCAATTTTAGTGTGCATTAAGAGGCACCCTATCAGTGGGAGCATGGAGATGCGTTGACGATGTCAAGTGTCATTCCTGATATTTTTTGTTACCCTAGTCCAGGTTTGAAGCAGCTAGAATCTGGTGCTGTAAAGGAGAGTCTTTGGTTGGGTAAGGGGACGAATACTCTAATGTGGGGGGAAAAGAGTATCCTGACACAGACCATCAAAGCAAGAACTGAGGAGACAGGTCTTGGTTACGGAAAGTAACATTCGACTGAAACACGCAACGTCTTTTGCATGCCACACAAGCAGCAGTGCATCTTAGTGTGCACCCGCAAGTGGTGGATCCATCTAGAGGGACATCTATCACCGTTGCACTCGCGTCTCGCACAAAAGAGCCGCATGTTTAGGAAGACGTGTAAAATTTATGTAAGTTCAACTTTTTAAAAACATATCTTGAGACTTTATGGTGGGTTTTTCCCCCATCCCACTGCAACTCGTGTTTTTAAATTAAAAATGTACTCTGTGTGATTGGCTTTCGGCCTTTTGTATTAAACTATGCATACATGCATGATTCTGTTTTGTTTATAGTTGTTTAAGCAACTTAATTAATTATAATTGGTTTATAAACATTATGCACTTTTTCACAGATAGTCATGTTTTCTTGCTTTGAGTAAACGTGCATTAGTAATATTTTGCTCGATGTGCCCTCTTGTGGCCTCAGGAGAGAAGCCAAAAGCGTTTCTTCACCCTAACTGAAATTATGCATTTTAAATGATAAATTAATTATAATATAATACCATTTTTGATAATATTTAAGTACAAAATTCGAATTTAGTTTTTCAGACATTTTGACAGCCCTACCACAAACACAACATTTATCCATTATTTTGATTTAAAATCCAAACATTGTCACTGAAAATGTTTTTTCAGCATTGCAATTATTTTTTTACACAGTACAGAAATACAATCTTTCACAGACATAGACACATGCAAGACCGAGCAGGGCACAGACTCACGCGGCCGCGTCCAGGAACGTCGCGAGCAGACACTAAAAATAGTTAACTGAAGGTTCTAATGAGCGGGTATCGCGGTTGCGGCAGTCAGCGATGAAACGCCAGAAGCAGCAACAGATGACTTTAATGTCATCATGGATGAAAAGAAAGAAAGAAAGGAGATGAGAGTTTGATTCAGTAAATTAGCTCAGGTCAGGATAATCATATTTTTTGCCTACACCTGTTGATGTTAGCCTAACTTTGACTGAGCTAATGTTAACATACACTGTTGCTAGGTAACTTTAGACTGTTGTTAGCTAAATATTTAATGCAGAACAGTGGTTCCCAAACTTGGGTACGTAAGGCCACAGAGGGGTAACGTTACGCGAACAAAATGCGGAGTTCTGCGTGTTTCGTGAACGAATCGTTCGCGAAAGTCATTGATTCAATGATTCATTTATAAATACAGCCACTTGCTTAGTTACTGAATGAACAAATTACTCGATGACTCACGCATTAAGACACTGACTTACCGCCACCTACTGGCGCTTTTAGTATTTAAAAGAATCACTTTTCACTTTTTTTTAATCATCATTGCATATTAATCTATTGAACTTTTTTTATTTAATTATATTCTATTTATAAAGAAAAAGATAAAAAAATGCAGTGGAAAGTCAATTTAGGGGGCAAATATTGTCCTTTAATGGAATAGGTGCAGTCTAAGTGGAAGAGAGGGGGGTAGGCCTAAGCAGAAATGCCTCAGGGGGGTACTCCACTCTAAAAAGTCTGGGAACCACTTGTGTAGAACATTCTGTCCTGTGCAACAAGTGATTTATTTTCTATTTTCAGGTACAGCGGTTAGTTTGAAATAAAGGTTTGTTTAACAGTGGAAATTGAGTCTCACATTATTTAAACATTATTCAAAACATTAATGGTGAACATTTTCGACTTTATAAAATGATTCTCTTAAGTCTTGGCGATCGGCCCCTATTAAACAATAAAGAAAGTAAGACATATTTTTCTTATACATAGTTTAGTAACCTACTATTCTTTTTGCCAGAATTGATCATTGAAGTCCACTACATGGGTCATATGATGTTGCTAAAAAGTAACTTATTTTGTGTATTTGTGTAATGAAATGTGTTTATCCGGTTTAAAGTTAAAAAAACAAATTTTTTTATTTTCCACATACTGTACATTATTGTTTCTCCTCTAGCCCCGCCTTTCTGAAACGCGGTCGATTTTTTACAAAGCTCATCGGTCTGAAAAAGCGAGTGTGCGCTGATTGGCCAGCTATCCAGTGCGTTGTGATTGGCTGAATACCTCAAGTGTGTGACGGAAATGTTACGCCCTTTACCATTATTGTGATGCCCTGTCCGGCCGGAGGTACGAGACAAAAACATTAAAACCCATTACAAACGAGGAATTTGTTGCATCCAGTGGGGACATACAGTGGGGCAAAAAAGTATTTAGTCAGCCACCAATTTGTGCAAGTTCTCCCACTTAAAAATGAGGATGAGAGCCTGTAATTTTCATCATAGGTATACCTCAACTAGAAGAGACAAAATGAGAAAAAAAAATCCAGACAAAAAATCACATTGTATGATTTTTAAAGAATAAATTGGTAAATTCCTCGGTAAAATAAGTATTTGGTCACCTGCAAACAAGCAAGATTTCTGGCTCTCAAAGACCTGTAACTTCTTCTTTAAGAGCTCCTCTGTCCTCCACTCGTTACCTGTATTAATGGCATCTGTTTGAACTCGTTATCAGTATAAAAGACACCTGTCCACAACCTCAAACAGTCACACTCCAACTCCACCATGGCCAAGACCAAAGAGCTGTCAAAGGACACCCGAAACCAAATTGTAGACCTGCACCAGGCTGGGAAGACTGAATCTGCAATAGGTTAGCAGCTTGGTGTGAAGAAATCAACTGTGGGAGCAATTATTAGAAAATTGAAGACATACAAGACCACTGATAATCTCCCTCGATCTGGGGCTCCACGCAAGATCTCACCCCGTTGGGGTCAAAATGATCACAAGAACTGTTAGCAAAAATCCCAGAACCACACGGGGGACCTAGTGAATGACCTGCAGAGAGCTGGGATCAAAGTAACAAAGGCTACCATCAGTACACACTGCGCCGCCAGGGACTCAAATCCTGCAGTGCCAGACGTGTCCCACTGCTTAAGCCAGTACATGTCCAGGCCGTCTGAAGTTTGCTAGAGAGCATTTGGATGATCCAGAAGAGGATTGGGAGAATGTCATATGGTCAGATGAAACCAAAATATAACTTTTTGGTAAAAACTCAACTTGTCGTGTTTGGAGGAGAAAGAATGCTGAGTTGCATCCAAAGAACACCATACCTACTGTGAAGCATTGGGGTGGAAACATCATGCTTTGGGGCTGTTTTTCTGCAAAGGGACCAGGACGACTGATCCGTGTAAACGAAAGAATGAATGGGGCCATGTATGGTGAGATTTTGAGTGAAAACCTCCTTCCATCAGCAGGGCATTGAAGATGAAACGTGGCTGGGTCTTTCAGCATGACAATGATCCCAAACACACCGCCCGGGCAATGAAGGAGTGGCTTCGTAAGAAGCATTTCAAGGTCCTGGAGTGGTCTCCAGATCTCAACCCCATAGAAAATCTTTGGAGGGAGTTGAAAATCCGTGTTGCCCAGCGACAGCCCCAAAACATTACTGCTCTAGAGGAGATCTGCATGGAGGAATGGGCCAAAATACCAGCAACAGTGTGTGAAAACCTTGTGAAGACTTACAGAAACGTTTGACCTCTGTCATTGCCAACAAAGTGTATATAACAAAGTATTGAGATGAAATTTTTGTTATTGACCAAATACTTATTTTCCACCATAATTGGCAAATAAAATCTTTAAAAATCCTACATGGTATTTTCTGGATTTTTTTTTTCTCATTTTGTCTCTCATAGTTGAGGTATATTTATGATGAAAATTACAGGCCTCTCTCTCTTTTTAAGTGGGAGAACTTGCACAATTGGTGCTGACTAAATCTTTTTGCCCACTTTAATTAACTGATTTATAATGACTTATACTGTCTTTTTACATTGCATCGCGCCGCGTAAAAACATAAAACCATATCTGCATTTGTGATCAGAGAACTGACTAACAACAAGTGCTACTCTACACTGCTCAAACCTCGCGTTTGAATCATCAGTGGCAAATAAAAGAAAACGTACTTACGTGAGTCAGAATTGCCGGCATTTTAGTTTAACGTTACTCTCCCAAGATCAGTAAACAGTCCTCCATAAAATATGCCGGCGATCCACAGCACTAAGTTGATGTATTTCCTTAAAAACAAAAAAAACACACAGGTGACCAGCACGGATCGCTCTAGGCATGACGAAGCGGATATCGTCCCCTTTTTGAAGACCAAACAAAGTAGTTTCACTTACACAACAAAACACACAGCGTCTTCACAACATGGCGGCTCAGCGGCAACCCTACTACAGCTAATAAAAGTTACACCTTCTTGCTTTGTCGTCCCATTTTGGCGGCGTTTTATGAAATCTTCCCACACAGTTATGTAGGTATGTGGGGTCCGGTGTTATAAGAGTACGTTTTAGGTAGTTGTGGGCTGACTCTTCCTTGTATAAAAGAATATCTCTTTGGCTTTTGAGACTTGTAGTCTTTGCAACTTTACAGACTTCTTTTCGCACTAAAAGGAAAAAAGAGCTTTGTTAACACTCCCCCAAAAAGAGACAGGAAAACTTGAAATCACATCATATTACCCCTTTATTATTTCCTGGATTTTGTATCACCATAGTCCATAAATGTATGTACACGCAGGAAATGGGATTCAAATCGAAAACATTTTCCCCCATTTTGTGTCCCCCCCACTTCTCAAACCAAAAGTTACACCCTTGTATATATATTGGATGTTTTTTTGTAAAATGGCACAGTTTTACAAATATCTTAACATCAGTCGGTCAAGCATTATAATATGATAATCAAAATTATTTAATGATAGAACTTTAGTAATCAGAATTAAAACTTGATAACCATGAATGCATATTAGTCATTTTAACTTAACTTCGAACTGGTGGTGGTGCTTTTTTTGGTCATTCAGTGTTTCGGTAAAAAAAAAAAATTGGGGAAAAACTAAAAAAAATACTGATTAGATAATAATGATATGAATTCTACTAATAAGAACAATATAAAACGCACTAAGGATTAATGAGCTACTGGATTCATGAATATTAATCAGGTTGTGTGCGTTCGCTCGAACTGATTCGCTGAAATCAAAACAGGGATGATAATAGGTGAGCACCAGCCAATGAGATTTCATTGCGCATTAGTTCCACCCACTACCGGAGAAACCGGCAGTTCTAAAAAGCTGAAGAATTCCAAAGGAACTCTTGACAGCAAAATACAACAAATAATATCGTTTACATGTAGCTCGTCACTGGTCTCTCGCTCTCTCGCTGCGTGTGTGTGAAACAAAGCGACGGCGAGTCGTGCGCCTTCATAGAGTTTACGGTACGTCAAATACAGGTGCACTGCACATCCATTCAGATGAACTGAAAAATATCACAGATCGCTTGGCGGAGAGTGAAACTCTGAAGCGCTCAGTCAGAGTGTTCTGTGAGTGAAAATATATCTGTGCTTAACTTATACTTTTTCTCCAACTCACACACTGGCGAGTAAATCTGAGAATTTATTAGCAATTGGCTAATATTAGACAATTTAGTCGCCCAGAGTGAAGATCGTGTTGTGCATATGCAAGTGATTTACACGCAATGTAGAGGGTTGATTAAGTTGCTCAAGCAAGTGGCAAAACATTTAAACTACTTTTCTTACATTATCACAAACTTACCATTGGCAGAAATAGTCAGCTCTACTGCCTTTCCTTTTGCATTGAAATCTTTATTACAAGCAATCCTGCGGTTAATAAAGAACTTTGTTTTCCTACCTCCACGAGTGCCATCTGTTATTGCTTTGTTTATCTAAAAGTGCTCGTTTCCTTTAAACCTAGCCAAAAAGCCATATGTGTTGACTGTGAAACACAGTAGACTTTAATAATATGCATTTATGTTGTAATTACTACATTTTCGTGTCGATCCATGTTCATATTTACCACAAACAATGTGCTGTTACTTTAATTCAGCGCTTGCAGCAGCAAAAATGGGCCCTGTCCCAAATGGAACACTTCATGTGCACTTGTGGTCTTACGGACTTACAATGGCCGCCGCGTGCACGTGTCCGTTAAGTCCTCGAGACCGTAGAGTGTCCCATTCGTCATTTTAGCGTTCAGAAGGGTGCTTGCGAGCACCCCCTTTGCGGCCATTATGCGCCCTTGATCCGCACTTCTGCTGAGCCCGCACTGGCTCGCAGCAGACTTCTACCCGACAGTCAAAGCGCATTATGTCACGAAAGTGCGGACTCTGAGGAAGACCGCAAGGGTTTAGGGTGCCATTTGAGACAGGGCCATAGACTGGGTGTGGAAACGATCTCTGCACTGCTGCAGACGCACCGCACCGCTCCTGGAACGCACTGCCGGACAGCAACTGTGTGCAGTGTGCACACTTTATTAATCCGTTAACAGGAGCGCAGAAAAAATACGAACCACATACGCTCTGCAAACGGAGTGTGTGTGTGAACCTGGCATTATTGCTTGTGCGAGCGCTGAATGGTTAAACTGGCAAGAATAAAAAAGTAATGCAATTTATAAACTTTAGTGACGATGTGACTGCCTCGATTGTGCAAGTGACAATTCCTGTGTTAACTGTGCAGCTCGCTTATAGACCGAGGGGGTGTGTGGTGATTTGAAGACATTTGCGTATTTTGATAGAGAAAGAGAGAGCGTGCGAGGTGATTCACTCACGCTGTTTGTGAAATTACGTCTCTCACAATGTTTTCAAATTACTTTATAAGTTATTTAATTAAGAAATATGAAGGTGAGTAACTCACCTTCAGCATTATTTCACCCGCGCCGGACAGAGACTGAGACGGTGCCGCTGCATGTCGTGCCAAATCTCTCACGGCAGCTTCATCAGCTTGAGATAGTTTTTTTTGAGATCGGCCTTTTAGAGACAGCCGATCAATCATCCCAACGTGATTATCGGCCAATTGTGATCGGTAGCCGATCAATCGTATGCACCCCTAGAGGATAGATTATATATATATAATATATATTATCGTATGGATTATATCCACTTTTTTACATCGGCCCCCAAAAACCCATATAGGTCGGGCTCTAGTTGTGCGCAGGCTCTTCTGAGAGAAGTGCCCATACAAGGAATTCCATGATCGAAAAAAAAACTTTCCGAAACTTATATGAACCCGGAAGTAGTGTATTTGGCACAGAAATACTCTGACATTCGTTCAAAAATTGTTTTAACTTTGGTCATGTTTAGCCTGGGAATCCAATTCTTTAACAGTGGAAATAACTCAGAATGCATGAAACAGCATTAGACTTTATTAAACTAAACTTTATTTTCAGTTTTGTTTTTCAGCTTAAAAAAAACTATATGAAAGGAAGCTTTATTTTCAATTTGTTTGGTAAGAAATTTATTTTGGTGCATCACTACTTCCTTTTGGTATAAAATGTCTTATAAGAAATTCACACTGACAGAATTTTGCAGCAAATTATATATTTGTTGGCATTTAAAGATGGTAGTTTTAAACGAATTGTGAGCAGAGTATGTGACCCACCTCATGATGCAGTTGGAAACTACAGTCCAGGAGGAATGGCTACTAGCAACCAATACCACGACCCGGTGACCTCCAGTGATTATATCGCTTTCAGTGTGAATGCCCCTTTAGACACAAGTCATACAAGCTTTTTCTCAGAACATAAACAATGGCCAGCATCTCAGAGGGACTGATTTGTGCAGGTGTTGGCAATAACAGGGAGGAGCCATGGTGTGTGTGTGTGGGTGTGTGTTTGTGTGAAGGCCCCAGAGATGAGCAGCCGCTCACCAAGACATTCAGCTCTGATTCTCAGGAGCAACAGGAAGAAGCTGGGTTTCATTTTCAATATCATACATCGTTCTGTTAGTGTCTGGTTATGGTTCCAAGGTGTTGCAGGTTTCTGTCAAGTAACATCGTTGATTGTGGCTGTAAGTATCCTGATGGACTAATGCTTCATAATCTGTTAATGTAATCAGAAAAGTACCCTGTTAAGTGCAGTTAATCAACATGATTGTCTTGGCACCGAAGGAAAATCAATTATTCTTGCTGAAAATCAAGCTGTTGCCGTGAAGGGTCCGTGATTGGCTTTGGGGCTCGCTGTGTGCTGAATAATGCGCCTTTCTCTCTGATTGATTTTAAAATTATTAATTCTTTGTATTTTTTTGCTTTTCAGGTGAAACTGTTGAGGAGCAGTCACAGAAGATTCAGTCCATGAACATTGAGCAGCCCACAACAAATGTAATAGTACAACCATCTAAGGTGAGTTTGTTTCACTTTATTGAATGATCCGTTAATGCTGCAATTACCTAGTGATATTTACAACCACAAACTTCAAACATTTACAGTTATTTGATATACATTATCCTAAGCAGATAGCAAGGTCTAACTATGAGACTGAAATTTAAATCATTATAAATCAATTATAATTTTCCTAACCAGTGAGTTGTTAATGTAAGAACTACCAACATGATCTCATGAGAACACTATTATACAGGGTGGTGATTTTGTATGAATTTGTACAGTATGATTCATACACATTCGTAAACATGAAGGTCTACTCCTAATCCCATCCATAAACCTAACCGTCAGTGTGGCATAAGCAGATTGTATAAAAACTTATAAATGTTCTACGAATTAGCCACCAGTTCACCAAAATGTAAAATAATTATGAATCGCCATGAATTTGTGTCGTGACTGGAACACTGAGTCAGTGAGAATCATTCAGTGTGATTTGTGAACCGGATCAGCCGGTTCGTTGAAAGCACCGGCTCAAAAGATTGAACTCAAACAATTAACAAACTCATTAATCCAGTCACAAAGGTTTACAAGTTAACAGTTCACTGGAGGGGAAAATTATCAGTGAATAACTTAGATTTTGGCATCACATGGCATCAGAAGAATGTAAACGTAGTACATATAAGTCAGAATCATCTAGTTAACTTTCCAGGTGCGATCACATTTATCATTATTTCAGTTGGAAAGATCCAGTCATTTCAGTAGGAATTCACAAAATCTGGAAATGTGGAAAAATTTCAAGTTCAAGTTGGTCATGCAAATTCTAAGTGTTGACCAATAGAAGGCTCTGTTGGTTTGAAAGTAACTTCATTGTGAGCTTTGGTTTACACATCACTCCACTATTGACAATGGACTTGTTAGCCTGCTTTGGACTGAAGCATGCAACACCCGCTGAGTGCCATTAAACAGCGTTAAAAGATCAAAGACAATTTAACTCTGACTGGATTCGACTGAAAGAAGAAAGTCATATACACCTAGGGTGACTTGAGGGTGAGTAATTTATGGGCTAATTTTAATTTTTGGGTGAACTAACCCTTTAAATTCCAAACTTATGATTTTGACCTGGCGAATAATAAAACATCCACACATTCTTTGTTTGAGCTGTGAATCGAGTTACGGTTTCAATCTGATCCTGAAGAGAGTAATTAAATCTTAAGGATCGCTCATAGAGTAATCAGTGTTAGCGGGCCGGCGTGATTCCCATATGCTGTGTGCTGGACGAGAGAGAAAGTGCCCCTTGAGTTGCGCTGGCTGAGCGGGTGTGTGACAGGTGCCAGGTGGCAGGACTGAACAGCGCCAACATGTGCTGCTGCCATT
The DNA here is from genome assembly GCA_018155175.1 of Sinocyclocheilus anophthalmus. Classification (NCBI taxonomy): domain Eukaryota; kingdom Metazoa; phylum Chordata; class Actinopteri; order Cypriniformes; family Cyprinidae; genus Sinocyclocheilus; species Sinocyclocheilus anophthalmus. The sequence goes on from JADLZN010006766.1 coordinate 526,827, forward strand.
CAGCAGTCTGTTCCACAGCACCGCCTGGAGACATGTGGCTAGTGAAAGACACTCAGTCTCACTCTTTCTCTTTGAATAAGAGGGGCTTTCGCAGTTATTGGAGTTGACTTGTGAATAGGAGAAGTGCGTTTTACAATCAGGTGGACAAAATAATGGACAAGCCACATAAAAAAGAGGCCTGACAATTTGCAGTTAGATGTGAATTTCCAAAGAATTACTTATGCGAGTTCCAAGGTCACATAGTTCCTGAAATACAGGTACATTGGCCACAAAAACTGCACAGTGCTTTAATGTGTTGAAGTCCCAATGAAATCAAGCAATGCAATAATCCCTCCAACAACCTGTCACTCACATGAAAGCATTACAGCAATCAGCAAACAACATCGATCTGATGATCCAATCAATTCCCAGTGGACAAAATCAAGTCCCACCCTACATTTTTTTCTTGTTCGAGAAGCTGTTTCACTCACGATAAGCAACAAATGATGATTGAAATTTCCATTTCATGCTGACTTTTAGGGAACGAAATTGACACCACATGCAAAACATGGACAAACATTGACAGGAACTAAATGACCGGATAGCTGTTGAAACACCACAAAAGCACATCCTCAGAAATGACCAGAGAGTTGAATCAGCAGCTGTGGGACTCAGTGGAACCACAAAATGTGTCTTATGAGCTACACAAAAGTGGAATTTATCACAGCTGCCATTCAGAAGCCTTATTTAGATGCTTAAACGAATAGTTGAACATTCTGATCAGTTACTTACCCTTGCGTCTTTCAAGACTGCTATGATTTACTTTTTTCCTTGAAAGACAAAAGCAGCATACAGAATGTCCTAGCTACTCTTCAATTTTGAATGAATCAAATTTTAGTCTGTTTCTCATCATAGGGTTTCAAAGCACTTGGAATATAGTGCTCAACTCATATGGACTGCATTTATTGTGCTCTTTAGCCTCGGGGCTTGACAGCTTTCAATCACGTCCACTTTCATTGTATGGAAGTTCAGAGTTCCACCTTATTCAGTTCAGCTAGTTATTTGGGTTTTGCTTCTCCCTCTCTGCTCTGCTTTGCTTCTCCCGTACCAGTCTCATGTTACAGTAAAGAACTGACATAAATAGATTATTATTCTCTGTCTGACATGTGTTTGGCATTGATGTAAGACAAACAGGAAAGGTAAGAGTGTGAAACCACCTCCACAACTCTGACAACCAGCACCAGACACACCAGCTCAAGTCTCAAAGCTTTGCTCGTTTAATCACAGACAAACCTTTGTGCATTTAGTGTCATATTTGACCTTAATTAATTAGCACAGAAATGACAGTGTCTATAACTGGTGTTTATGAGCTGATTAGTACGCCACTACACACAAACTACTGTACATTTTACAGTCTACACTGCCTTTCAAAAGTTTGGGGTTGGTAAAATGTATTTAAGATTTATATTACGTTTTGTTTTTTGTTTTTTAAAGAAATGTCTTATTCTCACCAAAGCTGTAAAATACAGTAAGCCAAAAATACAGTAAAAAACAGTAATGTTATGAAATATATTACAATATAAAATAACTGTTTTCTATTTTAATGTATTTTAATTTGTAATGTATTCCTGTGATACAAAGCTGAATTTTCAGCTTCATTACTACAGTCTTCAGTGTCACATGATTCTCCAAAAATCATTCTAATATGAATTATTTGCTGCTCAAGAAACGTTATGATTATCATCATGGAAACGATTTTTTTTCTTTGATGAATAGAATGTTTAAAAGAACAGCATTTATTTTGAAATAAAAAATCTTTGTTAATTATAAATGTCTTTACTGTGACCTTTGAACAATTTAATGTGAAAGTTTAATTTAAGTCTTACTGACCCCAAACTGTAGTTGAATGAGAATTGCTTATTACATTGATTTAAAAATGATTCACTCCAGTTTACAAACAGTTTTAAACCAGTTATTATCTATGTACTCTATGCACGTGTGCCCCATTACTTGTGTTAAAGTGTGAAGTTCAGCTCTAGTTGTGGTACAGCATGTGACTTCCTTCATCGAGATGTTCCAGGCCCGTAATGACTCCTCATCCACCTCAAACAAGACCAGATTTCTCATCTCTGCGGCTGCAGCCTTTGCTCTTTTTTTGGGGGTACTGATATTAGCCAGATTTTATAGATCATAAAATTCATTGACTCATGCATGCAGTCATAACAGTAATAAAGAAACTGATATCTGACATATATCACCCAACCTTGATGAAAATGAGTAAAATCTGAACTCAACCAGCATTAATGAGGATTTAAAGAGCTTGCTCACAGTGGCAATTTGGTAAATGACACACTAGTTGAGTCACACATGCTGTGATGAATATAATAACAGTGCTGCTCCTCAACAGATCCGGGTTTCTCAGTTTTCACTGCGGATTCTCTTTCTTTTTGTTCAGCCATCCAGTGCCGGGAACAGAGGAATTACAGAGATGACTCGGCCTTCCTCCCAGCCCACGTCTGCCAAGATGTCCTCAGAAACACATGCTGTAGACGCCACCCCGGCCCTCCCTGAGCTTCTAGGAGACATACCTTTCACTTTAGCACCACACATCGTGGCCATGCAGGCGGGCCTGCCCTTTGTAACAGATGTCACCCTGCTTCACAACATAAATGACAAACTAGCCAACTTTCGTTATGACTTCACCTTGGAGAACTCGGTGCTTTGTGAGCCGTGACTCTTTGCCCATCAGTTATATCACTAAACGCGTGGTGAACTATGGGCCTTTGGTTGTCAAGATCCTCTTTAACCACTTGCCTCTTAAATAAACGAAGATCTAGTTTAGCTGACAAAAATCAGTCACTGACTAAAGGGTGTTGGGCTGGACTGAACATATTGTCCTTTTAGTTTAAATAAGTTAGCATCAAGATGGTTTGCCATCCCTCAGGATCCCGCACTTGATTGTGAGATGAGCATTACTGCCTTGTTTTAACGCAGTAGACGAGTATTTATAAGATGACCTGTGGCTTTACGTTTTTCAAATGTAGTTCAAATTTTACGGGTGTAATATCTGTGCAATTTTGCATTTCAACTCTGTTGGGGTCCTGTAGCATAAAATGATATGCTGAACTGAAACTGCTCTGTTTCTTAGTAGTTGCTTTGGGCTGTTTGATGTTTCAGACGTCACTGTCTGTGTTGGCCTTCCTCAGTTTTTTTCTTACTTCTGCAAAAACTCACTGTAATTTATGGAATCGGTTTTAAGATCATTGACTGAAAATCGATTGATCTCTCAGTGATCTTTAAACATGTGTAAAATAAATAATTCAGTAATAGAAGTATTTTATTCAAATACAAATTATATTTAAAAAATGTATATTAAAAATGTCAATCGTAATGGCCTTTTGGCTAGTCCACTATTTACTGTAACTCTACTTTTAGTACCTATAAACCTTAAAGGCGAAAAAACACTCCCTCTCTGCTATTGGTCAGTCAAACAGATAGCCCCGCCCTAAACGGTTGCTATTGGTTGAGACAGATGGCTGGTTGGGATGTGCAAACAGAACAATATCCTGATACTGACGTAGTGTTTTGCACTTTTCAGGGGAATCAGGATAGAATATTGCTTACTTGTAGTTGTCTCTGCATATAATGCTGGGATATGAAGTATTTTTACGTCACAAAAATTACGCATATCACTTTAAGTTACTTATGAATGGATTGCAGTTAAAATCACGAGACGCATTGGAGGGCTTTATATAAATAGGCCAATATCATATCTCTTTGTTCGTAAAAGTATGCTTTTTTCTTCTGTTTGTGTGAATATGCATACCTCGACTGGTGTTGTTTGGCTTTAATGCATGACATTTTGAAGTTCTGCCTAAACATGACACACCCCATTTTGGGAGGCAGATATGTATTCTGTTTAAGTTTGATTGCAAAAACATGCACATGGGTTTTAGTAGGATTTACTGTTCTGTTTGGGTAGGCCACACAGTTGTTGAGCTGTTTTTTCTTGTTTTTCTTTCATCTGAATTTCAGTTAATTGGATGGGTTTTATCATCGTGCGTGCTGCTATTTACACAATGCACTCAGGAGTTTAGCTGTTTCTCCTTTACATCCTCTGTACTTTACTTGATAGCGGTTTAGTTTATTTACTTGATACCATTTCATATCCCACTTTTGTTTATTAAAACATATTTTATGAGTCTGTGTTTTGATTTGTCTGTCTTTCCGACATGGTTATTTTATCTAAGCTTCCTCCTAATGTATCTGACTGACCTATCCTTTTCAAAACATTGTACTGAAGTAATCAAAGTTGTGTTTGCTCTATAAAAATGTCTGTAAAATAATTTAATCACCTTAATTCCTTTGTTGGATTCCTTATTGATTCATATCTGGAACAGAATTCATCATTGTTTCTGATCCCACGTGATGTTTAAATTCTGAGCATGTAATATGACGTTGTTTCATTAAAATCTTACTTGATAACTTTGTTTTGTTGCAGTTTGCTGTTTTGTATATTCATAATTAGTAAATATTATTCAGCACATCTAAGGATTTATCACAGATTTCCTATAGAGTACATAAAAAGCAAAAATGTGACCCTGGAGCGCAAAAACAGTCTTAAGTCGCTGGGGTATTTGTAGCAATAGCCAACAACATTGTATGGGGTCAAAATTATTGATTTTTCTTTTATGCTAAAAATCATTAGGCTATTAAGTAAAGATCATGTTCCATGAAGATATTTTGTAAATTTCCTACCGTAAATATACCAAAACTTAATTTTTAATTAGTGATATGCATTGCTAAGAACTTCATTTTGGACCATTTTTAAGGTGATTTTCTCAATAATTAGATTTTTTGCACCCTCAGATTCCAGATTTTTTAAATAGTTGTATCTTGGCCAAATATTTTCCTAACAAACCATACATCAATGGAACTTATTTATTCAGCTTTCAGATGATTTATAAATCTCAATTTAAAAAAACTGACCTTTATGACTTGTTTTGTGGTCCAGGGTCACAAATGTAAAGGTTAACCAAATTAGCAAATCTAAATTTAAAACATGTGACAACTTGCCCCAGCCTGACATTTTTATCCTGACAGCTTGAGTTAAAATTGTAAATTGACCCTTGTCTAGAAACACACATTTCTATTACACTGTTTTATATAAAACATTATAGTTTGAGATACAACACGTGTGACAACTAGCCCCGGCCTCTCTTAAATGTCTTCTCACGCTTTTTGCATGGCTTACAGTTAAGCCCGTTACACTGACCATCTGTGTTATTATCTAGTACTAATGTTTGCACCTTCAGATTAGTCAGTCAGTTTACAATCCCAACCAATAGCAAGGCTGCATCCCAAACGTTCTAAACCGCAATGAATCCATTGGCTCTCTCTAAATCCATCATTTTCGCCAGACCAATCATATTTTAGTTCGTTCATGCGATGCACCAATCAGAGGCCGTGAGAGCGCCGGACGCCCCCGCCCCCGCGTCTCAGTGACTGCGCAGCTGGAGTGCCTGTCATAATGACAGTCTCATTTGGAGTAACACCAGGCTAAAGAGGGGTGCCGAGACACACGACAGTCGGGATAAGCGTCAACTTTGTTTTAGGTTTCCAGACTCGGATGAACTCCTCCTGACACATTTTGAAGACTAGTCAGCGTCAAACAAACTTCTGCATGAGTAAAGGAGCAAAACGTCGTTCAGGGAAACTACATTGCTACAAACTCGGCGCACTAACCGAAGCTGCGCGCGACGCCAACATTGTAACTGTTAAAGAAGTTTAATTAATGACTTAAGTTAATGAATGCCTGGGGAGGAATTTATTCGCGTACTTTGCGGTGAAACTACCACATAGTTAGGTTCAGTCATGTCAGCATCACCTGTGCACTCAGCGCGGGTCAGGCGCAGCAATGACGGGTCCCCCATCAGCGCCTCCTCTTCCTCCTCCTCTTCAGCATCATCGTCCTCATCCTCCTCCGCAGGCAGCTCGAGCCGGTTGCAGCCCATTCGCGCCACGGTGCCCTACCAGCTCCTGCGTGGAAATCAGCAGCACAGCCCGACCCGCCCACCTCCCGCCTCCCCTCCATCTCATCGGAAGCAACACCGACCGACAGCATCAGCCCTCACCGCAGCTCCAGTCCCGGCAGCCCGGCAGGAAGCGGTTCGCTGATCCCGCGGCAGAGGCGCTCTCCTCCGGAGCTCAGGAGCTCACCGGAGCGCTGCCCTCACTCACCTGTCCTTAGAGGTAAACAACAGGCCTGCTTCATCTACTGCCATTCATTTAACTTCAGCATCTTTGCATAACGCTACGCTGCTGCTGGAGTCGTTTAATTGGGTCGCGCTGTTTATCATGAAAACAACATCCATTCTTCATTTATAACTGTTATTATAACAGAAACGCGAGCTTTGTATGGCTCTTAGATTTATATACAGTGAGTACATGTATAAAATGCTTTAGACCCGATTGGCTAAATCTTATTGCAGACAAACGCGTTTAAAGCGTTACTATAGAATGTAAATAATAATGGTGTTTGTGCATCATGACCGTGGCTGTGGCTTAAAACGCAGCGAGCTGCCTAGACAGGCAACGTATTTCCTACAGACGTCGTTTGGACCCATTCCGGACTGAGCTCGCTAGGATTTGAGACACGGCCCGCGCTGGTTCCGCTCCTGCTAAAGCTAGCGCTCTTGTAGCGACGTAAACACACGAGTAGCTCCTAATGTTTGCGTTATTTCTGTTTCCGGTCCTATATGAGATGGTATATGAGATGGTATATGTGTTTCTCAGGGTTGTAGTTAATTCGCTGTTGTTTACCGAGGAGTGAGGAAAATACGTGGTTAATTGGGAGGCTGTGTGTATGTGAGTGAGTGTGTGTGAGAGAGAGAGTGAGTGTGTTTCTGTGTGTTTGAGAGTGCAAAAAAAAAGGGGAAAAACAAAAAACACACAAAAAGAGTGGGTAGAGAGAGAGAGAGTGAGTGGTGTGTGAGAGAGAGTGTGTGGCTGTGTGTGGTGAGAGTGAAGAGAGAGAGAGTGAGGTGTGTGAGAGAGAGTGGAGTGTGTGTGTGTGTGAGAGAGAGTGAAGTGGTGTGTGGTGTGGTGTGAGAGAGTGCGGTGCGGGTGTGCGAGAGAGTGAGAGTGTGTGTGTGTGTGAGAGAGTGCGTGCGTGTGTGAGAGAGAGTGAGAGTGTGTGTGTGTGTGTTTGTGTGTGTGTGTGAGAGAGTTTGTGTGTGTGTTTTTGTGTGTGCGTGCGTGCGTGTGTGTGAGAGAGTGAGAGTGATTGGGTGTGTGAGTGTGGGTGTGTGTGAGAGTGAGAGAGAGAGAGAGTGTGTGTGTGTGTGTTTGTTTGTTTTTGTGTGTGTGTGTGTGAGAGTGAGAGCGAGAGAGGTGTGTGTGTAGAGATAGTGCTTTGCGTGTGTGTGAGAGAGGAGAGTGATGATGAGTTGTATGTTTGTGTGTGAGAGTGAGAGAGAGGAGAGAGTGAGTGTGTGTGGAGGGAGTGTGGATTGGTGTGGGGAGAGTGACGAGAGAGAGAGCGTGAGTGTTTGTGAGAGAGAGTGAGTGAGTGTGTGAGAGAAAGAGAGAGAGAGAGAGTGTGAGAGAGAGTGAGTGTGAGAGAGAGAGAGAGAGCGTGAGTGTGTGTGAGAGAGATTGTAGTGGTGTGTGAGAGAGAGCTGAGTGTGTGTGTGGGAGAGCGAGTGCGTGCGGGTGTGGAGAGAGTGAGATTGTGTTTGGGAGTGAGTGTGTGTGTGTGTGGGAGTGAGAGTGTGTGAGTGTGTGTGTGAGAGTAGCGAGCAGATAGAGTGGAGTGTGTTGTGAGAGAGCGTGAGGTGTGTGTGTTGTGTGTGAGAGAGCGAGTGCGTGGCGTGTGGAGAGAGAGTGCGGGTTTTTTGGGGGGGGTGGTGTGAGTGAGGTTGTGAGAAGTGGAGAGAGAGAGAGTGCAGTGTGTGTGAGGAGAGTGATTGTGTTGTGTGTTGTTGTGTGTGTGAGAGAGTGCGTGGCGTGTGTGAGCCGATAGTGCGAGTGTGGTGGTGAAGAGAGAGAGTGAGGAATGTGTGTGATAGAGAGTGAGTGTGTTTGTGTGTGGTGTGAGAGAGCGTCGTGCGTGTGTGAGAGAGAGTGCGACTGTGTGTGAGTGGAGTGTGTGTGTGTGAGAGTGATATAGAGAGAGAGTGAGTGCGTGTGTGTGAGAGAGAGTGAGTGTGTGTGGAGAGAGTGAGTGTGTGTGTGTGTGTGTGAGAGAGAGTGCGTGCGTGCGTGAGAGAGAGTGAGCGTGTTGAAGTGAGTGTGTGTGAGTGAGTGTGTTGTGTTGTGTTGTGTGTGTGTGTGAGAGTGAGTGTGCGTGTGTGAGAGAGAGTGAGTGAGTGAAAGAGTAAGAGAGAGAGTGTGTGTGCGTGCGTGTGTGTGTGAGAGTGTGTGTGTGGTGTGAGAGTGTTGTGTGGATGAGAGAGAGTGAGTGTCAGAGTGTGTGTGTGTGAGAGTGTGTGTGTGTGAGAGTGTGTGTGGGAGAGTGAGTGTGTGTGTGAGAGAGTGTGTTTGTGTGTGTGTGTGGGAGAGAGAGTGAGAGTGTGTGTGTGTGAGAGAGTGAGTAGTGTGTGTGAGAGTGTGAGTGAGTGGTTAGAGAGAGTGATAGCGAGATAGAGAGAGTGAGTGTGAGTGTGTAAGTGTGAGAGTGTGTGTGTGTGTGAGAGTGTGTGTGAGAGAGAGTGAGTGTGTGTATAAGTGTGTGTGTGTGTGAGTGTGTGTGGTGTGTGTGTGAGAGAGAGTGTGTTTGTGTTTGTGTGTGTGTGTTTGTGTGAGAGTGAGTGTGTGTGAGAGAGAGTGTGTGTGTTTGTGTGTTTGTGTGTGTGAGTGTGTGTGAGTGAGCGTGTGCACTTGTGTGTGAGCGTGAGTGTGTGTGTGTGTGTGCTATTGAGTGTGTGTGTGAGAGAGTGAGTGAGGTGTGATTGTGTGTGTGAGAGTGAGTGAGTGAGTGGTGTGTGAGAGTGAGAGAGATAGAGAGTGAGTGTGTGTGGAGAGAAGTGCGGGGTGTGGGTGTGTGGTGAGAGAGAGTGCGTGCGTGGTGAGAGAGAGTGTGAGTTTGGTGTGTGTGTGTGTGTGTGTGTGAGAGAGAGAGAGTGAGAGTGTGTGTTTGTGTGTGTGTGTGTTGTGTGTGTGAGAGAGAGTGTGTGTGTGGTGTGTGTGGTGTGGGAGAGAGAGTGCGTGTGTGAGAGAGAGTGTGTGTGTGTGTGTGTTTGTGTGTTTGTGTGTTTGAGTGTGTGTGAGTGTGAGTGTGTGTGGTGGTGAGTGGCGTGTGTGTGTGTTGGTATGTTTGATTGTGTGTGGGAGAGTGAGTGAGAGTGAGTGAGTGTGTTGTGAGCGAGAGTGGTGGTGTTAAGAGGATGTTTGTGTGAGATAGTGAGAGTGAGTGTGGTGTGATAGAGTTAGTGAGTGTGAGTGAGAGGGAGTGTTGGGGGGGTGGGTGAGAGAGAGTGTGAGAGAGAGTGTGTGAGAGAGTACGAGTGTGTGTGTGTGTGAAAGAGAGAGAGAGAGAATGTGTGTGTGTGTGAGAGAGTGTGTGAGTGAGTGAGAGAGTGAGTGTGTGTGAGAGAGTGAGAGTGTGGTTATAGAGTGAGTGAGTGTGTGAGAGATGAGTGAGTGTGTAGAGAGTTAGTGGTTTGTTGGAGAGATGTTGAGTTTGTTGGGAGATGAGTGGTGTGTGGAGAGTGAGTGATGTGTGTGTGAGTTAGTGTGTGTGTGTGAGAGTGAGTGATGTGTGAGATGTGTGTGTGTGATAGAGAGTGTGTGGTGTGTTGTGTGTGTGTGTGTGTGTGTGTGTGAAGAGGGTGTGGTGTGAGAGAAGCGTGTGTTGTGTTTTATGTGAGAGGTGTGTGTGTGTGTGTGTGAGGTTTGGTGTGTGGTGTGTGAGAGTTGTTGTGTGTGTGTGTGTGATGTGTTGAGAGTGTGTGTGTGTGTGTGAGTGAGAGTGTGTGTGTCGTCAGGTTGTGAGAGTGTGTGTGTGAGAGAGTGAGTGTGTGAGAGAGAGTGTGTGTGAGAGAGTGTGTGTGAGAGTGTGTGTGAGTGTGTGTGAGAGAGCGTGAGTGTGTGAGAGAGAGTGAGTGTGTGTGTGTTTGGTGAAGGCCAAACGGGGTCCCTCGTCCAAACACACGACCTCAACCCCGCTGTTCTGCTTCATAACACATTATTATGAAACATAAGTGGTGCAAATTGAGCGCCTAAAGCTTTATTTAACAGTTTCTATGGCTACTACTTTGTGCTGACTGTATATTTAGGATAAATGAATGAGAATGACATCTAAGAATCTGTTTTCATTCATTCCCAAGACTGCATTATCATATTGATATTCAGGCCAAAAAAAAATTTTTTTTACTGCATTACTACTTGGTGACTTGGTATTAGACACCATTGTCATTAAAAAGAAATTAGTTTGAGGATTTAACAATAATGATTAGGCTCCAAAAATTTATTTAGACCACTAATCTAGTATTAAGAGATCATATATAGATGTCAGCGATTTGGGCACTTAAGAATTACACTTAGAATTAATTCCATTAGATTAATTCATTGCAAAATATTAAACCAAATATATTTTGTGCGTAATGTAGTCGCATTCAGACAGTGAGTCCAAATACTTTCTGCGGTCAGTGTATATGGACGGAAACTGTGCTTTCAAGTGTGCAGTCATCTGTGTCTTTATTTATGCTCGTAGTTATATTAATCATGTGTCAGAACTATTGGACTGACATTATTGTCATGAATCTCTGGACATTATTTTGATCTTTGGTTATGAATAGGTGTTTGTGGTAAGGCAGTGTAGCAGAGAAGCAGGTAAATGGTGAATAATTGTCCATCACGTTTGATTATATTGTGAGGAGAATCTTAAAGCTCTTTGAAGGTTTATGGAGGTTAACAGGAAACGCATCTTATTTGAAATAAACGTGCATTATGATGGCAGGGAACATGAAAAATATTTCATCACGACTTTTCATGATGATTTATTGTGACGTACTTTCTGAATTGCCAGAGAAATATGGCAAGAGACTTCAACCCTATTAAATGACTAATATCACAACATTCATTGGCACACGTTCATGAATGCAATATGAGTAATATGTGAAATATCATTGCTTCATTAGTTGTTCTTATGAAAGATTTTTCTTGGCTGATGACCGTTTATCAGTTTTTTTTTATTATTAGTACGCTCTCATCATTACAGAAATATGTTTTTAAGAAATTCAGGAAGCAGATCTAATGTCCGTTCTCTTTTAAATGATTGCTTTCCTTTCGTTACCAATATGCCAAGAAAGCTAACTTTCTTTTCTGAGTTCCTTTGGTTTAGACATTTTTGTTTCTAATTTTAAAAGAAGACCGACACTGGAAAAAACTCTGGATTTTTTTACTGCTGCACAGACACATAAATTAGCTTATTAAATGTAAGTTCTAAGTGATAACTATATTTATTAGTACTTAATTACTTATTATATATATCATTTAATGTATTTTTTAATATTTGTCACTAATTCATAATGTGCAGTACTGCTCAAAGTTGATATAATAGGGACATTATTATTAATTCGTAATATTCAGCATCAGGAGTTTAGGTTAAACAATTATATGTTTAGGGAAAATTCATATTTTGATTTAATTTAAACGGCATGCAATGTAGTTGTAAATAAAGATTATTGAAGTAGGGTTTGCAAGAAAATACTATTTCAGTCTTTCTACTTCAAAATTTCACATTGAATCTTTGTAGTTATTTGTGAAATTTACTAGAAAATCCTACAATCCAACAAACAATTGTTAATGTTAAACACTTTTTCATATTCCAGCTTAATATTTAGCCAAGTAATTCATTAGCAGGTTGATTGCTCTAAAAGCTTTAAACACTTTTGCACTATCAAAACTTCTCCCGAAACCTTTTGAAAGTCTGGATAAACTAGTCACCCTCTCTAAGCGCCTAGGGAAAAGTGTGACCCATCCCTGATAAAAGCCCGTAAAAGCAGAATGTATAAAATTACACAATTTCATAATAATTTTAGTTCAAATAGTTTAAATGAATCACATGTCACACTGCATGAGATATAAAGTCAACTACCCACTGACAGAAATGGGCTTTTAATTTACAGTAACTTCTTGTAATTACAGATCCCTCAAAGATTTGTGGCCTTGAATTTTGCTGTGAGTTAAATGAACAGATATTTTTAGAGTTGTAACTCTTGTTTCAGACATGCTGTCTGAGAGCTCTCATAATTCAGTGTCGTGTTGAGCACTATTCATTTAATGGAGCATGAGTGTAGACTGGGTGAGTTAATTTCTTCTGTTGTGCTTATGCTTTTGTCTTGTTCTGTAAGATAGCAGTGCTTTGACTGTGGCTTTGTGTTGGAGTGCTGTTGAAGCGCAGCTGACGGGTAGCAGCGGTCTGACTCAGGCCTGTTATCACACACGCACCCCTCCCAGAGCTGAGAGCATTATTATGTCAAAGCACACACTCTCTCTCTCTCGCTTCTGTCCTCTACAACATATGCTAGATTTATTTGAAATGGATTACAGAACATAAAATATCTATATTTATCAGTTTCCATGTTGACCTTCGTGTCTGTGCCAGAAAGGAAAGGCTAATAATCATGTTACATATTTATGTAGTGCATACTGCTCTGCAGTGAATGGGTGCCGTCAGAATGAGAGTCCAAACAGCTGATAAAAACATCACAATCATCCACAAGTAATACACACCACTCCAGTCCATCAGTTAATATCTTGTGAAGTGAAAAGCTGTGCGTTTGTAAGAAACAATCATCACAAGCGGTTTAACTTAACCAGGTTGCTTCTGGGCAAAATTTAAGTCCACTCTTAAAGGAGAAAGCAATATTTTGAATAAAGTCATCTTGTCTGAGCCAAGAGAGACATATGCACAAATCAAGCACCATTTACAAGCAACAGCATTTGTTTCTTAGAAACACAGCAGCTTTTTGCTTCACAAGACATTAATTGATGGACTGGAGTCATGTGGATTGTTTGTGGATTATTTTGATGTTTTTTATCAGCTGTTTGGACTCTCATTCTGACGGCACCCCTTCACTGCAGAGCATCCATTGCTGAGATACTGATGCAATGCTAACTTCTGTCTTTCTCCAAATCTGTTCTGATGACGAAACAAACTCATCTACACCTTGGATGACCTAAGGGTAAATTTAACATTTTCAGCAGATTTAAATTATTTTTTTTTTTGAGTGAACAATTCCTTTAAATTATAAGAAACCCCAGAAACATTTACAGGGGTGTTTGCCATCGTTTTGCTTTACAGTGAGTGTTTATCGTTATTGTGAAAGATTATTATTTGAACAGTAGGTAACAAATGTAACACCATACATGTTTTGGACATACAGGTGTGTTTCTTTGTGTTTATTTTAAAGCTTTTAGCTTTGAGGTACTATCAAATTATCAGTAATATAATAGCAATATATAGTTGATCGATATCTGATTGATTGCATTTATTAATCTGCCATATGTAGTTCAGTCTGAAAATATCTCTGGCTTCAGGCTTTTCCACATTTACTTCTTGCCCTGACTTCACTTCTTATTTGCATTAATTATTAAATAAAGGCTATTTCAGGAATATAAGTGTTTTTTGCACCATAAAGCATGCAGTGTCATCAGAAAAGACTTGTTTCCTACTTTTAGCATATTTTATTTTAGCACAGCTGCTTTACACAGTTCTACCATATTGTAGAGATATGACTGATTTTATGGAATTGTTTTGTCATTATACTTGCAGAAATATGCAGAACCTTAATCATAAACCCTACGTTGTATTTTTATTATATGATGTTTTTTCAAAGGCACTGCAACAACAAATTATTTTAATTCAAGTATAAATTGTTTTAGGCTGGAGAATATCTATATAATATCTATATAAAAAACTGAAATATCTGAACACGGAAATACATTTTCCGCAAAATGTATTTAGACACTTAAGATACACAATTTGTCATTATTGTTACATAATTGTTACATTAGTGCATTTATGGACACTTCTAACAAAATGTTTTCCAAAAAACTAAATATATGTTTAATACAAAAGATGCCAAACATTAGTGAAAATATAGCATTTGTTTGCCAACTTGGTTTGATATTTTGTATATATGGCAATTACATTTTTAAGTGTAGCATAAGTGTCCAAGTACTTTTTATGGGCTGACACACATTCTTCCAGGATACAGAGCATATGCCTTTTTAAAACAACTCTTGTTTTTACCAATAAACCTCAACAGCTGCAAGCTCTGACTCCAGGTTGCTAATGACTATAATCTTGTATTGCATATGCAATACCATGCATTAGTTGTTCCAATGCTTTAATTGCCACCAAAACTAAAAAAAAAAGTAGACCTTACATTACATTTTTTGTAGACCTTACATTATGAACAATATCCAGTGGGTAATGCATACCTACAATATGTATAATATACAGTCAAACCAAAATGTAAACACTAGTAAAAAAAAAAAAAATGTATTCTGATGATTAAAAAAATTATACCTGGTGTCTGATAAATTTTTTGGTTTGACTGTATAAGGTCATATAAAGTAAAAAAAAAAAAAAAATATAACAAGTGATCGATTGCATTTAATTGTCAATTTCGCCGGTTTTCTTATTAGACTGACCAAAAATAGTGCGGAATCCTAAATGTTTTTTCCTACTGAGTTATGTTATGAATCCCAGCTTTTTAAATGTGATCTGAGACTTTTGGGGTCCAAAAGTGAATGAGGATTGTCTGAATACTGTGGTGATGTTGTTGTGATTCAAAATGTGACGAGCGCGGGTGAGTTCGTTTGAGAGCAGCGAACACTCGAGCGTTTGGAGGGGAAAAGTTCACATTTGCATGTCCCCCTGCCTCGTGCTTCGTTTTTGTTTCCTTGCGTGAAACGCTTCGCTCGGCCCAACAGCACTCCAACTGTGCTGATGGATGTCGTACAATAGCGCCTGTGTTTTCTGCAATGCAAATTGACTCCCAACAGGGACTGTATTTACCTCTGAAAGCCTTAAACTTCCACATATATTCAGTGTTCATGATGTGGCTTGCACTTCCTTTTTCTTGGCTGTCAGACTAATGCGTTAGCCTATATCCCGCTGAATAAAGTTTGCTCACCCTGCTTTACCCACAGTAACCCAATCATGAGCCAATGCCAGGAGCAGCGATCATCAATTCCCATTAAATCATATTAATGCCATAAAAGAATTCCAAACATGTGAAGACATCATAACCTGCAGGCTGCAATTCTGCAGTGACGCAATTACTCGGTTTTATTTCCCCACCGTGCAGCGAGCTAAACCACCTGTCCCTCGTCTAATATGACCTAATTCACAGCTCCGAGCCAAACTGGCTGTATTGGGGTGATGTTTGTCAAAATGTGATTGTGTGAATAACAACAGAAGGTCTTTCAGCGTTCGTCCACCCACACATGCTCTCTCTCGGTTTGCAAGCGCAGTATTTTACTGAATGTCACCTCATACACATTTACTAACAGCATTCGCTGTGCTGCTCCGTTTACCACGTTCACAGCTTTCAGAATCACCACGGCTAATGGATAAAACTGATAATAATTCATAATTACAGTAATCAACAACACAAAAGACTTTGTGCTGTGACATCACTTTAACCCGGTAAAACATAAAATAGTCAGAAAAAATTAAATCGAACAGCTTATTAAACGTTTTGGTGCAGTTGCTGATATTAAAATGGACTAAAATGAGATTCAATTTTGATAGCTTGTAAATTGTAATTAATCAGTTTTTATAAAAGTATAGCAGACTGCTTACATTGAATCATATAAATATCAGTTGTCACTCAAATATTTCTCAATAAAATGTCTTAGTAGGATATTTATATGCTTTGTTTTATGATCAAAGCTCTGTTGTTTTTTATTATAGGAGGCAAAACATAATACAATGCAATGCAATGATGATTGAGAGAAGAACAAATAAACATTCCTCAAACGATGGATCATATTTGATATTA
This sequence comes from Sinocyclocheilus anophthalmus, assembly GCA_018155175.1. NCBI lineage: Eukaryota > Metazoa > Chordata > Actinopteri > Cypriniformes > Cyprinidae > Sinocyclocheilus > Sinocyclocheilus anophthalmus. The sequence continues at coordinate 542,825 of JADLZN010006766.1, forward strand.
ACATTTTAACATGATTTTTAAAAAAATGATTTATGTGTAATTAAGTAAACCTAAGTTGCTTCAGTTCATCTTGAAACGGTACTAACAACATAAGAGTTATTCATCTATTTACTTTATAAAAATTATTAAAGTTTTCACAGCAAAAAGACATGTGAGCCATGACCTGAAGGGGAAAGTTTTGACAATTATACCGACAGGGCCATATAATTTACTTAAATCATATACATATAATATAAAAAAGTCAGACAAGAGAAGGCATACCTTAGATTGTGTTCAACAGGATTTTGAACAGTTTTGATATGTATAAAATGTTGTGTGTGTATATATATATATATAGATATATATATCTATATATATATATATATATATATCTATATATACACACATCTTTTTAAAATACATATAAGTGAATTGCTAAAAAAAAACTGTTTTCATTCATCGATTAATCAAAGAAATAATAGACCGATTAATTGGTTAGAAGATTGTCAGTTATTTGCAGCTCTAAAGCAGTCAGAGGGAAAGATGACGTGAAGATATTTCTCTTTTTCATCTCTCAATCTGTCGGCCCTGCCCTGCTGTGGGGGTGTCAGTGTGCTCTCCTGAAATGCTTCTTGGCATAAACCTGCCCTGCCTCTTTCCATCTGCTCTCAGGAAACTGTAAAACAGTCCGAGAGGAAGCATTCCAGTGCCAGGCCTCCATGAGCAAATGCCTTCCACACTCACCGTGCAACATTTGGGCAAGGCGAACCACACGCCAAGTCAACCTCGGCCACCCTCGTGTTTAACAATACCAGCTTGACATGCAAATAAGCATAGCTAGCATGGGATAAGAATAAGCATTTGTGTTAGTGAATTAATGCTGAGGGTCACACCAATCTAACTGCTTCAAGCTTTAAGTTTTATAGTGTGCATTTCTAATGCATTGTACAGTTTGGTTTAAAAAGAGTTTTTAACAGTAATTTCAGGTGGAAGCTGTGGGATAGCAGTTAGCATACTTGGCATACATGCTACAACATGTTGAAATATGGCAAAAAGCTTGTGTAGTACAAATGAGCCTTTTTAGGTTGTTGAGGGTCATACACTAATATAAAATCTAAGGAGAAATAAACATGCAGGTTTCGAATGACATAAGGGTAAGTAAATGATGACCGATCTTTCATTTCTGGGTCAACTATCCCTTTAAAATTATCCTGAATGTTCCTAGAAAACTCACATTGAAAACAATTCAAAGTGTCAAATTCAGCTTCTTTGTACAGTAAAGTGCCACCGGCCAGTTACCAGCATGTCAAGGTTTTGCCAAGTTTTTCTGCCATAAACCAAACCTATCTCACCCCAACTTCCTGTTGCAATAAGAATTGGGTTTGCTGTAGCAACTTCTAGTAGTTTTGTATAGCTGTCAGGCTACAGTAATCAAATCAATTTGATGTCATACTATTTTGAACATCACTGAATGAATATCATTTGAACATACGGTATTTTGTCATTTAAACTTGATAATTCAAATGGTTAATGCTTTTTACAGACCAATTCCTCTGTTAACACAGCCTGCAGTGAGGTTGTTTTTAGATCTATAACAGATCTTGTGAATTCACTACTATATCTGGCCTGAGTCCAGATGTCAGAGCCAAACGTTGATACAATAACTCGGCATAAGCTTGTTTTACAACTTCTTACTTAACCTGCTATCTGTCATTCACTCCCTCTCTTTAGCTTTTCCTATCACATCACATCTGAACAGAGAGATATTTCATCTTTTCATAAGTATTTAGTACTAAGATGACTGATAACACTTTATAATACTGTAAATGAATACCTTAATAAACATTATTACATTATATGACATTAGTTAAATACATGTTAAGCCCTGTCAACATGCTGTTGTTTACCAAAAATAATTGAGCAATATTTGTATAAAAGCAAACATTTTTAGCATTTCTTCTACTGTAAGTGCATAATTGCCAATGCACTATTGTTTGTTAGGTTAATATTCCTTTAACCAATGATAACCTAAAATTTCCTTTAATGTACATTTAAATGAATGCATGTCATGAAAATCAGATCAATTCATAACATGTGAACTGCAGGTCTAAAATTTTTATATTTATGAGTTACTACTGGAAGAAGTTGAAAGGCCTTACCATATGATTTTCTGAATGAACGTCGTCTTTATAACAATGCACTTTGTGACAATTACTGGTTTTAAAGTTACTAAACATATTCAGCTTGCTGTTGAAATCCCTTTATTTTGTAGCTCGACGGGACTTCATAAGGAGTTAACCTACATTTTCCAGTGACTCTAGTCTCTAGTTAGGCACTTTCTAAAAAGCACACGGTGAGGTAAGGGCCAAGTCTAAATATGTTCCTCTAGAATGGACTGTAATCCATTAGCTTTGCTCCGAATGACCCTGTTTATCACCATAGCAACAGGACACTCTCCGTGTCCACAGCGTCTCTCATACACGCGTTTGTCTTTTAGTCGTAATCTCATTCTGTGAATCCTGCTTAGTACCTTAGATTTAATTATTTACACCGCATATCTGAGAATACGTGGTCTGTTTTGCACGCTTGCTCTGACATTTACTCATCAGCTAACTTGAATCTCTCATCTCCTTTATTCTCCTCTCAGTTTCTGTATTACTGTCTCTGTTGGTTTCACTTGATGCTCGCTTTGCTCGTCTGATGTGGGCTTCACACCATGCAAACACATGGGCAATGATAATATAATTGAGGGAGGTGTGAACAGCTTTTGGCAACCTGCAACTAAATGAGATGTCATCAGGCTTAAAACAGCCTATTGTGTGAACCGACACAGTAGCTGTAAAATAAGCAGTCGGCCCGGGTCACAGCATAATCGCACATTTAACGTACTGAGTTCTCTCTTTAACATGCTTTCTGTCAAAAGTCATTTTCAGTGTGCAGGGAGAGGTTGCACAGATGCAGATAAGCGTTATATAAGATGCTAAATTGCTCTTTTGAGAGGACCAGACTGGAAGTTGCTGGTCCATCAGGTCAAGAAGCAGATCGTACCTATTGTCGAGATTCATCCTGAATATCCACCTACTCCAGGTTATGCTGGTTAGTGGTAGTTCAAGTTGATCACCAAACTGCTAGATTTGGAAAGCTGGCCACTATTCCTCCAACACTGTACTAGTTTATCAATTGTTTGTATAGAAACGCTAAAAAAGCAAGTTTTCTGCTTTTGGAGATGAGTCCTCAGACAAAGTTGCTGTCAACCTGCTTAGTGAAGCTGGCTGTAGACTGCCACTCGTCCTCTCTAGCAGCCAACGACTTGGGTGACTTAGGGGTTTTACTAGTATGGGTTGGACTGAAGCAACAACAGGTATAATTCCCCAGGATGATTCCCCAGACTAGAAGTTGTCTAACAGGATCAGGATAAACGTGCACCATTAGGTCGGGCTTTATCACTGAGAATTTCCCTACTGGTCCATCCTGGCGTGGTTGCCTAGCTAGCGTGACCACAAGCCATGCTGGTAACTTCAAAATTCTAATGGTTAAGGGCGTGTCCATAGATGTGGCGCAAAAAGACCTTTGTTGTGTAATTTGGTGGACTTCAACTGTGTTTTCTTTGTTTTGAAGTTAAAAAACCATTATTGTCCACAACTGTAGCATTAATTGTTTCCTCCGCCTTGTCCCCTGCCTGTTCTGACCGCATGCAATTTTTAACAAAGCGCTCTGAATAAGGGCAGGGTTCTGTGGGATTGGGCCACTATCCAGGTGCGTTGTGATTGGCTGAATACCTCAATCGTGAGACGGAAATGTTACGCCCCTCCCCATATTGTGATGATGCCCTGTCCGCCCGAGCGATATTCAAAACCTGAAACCCCTTATAAACTAGGCCTTATCGGTGCAGGGCTCCAATGAAATTAGTCCATAAGGTTGCGTTGCCGCGTAAACATAAAACCATGTCTCATTTGTGATCGGAGAAATGACAAACAAAGCGCTACTCTACACTGCTCAAAAAAACTCGATTTAAATATAAAAAATATAAAAACTCTCTAAATATAAAAAACTTACAGTCTTGGGTAGAACGCCGGCTGGGTGTAGTCTACTCTCTCAGGATCAGGAAACAGTCCTCCATAAAACATCTGTATATTTGGTTGAAGTGTTCTGGAACAGTGTTAACAACTTAACCACTGATTTCTAGTCCTCTTTTGGAAGACCAAAGTAGTTACCCTTTCACAACGCAACAGCGGCGGCGGCCTACAGTGAGGCAGAGCTGGGCTGTGTGAGAACCGGGATGGTTAGAGTGACAGAGGCGGCGGGGCTTGAAGAAACGGGCAGGCAATTTTGGGACGATGGAGCTCCGGGGACATGTGACCCCGGGCTGGACTCTGCTTCGTTCATGGTGAAAGCCGATCCGGGGATCCACAGCGCAAAGTTGTAGTATTTCCTCAGCAACCTGCACAGATCAGCTCCAGACATGACGAAGAGGATATCGTCCTCTTATGGAAGGTCAAACAAAGTATTTTCGCTTTCTCACTAAGCACACAGCGTCTTCACGACATGGTGGCGGCGGCAACAATTACTACAGCGAGAATAAAAGTTACACCTTCTTTCTTTGCGTGAACATTTGGGCGGCGTCATGCAAATCTTCCCACATAGCGACGTAGATATGTGGGGCGTGTTAGAACAGCCGTTTTAGGTAGCGTGGCTGACTCTTAACTTTTATAAAGAAAGCTCTTTTGGTTTTGAGACTTTAGTCTTTGCAACTTACAGATCTTCTTTGTGCACCAAGAGCTTGTAACACTTCAAAGAGAAAGGAAAAATTTTAATCGCATCATATGACCCCTTTAAGTGTACTAGTGGTCAGACATCACCAAGTCTCTGTAGTGCAAACAAATTTTTCTTTTGAATGAATTCATCCACCATACCATAATAGCTGGTCAAACTGCTAGTGCAGATGTTGTGTAAGGTTTGACGGTGATTTATCTAGTGTGGGGTGAACAGAAGCAAATACATATTATGAAATTCACAATGATTCACCAGACTAGAACATGCTAACAGGTCAGGGATAAAAAGTTCACCTATTGGTCTGGATTTATCCTGAATTTCGATAAATGAAAGGATGAAAGGATACTACAGTTTACAAGTAGTGGGGTTGGACAGAAGCAAACAAACATTATGAAATTCAAGACGATTCACCAGACTAGAACTTGCTAACAGATCAAGGATAAAAAGTTTACCAATTGGTCTGGATTTATCCTGAATTTCCATGCTGGTCCAGCCTGGCTTATGCTAGTCTAGTTGGTAGACAAACATAGACATGCTGTGTTGACCATCAACATTCAAAATTTTAATAGTGAGTATGATTGATGGGAATGGGACAGGATGGCTGATTAGTCACCCAACAACCAGTTACGTGGTTAGTGAAGTTGACTAGTATATGTATTATGGCAGACAGATCTATAAATCAGATACATTTCAAAATTGCTTTTTGAGATTCACCAGACTAGAAGTTGCAGGTCAAATGTTCACAGAACACAAAGTTCACCAGTTGGTCTGGATTCATGTTTGTCAAGCCTGGATTATGCTGGTTAGTGTTATTCTAGCTGATGGTCCAGCATAGCCATGCTGTTGACCAGCCAAACTATGGTATTGAATCTGGTTAATAGGGATGGGATAGATTATCTCACTAATCCTCCAACAACTTACTAGTATATTCGTGTAGTTGTACAGAAGCACATAAATGTGGCAAAATGCAAAATTGCTCTTTTGGTCTGATTTACCAGACTAGAAGGTCAAGATGCTACTGAAGCTGGTTGATAGGACAGCCAACTAGCCTAGTCATCCAGCAGCCAACTACTTGCAAAGTTGCAAAGGATGCCAAGTTAACCAGTTGGATTAATTAATCCTGAATTCCCATGCTGCTCCAGCCTGGCTTGTGTTAGTCTAACTGGTGGACCAGCATAGCCATGCTGTTAACCATCAAAATTCCAAATTTTAGTAGTGAATATGGTTGATGGGAATGAGACAGGATGACTGACTAGTCATTCAACAACCAGTTACTTGGTTATTGTTATAGCTTTTTGAGATGATTCACAGGACTAGAAGTTGCAGGTCAACAGCTCGAAGGACACAGTTCACCAGTTGGTCTGGATTCATGCTTGTCCAGACTGGATTATGCTGGTTAGTGTTAGTCTAGATAGTGGTCCAGCATGTAAATGCTGTTGACCATCAAGTTTTTGATTGGGTTGATGGAGATTGGTCTTGATGGGCAACTAGTCATTTAACCACAGTTAGAAATGTCAACTAATAAGTTTATTGATGAATTTTAATATATCTTTTCAGCAGGGCTTACAACTTCTACATTCCTCTTGAACTTAACACCGGGCCATTGCTTTTACTTTCCAAGTCCTTACTTTTCATAAAAACATGAGCAGTTTGCCTGCAGCTGCCTTGTGTACACAGATACCCGAGTTTGTCTTCTGAAAGCCATAAAGGTGATCCATGGATCTGATGATGTATTCATAGTGCCATAGAGATGTGTAAATATTGTCATCTCTGCTGTAGGAAAGTGTCATGCTCTGACTGTCACTGATTAGATAAGTTTGCGTGCCCTTGACCCAGTTTGTCCTCTTCCTCAATCTTTGTGGGCTGAGGGATGTGCATGAGGTATTTTTCAAGGATTTACAGTGGGGGAGAACAAAAGTAGTTAGTCAGCCAAAAGTGTGCATTTCCTCCCCTTAAAAAGAAGAGAAAGGCCTGTAATTTTCATCATAGGTATACCTCAACTATTAGAGACAAAATGAGAAAAAAAATTCCATAAAATCACATTGTAGAATTTTTAAAGAATTTTTTTTTGCAAATTATGGTGGAAAATAAGTAGTTGGTCAATAACAAAATTTCATCTCAATACTTTGTTATATACCCTTTGTTGGCAATGACAGAGGTCAAACGTTTTCTGTAAGTCTTCACACACCGTTGCTGGTATTTTGGCAGATATTCCATGCAGATCTCCTCTAGAGCAGTAAATGTTTTGGGGCTATCGCTGGGCAACACAGATTTTCAACTCCCTCCAAAGATTTTCTATGTTGTTCTTTGAGAATTCTGGAGCGGACTAGGCCACTCCAGGACTTGAAATGCGTCTTAAACTAAGCCACTCCTTCGTTGCCCGTATGCGCGTGCTCTATTGCGTTGATGTTTTGTTCGTGATATCACTTTTTCAATTCTGAAAGAAACTCCAGCCACGTTTCATCTTCAATGCGCTTGCTGATGGAAGGAGGTTTTCATTCAAAATCTCACGATACATGGCTCCATTCTTTCTTTCGTTTACACGGATCAGTCGTTCCTGGTCCCTTTGCAGAAAAACAGCCCCAAAGCATGATGTTCCACCCCCATGCTTCACAGTAGGTATGGTGTATGGTGTTCTTTGGATGCAACTCAGCTTTCTTTCTCCTCCAAACACGACAAGTTTGAGTTTTTACCAAAAAGTTCTATTTTTTTTTCATCTGACCATATGACATTCTCCAATCCTCTTCTGGATCATCCAAATAATCTCTAGCAAACTTCAGACGGGCCTGGACACGTACTGGCTTAAGCAGGGGACCTGTCTGGCACTGCAGGATTTGAGTCCCTGTCGGCGCAGTGTGTTACTGATGGTAGCGTTTGTTACTTTGGTCCCAGCTCTCTGCAGGTCATTCACTAGTCCCCCCGTGTGGTTCTGGGATTTTTTTTGCTCACAGTTCTTGTGATCATTTTGACCCCACTGGGTGAGATCTTGCATGGAGCCCCAGAACGAGGGAGATACCAGATCTTGTATTCCTTCCCATTTTCTAATATGTGCCTCCCACATTGGATTTATTCACCCAAGCTGCTTTACCTAGTGCAGATTCGTCTTCCCGCCTGGTGCAGGTCGCCCATTTTGTTTCTGTGTCCTTTTGACAGCGTCCTTTGGCTTGGCCATGGTGGATTTGGAGTGTGACTTGGTTTGAGTTGTGGACAGATTCTTTAATACTGAAACACTTTCCAAAACGATGCCTTATACAGGTAACGGTTGAGGACAGAGGCAGCCTCTTAAAGAAAAGTTACAGTCTTTGAGAGCCAAAATCTTGCTTGTTTGTAGAGACCAAATACTTATTTTACCGAGAATTTACCAATTAATTCTTTAAAAAATCCTACAATGTGATTTTCTGGATTGTGTTTTTGTCCTCATTTTTCTCTCATAGTGGAGTATACTAGGATGAAATTAACAGTCCTCTGCTCATCTTTTGTGTAAGTGGGAGAACTGGTTGCACCCTTGGGTGGCTGACTCAATACTTTTTGCCCCAAGCTGTAGTCTCAGTTTTGACAATTTGCCACATTATGATTCGAATTTAAAACCTGAAAAATATTAGAAAGCAGGACCACTTCCATAGGAGCTTTTATGGCCTGGAATTTCGTTTCAAAATCTACTCGACAAACAATATTGCGCGTGCTGAGTGTGTGTGGTGTGAGCAGCTGTTAGTCTGTACTCTACGGGAATAACTATGTGTTTAGTAATATAGGTTCAACCTTTTCATACTCCTTGTGTGTGTGTGTGTGTGGTGTTATGTGGTTGTGTGGGTGTGGTGTGGTGTGGTGTTTGTGTGCGGGTGTGTGTCCATCATGATTATTTTCGCCTCAATCATGGATGTGTTCTGGTGTCAGCCATACATTTCACTTTGGCGGAGACCCCTGACAGCATAGAAGCCATGAAGGCCTTCAAGTGCTTGAACCCTGGTAATCGCTGCTTGCAGCTATATTTAATATTAATATTTTTATTGATTTACAAAGTATGGTTCAATACTTTTTTTTTTAAATACTAGAGCACTATTTTAGTTTCTGTTCAGTATCCATTTTAAAAACTATAGCTTAATTAATCGGTATCGGCCAGTGTGATCCAACCTAGCTATCGGTATCGGCAAAAACCACTATGTGTATCCTCGATTTTTTTGCCCACTAAAAATGAAACTAGTTTCCGAACCTACACTGATTCCCCAATTACTTTTATTTTATGAACAAAACCTTATACATCCTACAAAATATAGAATTGTATTACAGACAAAGAAAAACACTTTTAAGAAAATATCTAATGCAAAACTAGAAAATGAATTGTATTATGTAAATTTATCCTTGTAGAAATAATTGGCATAGTTTATAATGTAATTTTTATAATATCTATATTTGTCCTCTTAAAATATAATTAAAGTGTCTACCGCGCCCTTGTTGGTCTCCCACTTTATATTAAGTGTCCTATACCTGTGGTACTTGCATAGTAAATAGATTTGACATACGTATGTTATCCACAGTGCAGTACAATTGGAACAGAGTCTTCTACGCTGTACTGTTTGTGTAACTACACCATAGTGTAACAACCACTGAAATGGTAATGTAAGTACAAATGTGTACAGGACATTGGTAACAACACTTTTTAGTAGTGAAAGTACAAATGTGTAACAGGACTAAAAGCACTTTTTTGGTAAAGAAAGTGTTACACCTTATATTATAACAATTCCTATGGATTATACATGTAATTCTCTGTGTTACACAGGCACCGTCAGTACAGTTTCGGCTTTACCTATCAAGATATTGGGTTAGTGTCCTATGAATGTATACGACTTAATAGTTAAGTGGACAGTTCCGCTGAAGGAGTTACATGTACGCTAGTATCGTAACTTGTATACAGTGCGTGCACCAACTCATCGATAGCCCACGACCCTCTCCTTTACTACAATATCCTACAACCTACCATCTCACCCCCTGCCAACATTGTTCCATTACTCTTAGATTGTATATGTTATGTTACAAAATGTACGTTTACATTCCCTTTAGCACCATTTGTACTGTACAAACCATCTCGAGGGTGTTATAATGGTGTGTAGTTACAGAATTGACAGCTCCATAAGATATTAATGTACCAATGTGGGAAAGAATGTCACCTATAGTTAAAATGTAATTGAGTACACTTTACAATGTTCTTTAGCCATGGGTAGGTTCAACACCGACAAATGCGGTGTTTGTCTTTCTGTGTGTACTTCTTTTAAATTGCATAAGTATAAGATTATAATCATGCGTTTAACTGTACTTTCAAGTAAACTTATAATTTGACTATTCGTTATTTTTACATATCTACATGAAATTATTTCATTGATATTATATAACCTGAAAGTACAGTTTGTTATAGATATATTTTTAAGATTTGAAGTATGCTACAAGGGCATATCAATACAATTAAATGCACTTTTCTTCTCCTTTTTTCCTTTTTTTTGACAACAGTATACTTTTGTTGTTATAGTTTTTAGTATTAGTTTTAGTATACTTTTATAATATAGAAATTTTAAGGTAGAATCAGCGGTTATCCTTTTTGCCAAAGGCAATCCCAGGATGCATGGCAATGAGATCAGTGAACAAATTAATCCAACACCATTTTGAGATGGACATGGTTTCAACAAACAGTTCAGGAAACCCACTAGATGATTTTGAGGATGTATAGTATTTACGTGTGCATTTTATGCATTTCAGTATTTTATGGGGAAATAACTTTAGGGCTGCCACCACCCCAGTCCATATGCTCATCACCCATCTGTTTCTCTTTCTGTTTGTTCCTTATGGCAGTTGAGAGGTCAAAGTCGCAACAGGTGTGGAGCACAGGTGCTATCAGACGGACTTCCTCTCTGGGTGCTATCACCGGGCCCTACCTGATAGGACAGTGGCCACGTGAATCCCACCTGCACAGCCTCTCGTGCATGAAAGACAAGTCCACACAGGTAGGCACTATCACCCTCTATGCTCAAAATCTACCCTCTGGCTTCAAATCCTGTGTGTTCAGGTGTGTTTGCAAACGTTAGCTTGACAGCATTTATAGGTCCATCATTCTTCTGGGTGTTTGCTGTGTAACTGAGGAATTTTTTTTCTTTCTGCGATTTCTTTAAGCTGATACCAACTGATTATTCTCAATAGGAGTTGGCCCTCGCTGTGAAAATAAGAAATTCAAAAGGTCCAGTGATCTACTGATCTACAGCCAGATTATTTCAATAATGACCAACATAATCTACCAAGAGCAGTACAAATTAGTACATTTAATGCAGCCACCCCTAGTAGCAAAGTGATATAATTAAAATACATTTATTTCATACTAAGTATAGTTGAAATCTATTAAAACGTTTACTGATATATTGCTCGAGACTTGCTGATATGAAAATTATAATTAAACTTTATTTGGAGTACTTCTTGCGCACAATGCACATTTCTTAATATTAAGCCTAAAATATGTTTTAATGTCACTATCGTTGAGGATTGTTTGATCTTTGAATAATGCAAGATATTTAAAGTGTTCCTAAAGTATACTTGCAATAGTTCCACTTTAGCACATTCAAATATACTTCAGTTCATCTTTAGTTGTGACTTCAGCACAACTTCTGCACAATTAAAATGCATTAAGCACAAAATTAGTTGTTCCAATTCAGCAGACTTTAAGTATACCAGTTTAGTATATTAAAAGTACAATTACAGGGTATTTTTATTAAGTACATAAATATGTAAATGTATTTGTAGTATGCTTAGTATGAAATAAATTAATTTCAAATACATTTCAGTATATTTATTTTTTACTAGGATAGACATTACAAAAGGGTTTAAGTCGCTTTTTTGTTGTTAAGTAATGGTGCAAATACCAGTAAACTGCCTATGGCAAAACGTTGTAAATCACGCTGCATGATTTATTTAAATACTCTCCTCTCATACATTTTGCTTCTAAAAGTGAAACTCCTACATATGCAATAAGATCAGCCACAAAAATAACTTTGTTCACATCTTTTCAATACTATTTTTTCACTGCATGTCTTTAGCAAATCCTAACAGTATTTTTTTTAATGCCAAAATAGGTTTGCACTGGTGCAAGCTGTCCCTTAATATTTTAAATTAATATTCATATTGTATACAAATTATTTTGAAATCCTTCATTGGTCTAAAGGTGTGGGAACTTTCAAAGCAGTATAGAGTTGTAAACTGTAGTTAACTTTAGCATTTGGCATGAAGAAGTTATTGGCACTAAATAAACCATTAACCACAGACTGGTAACCGACACTTTCACAACTTACACATGGGGTCTGGTTTTTGACCCACAGCTGAATTGCAGAAATCTGTAATACATCATCAGAGGCTGTAACGATCAGCAGTTGTAACTGTAATGCAGTTTGAGTATTCAATGGTTAATTAATGAACATGAGCTGCCTTGCTTTCTACTGTCTTCTAAGGCAGCATCCTAACTGCATCACAAAAAGCACATTTCACATGTGAAGCACACATAAGACTCACAGTTGAATCAGTAGAATCACCACAATGAATATGAATTAAATGTATATTATCCTTATTAAAAAGTTACAAAAGTTATTTAGTCAATAGCAGTGAGAGATTTTCTCCTTCTCTTTTATTGTCTTTTTGTTGTTTGATCAACATTAAGGACAGACAGCGGCAGGTATATTAGGCTGCTGTCACTTTAAGACCTACTGCACAGCTCTAATATACTGATACACACAATGTTGGGGAAAGTCATTTTTAAAAGTAATGCATTACAATATTGTGTTATTCCATAAAAAAAGTAACTAATTATGTTACTTAGTTAATTTTAATGGAAAGTAATGAGTTACGTTACTATTGTGTAAAGTAATTCATGCTGTAAGTATGGCACAGCTCAAAACCAATTCTGATTGGCAATGAAGAATAGGACCAGGATGCAGGAAAAGAAAGTTCAACACTCTTCAGCAATAAAACAATTTAATATAGATGTTATGTTTATTTAAAGTATTTTTTGTAAAGTAAAACGTAATGCATTACTATACTAGTTACTTGAAAAAAGTAATCTGATTATGTAACCCGGGTTACTTGTAATGTGTTACCCCTAACACTAGATACATGTTTTCTTTCTCAAAAGACAAAACCGACTGCGTTTATGAGAATACTCACCAAGGCGGATATTTTGACATCATTTCGTGTATATTTGTCTGTTCAAGCGTAAGAACACATGAAGGAGAACTCAGTTCGGTATTTGCGTGTTGTCGGTGGTTTTCAGACAAAAGAAAATATAAGACATGAAAGTACTGGATTTAGTTCTCTTTTGTGTGGTCTTGTACCTAAATGGTTTACAATTGTTTGATTGTTCAAACTGGCATGACGTAGAAACACGTGCAAATGATAACTTTGCAGTGTGACCGATCAGGTCAGTGACGAAGCCATCAACTGTCCCAAGCGTTTATCACGCCGGTCCCAAGGCTTCAGCCAGTCCATATTGTCCGCATGTTTAAGGTCATTGCAGGTCAAGCGTAATCAGTCAATCTGAGGTGTTAGTTACAAAGCAAGTAGCCTATTCAACTAGTCGATTACTATGGCATGTCCCTCCTGAGAACACGCCGTACCTCACGCACACCTGGCCTACGGTCAAGTGCTGATTTACCCTCAAATGTCAGCAGGTGTATCAGGCGGAGCACAATCACCACAATCCCACAGTTCCACCCACCATCTGCTGCTACACTGAAGGTGAGATTTGGCACCTGCAGGAGTGCAGTGTGTCTAAAGGTAATGACTCTGCCGTGCCTCTTTTTGTGTGCTTCACCATGCAGCGAGTGTCATATTAACCGTTCAGAAAGACGAGATGCCGCAGGAATGTCGTTCCCCGTGTTTGCCGGCCTCCACTGTTACCCCAGTTTTTGAAAGACTCCTACATTGTGCATCTGTTCAGAATGTCCTTGTTCTGCAGGCCGTCCACACCGCACTGACAGACATCGGCCAACAGACACCGTCATTGGTGTGTTACCTCTCTCTTCATTTGTTACCGTTGCTCCGTGTTTGTTTTTGGCGATTGAACATACTGCATTTCCATTTGTTGGGTCTTAAAATGTCTGAGAAGTGACATGCTGTAATCTGACAACTGTCTTGTCTGATGGTGCAGTGTGAATTAGCCTAGTACTCAATTTCATGTAGTTCCGAACACATTGTCATCTTCTATGCAAAACCAAAGAAGATTTTAAAGGCAGAAAGCTTTCGTGTTCTGTACAATAAAGAGTGGTGATTACTGTAAAACTACTATTAAACGGAAAAAAGTCATTTTCATTTCTCTGAAGAACCTGAACAAAAGTTTCTTTATAGTGGAAGAATGCTCTTCACGCAAAGAAAAAACTGAAAAGCTGAAAAGCACTTTAATGGCATCACTGCAACAAAAAAAATGGAGCATGTATTTGTGTAAATTAAGAGTCATATGATAGCTTTGTGTGAGGCACTTAAGCAATTATTCACAAACTTTCCCTCTGTTATAGCTCTTAGGTAGGGATGGGCGGATCGATCCTTAAGTATCGATACTTTCGATACTGATATTGTATCGAAAGGATCGATCCTCACATAAAACCATTTTAAACCATTAATTTTATTTATTTATCAAGAAATTCAGTGCATAAAATAAGCTTCTAAGTGGAAAAATAGACTATATTAGCGAACAGTTGTGTTGGATAGAACCATTTCTCCTGAACACACTCTCTCAGAACACTTTCAGAAATGCTGAAAGACAGAACCAATCAATCAATCACAGACAGCGTGGCTCACAGTGCTTGTTCAAATAGGGCTGCGTTTCCCAAAAGCATCAGAAGCATAAGTAGATCTTAAGAAGCCATTGCCACATTATTACATTACATAACATTGTTACTATATATAAAATTAATTCCGAAAAATGCATGGCATTTTCCCCACAAATATAAAGCAGCAATAATAATAAATGCTTCTTGAGCAGCAAATAGAATGATTTATGAAGGATCATGTAACACTGAAAACTAAAGTAATTATGCTGAAAATTCAGCTTTACATCACAAATGACATTTTAAATACATTGAAAAATTATATTTTAAAATATATTAAAATAGTTATTTTAATTGTTGTATTTCACAATATTGCTGCTTTTACTGTTTGTTTGTTTTTATTCAAATAAGTGCAGCCTTCATGAGCATGAGACTTAAAAAAAATATTACAAAATCTTACTGACCCCAAACATTTGGTGTACAACACCTTTAGGGTACAACAGACTGCAGCCTTTTTACAAAAAAATAAACCATGGTTTATTACAGTAACCACCAGTATAACACAGTATTGGTACTAAAACTGCAGTAACCATTGTCCATGATAATAATAATAATAATAATACATGTTAGTACTTATGTAACACCATGTTTACTTTTCATGAGGTACCCTCAAAGGTGCACATTTGTAACTTATCTACCCTTAAAGCATACATACTTGTACAGTACTAATATGCTCCCTTTTAGAGGTATAGTTGCACCTTTGAGGTTACTGCCCCAGTAAAGGGCTAAAATACAATTATAGGATATTTTAAACAAATTAAACAAACAAAAAAGGCCTATGAAATGTAAAAAAAACCGTGGCTTTAAAATCGATAAGTTAATAATACTGACTTATATGCTTTAATAATTTAAAAGATCAATTGTTTATAGGTTTAGGTATCGGTATCAGTATCGTATCGACGATACTGGACTTGAAAAATATCGGTAGCGGATCGAACATAAAATAAAGAGACTCCATCCATAATCTTAGGTTTAATTTCGTTGTTTCATTTTTACATTCCTTTTGGGCCGGTCACAGACCAACATAGAACCAAAGGGACTCCAGCCAAGGAAAAAAATTTGATTTTTTTTTAGGTGGACTGTCTTTTAAAGACTTTAAGATGCAGTGTTGTATTGTCACTAAAATGGTTTAAATTGGTTTGACTGTTAGTTAAATAAAGCTGAAATAAATTTTAGATTAAACACTTAAACCAAAAAAAAACATAAATGAAAATTAGAAAAGGTCTCTTGGCAACTAGCTGAAAATTAGTTGAAGTACTAAAATTGCTAAAACTAAAGGAATATTTTCAATATTGAAAAATAATATTAATAGTGTTTATTATTATACTAGTATTTTCAAATAGTTGAAAAAAGGTAAAAGCACATAACAAAAAAAAAAGAAAAGGAAAATGTAAAAATAAAAGCTCATTCAAAATATAAATAGCTTAAAGATACAGAAGCAAAAACCACATGTTTACCCTTCAGTCTTCTGGTGGAAAATGAGTATGCAGAACTCTATTGTGAATGTTTCTTGTGCAAGAAACCTTGAGTAACATTATAAGAGGACTGCAATGCTACAGAAGAGCAGAGCATGGCTCCTTTAACACGTGCAGGTCAAAGGTCAGGCGCTGTGGTCCATTTTTTGGACTTGTGGGTCATGAGAGCAGCGGAGGAGTTGCAGCGCGTCACATGACCCGCCACATCCTGTTTTCACTGCTGCGTGGCAACGGAGGCCACACACTCTCTGCGGCTCTGCTCTGCTTACTGACACAGAGATACTGTAAAGATACTGAAGTATTTTTGTGCTTACTATATTTCCTTGGTGTGAAATTTCATGCAAGGTTACAAGAAGTTCTTTATACATGCATTGTATAACCAGTCGGTTTAAACGTTGGATAATTTTCTTCACTTTCCAGAGCGTGGGTGTTACCAGGACAGGCCATCTCAAGTCTCACCTTTTATTACGCACCAGTGTCAAAGAACTACAAACGACTCTCATTTTAGCTCGTCTTTAAAGTTTGATGCATGCACAAAAGCACTATAGATTAGGGCGACAGCTCTGTTGGGATTCAGATTTTTTTTCCACTCCATTATTAAACAGTGTCTTGGGTTTAACCCCTCGTCCTCTTTGTCACAGTGATTCGGGCTGCTTTGCTCTGCAGTAACACGGTCAGATCAGGTGAACAGCGGTGACTTTGGGATGCTCTATGCTCAGAGTAACCGGAAACCTGCATCCCTACACTTTTTCTTAAAGGGATATTTCACTCCAAATAAGAAAACTGTGCCATTTTTAACATGCTGTCATGTTACTCCAACTCGTATGGCTTTCTTTCTATTGCAAACACACAAGGAGAGATTTTGTTGCATATGCACACTGTTGCTTTGTATACAGTTTAAACATACTGTATAGTGACCAGGAGCTGACACCTTAAAATTAGTCCCTGTGGCAAACTTTCTTTTTATATATCTCATTGTTTTCTTCAGTTCCCCTTCGTCCAGGATGGAAAAAAACAAAAAACTTTCAGCTTTAAATTTTGTATTTGTGTTTGACAATTACTATTAAACAGTTATTATGGTTAACTTAAAGTATAAAAGCAAACAAAAAGTCAAATTTTTTTTAGTTTATCAGTGATACTAAAATAACACTGGTTTCAATTTCAATTAAACTGATTTTAATTTCAGCTTTAAGATATCGTTTCCATTTGTGTTTCAAAGTTACTCTTGTTAACTAAAACTAAAACCATTAAAAACATTGTCATTACTTGAATTTTTTATTTTTATTTATTTCAAATTACTTGACATTTTTTAGCTTGTTGCCGAGGCAAAATTTCTAATTTTCTTTCAGTTTGAGTTGAAGTACTAAAATAACTAAAACTAAATAAAATAAACTAACTTAATTAAAATTACTAATAGCAAAACTTTTTATATATATATATATATATCTATATATATATATATAAAAACTCTATAGAATATTTAAAAAAACTAATAAAAATGATAAAATCACAACAAAATTACTAAAACTTGTGGTAAAATGAAAACAGAAAATGTGAAATCTAATTCAAAATATATACTTTAGTATATCAGTGACACTAAAATAACACTGGTTTAATAAATGGCACATGAAGACGCATCAAGCGTCTGAATATGCAGAAGTGTGAATGATATTTGATGAAGGAAAGATTTTCAGTAAAGAAGGTTATTTATGTTGCTGGGTTTTGAACAACATGAGGGGAGTAAATGGTGTTAGCATGGTCAGTCCTTTAAAAGAACTTGAAGAAAAGAAAGGTTTTCAAAGACTCTGTCTGTTCGCTTTGGCCTTCTAGTGTCGATCTGTTTCCAAAGGCCAGGCTTTGAAGCGTGACGTCTGTTTGGCTGATGAACGCGGGGCTTTCACAGGCCTGAATCCACCTCTGGCCACAGCAGTAGTCCCACAGAGGCGAGATAGTCCTATGCTTAAAAGAGTGATTTTCATCTTTCTCTAGAAAATATATTTCCTCTGTTTTTCACAAGGTCCACATACACACTTTGACCACATCTATTGTACTTTTTGTTTCAGACTCCTGGATGTTGGAGTGACGAGAGCGAAGAGAAAGGGAACACACATCAGCGCTCGGCATCCTGGGGCAGCTCTGACCATCTTAAAGAGGTACACACACACATGCACTTATGCCCACAGCAGAAAACGCGCTCCCTTTTAACAGTGAAACACTATATGAAGTGTGTCTTGCGCACGCAGCTGTGTAGTTTTTCCCCTTGGGTTTGGAGAACAAGGAAGTGCAATCACACTAACAGCTATTAACAGAGATCTCGCTGTCCTGAAAGTGATGAGCACTGCACTTCTGCATTGGCGATGATCTCATCCTGTGTGGAAATAAAGCCCCCATTACCCAGCTCTGCACGAGGCTGCCAGTCACGGCGACCCATCCGTCTCCCCCTGCACCCGCTGCTATATATAACTTCCTGTGTGGCTTCAGACTTCCTGCACTGCGCCGCGTGTTATTGCTAGCGCTAACCGCAGCAGAGTCAGCCTTATCACGGGCACTCAGCCCCACCCTGACGATTCAGGGAACCGCGAGATAAGACTACCCCCCCCACCTTTAACAATCGACTTCCCCTCTCTGCAACAAGCATTATCCCCCTCCGCTTAGTTTATGGCTTTCCTATCGCCTCCAGGCTTCTGGAACAATAGAGGCGTGTGGCTTCCAGAGCAAGTAATATGTGCAAAGTCATGCCATGTGTGTCCTTTCGCACTGAAGTCACGTTTTTATCAGTTATGTGTTGATCGGTGATGTGCACAAGCCTGTCTGGTTTACAAAGGCCTCGTCGTCTCTTGCACTTGTTCGCTTTGACATGAGCGGCGTGCAGGTGCAGAGTAATCCGTTTCCTGTGCAAACCCTCAAACAAAAGTGTAGCTGCTCGGAGGTTATTTCTATCAGTTTTCACCGGGAGAAAGAACAAGGGACGCTGGGCTCAAGCTTCAGAAATGTGACTAAATATTAATTGAGCTGCTTTTTTTGCAATGCATTTTCTATAGGCTTTGACATTATTTTTTTTTTCAACCCTATGCCAAAAGTTGAGACCTGTCAAATATAGTTTAAACCTTTAAACCTTAAAATTTTATGACTAATAAATATATTAGTGCTGTCAAACGATTAACCGTGATTAATCACATCCAAAATAAAAGTTTTTATTTACATAATATACGATGTGTACTGTGTGTATGTATATATAAATACACACAAATGCACGTATATATTTAAGAAAATTTTTATATTTGTATATTAAATATATTTATATATAATATAAAGATTTAAGTATATAAACATAACATTATCTAAAATATACATGCATGTATTGTATTTATATATATATATATATATATATATATATACACATACACACACATATATATATATATTATATATATATATATCTATATATATATATACACAATAATACACACCATATATATATATATATATATATATATATAGATATATATATAATATAGATATATACAGTTGGGTACGGAAAGTATTCAGACCCCCAAATTTTTCACTTTTTGTTATATTGCAACCATTTGCTAAAATAATTTAAGTTAAAATTTTTTCCTCATTAATGTACACACAGCACCCATATTGACAGAAAAACACAGAATGGTTGACATTTTTGCAGATTTATTAAAAAAAAAAAAATGAAATATCACATGGTCCTAAGTATTTAGACCCTTTGCTCAGTATTTAGTAGATGCACCCTTTTGATCTAATACAGCCATTATTCTTTTTGGGAAAGATGCAACAAGTTTTTCAAACCTGGATTTGGTGATCCTCTGCCATTCCTCATTGCAGATCCTCTCCAGTTCTGTCAGGTTGGATGGTAAACGTGGTGGACAGCCATTTTTAGGTCTCTCCAGAGATGTTCAATTGGGTTTAATTCAGGGCTCTGGCTGGGTCATTCAAAAACAGTCACAGAGTTGTTGTGAAGCCATCCTTCGTTATTTTAGCTGTGTGCTTAAATAGGGTCATTGTCTTGTTGGAAGGTAAAACCTTCGGCCCAGTCTGAGGTCCTGAGCACTCTGAGAAGGTTTTCGTCCAGGATATCCCAGTACTTGGGATTCATCTTTCCCTCGATTGACAAACAGTCGTCTGCCCCACACAGCATGATGCTGCCACCACCATGATTAACTGTTGGGACTGTATTGGACAGGTGACGAGCAGTGCCTGGTTTTCTCTACACATACTGCTTAGAATTAAGGCCAAAAGTTCTATCTTGGTCTCATCAGACCAGAGAATCTATTTCTCACCATCTTGGAGTCCTTCAAACTCCATGCGGGCTTTCATGTGTATTGCACTGAGGAGAGGCTTCCGTCAGGGCCATCTGCCATAATGCCCCGACTGGTGGAGGGCTGCAGTGATTGTTGATTTTCTACAACTTTCTCCCATCTCCCGATCTGCTTCTCTGGAGCTCAGCCACAGTGATCTTGGGTTCTTCTTTACCTCTCTCACCAAAGCTCTTCTCCCCCGATAGCTCAGTTTGACGGACGGCCAGCTCTAGGAAGGGTTCTGGTGATCCCAAACGTCTTCCATTTAAGGATTATGGAGGCACTGTGCTCTTAGGAACCCTTAAGTAGCTTCTTTTTTTTTTTTTTTTTTTCTCTTTTTTTTTAGCAGAAATTTTTTGTAACCTTGGCCAGATCTGTGCCTTGCCACCATTCTGTCTCTGAGCTCTCAGGCAGTTCCTTTGACCTCATGATACTCATTTGCTCTGACATGCACTGTGAAATGTAAGGTCTTATATAGACAGGTGTGTGGCTGTCCAATCAAGTCCAATCAGTATAATCAAAAACAGCTGGACTCAAATGAAGGTGTAGAAAAATCTCAAGGATGATCAGAAGAAAGGGACAGCACCTGAGTTAAATATTTGAGTGTCACAGCAAAGGGTCTGAATATTTAGTACCATGTGATATTTCAGTTTTTTTTTAATAAATCTGCAAATATGTCAACAATTCTGGTTTTTCTGTCAATATGGGTGCTGTGTGTACATTAATGAGGAAAAGAAAATAAACTAAATGATTTTAGCAAATGGCTGCAATATAAACAAAGAGTGAAAAATTTAAGGGGGACTGAATAATTTCCGTACCCACTGTATAAACAGTACTATATTATACACATACATATATATATAACATACACATATTATCTATCTATTATATATATATTATATTATCATACACACATAAATTAATTCAAACATATATATAATATATATATACATAATAAAAACACAGTATATACACACCACACATTTATGTAAACAAATTTTTTATTTGGATGATTAATCACGATTATTGTTTGAGCACGAATATATAAGTGGTACGGAAAGTATTCAGACCCATTACATTTTTCATCTTTGTTATATTGCAAGCCATTTGCTAAAATCATTTAAAGTTAATTTTTTTCCCTCATAGGACCCACAGCACCCCATATGACAGAAAAACACAGAATGTTGACATTTTTGCAGATTTATTAAAAAAAAAAACTGAAATATCACATTGTCCTAAATATTCAGACCCTTTGCTGTGACACTCAATATATTTAAAATCAGGGCTGTCCATTTCTTCTTATCAATCCTTGAGATGGTTCTACCACCTCATTTGAGTCCAGCTGTGTTTGATTATACTGACTGGACTTGATTAGGAAAGCCACACACCTGTCTATCTAAGACCTTACAGCTCACAGTGCATGACAGAGCAAATGAGAATCATGAGGTCAAAGGAACGGCCTGAAGAGCTCAGAGACAGAATTGTTGTAAGGCACAGATCTGGCCAAGGTTACAAAAAAAATTCTGCTGCACGTAAGGTTCCTAAGAGCACAGTGGCCTCCAAAATCCTTAAATGGAAGACGTTTGGGGATGACCAGAACCCTTCCTAGAGCTGGCCGTCGGCCAAACTGAGCTATCGGGGGAGAAGAGCCTTGGTGAAGAGAGGTAAAGAAGAACCCAAAGATCACTGTGGCTGAGCTCCAGAGATGCAGTAGGGAGATGGGAGAAAGTTGTAGAAAGTCAACCAGCACTGCAGCCCTCCAACAGTCGGGGCTTTATGGGAGAGTGGCCCGACGGAAGCCTCTCCTTAGTGCAAGACACATGAAAAAACACATGAAGGACTCCAAGATGGTGAGAAATAAAAATCTCTGGTCTGATGAGACCAAGATATAAATTTTTGGCCTTAATTCTAAGCGGTATATGTGTGGAGAAAACCAGGCACTGCTCATCACCTGTCCAATACAGTCCCAACAGGAAAGCATGGTGGTGGCGGCATCATGCTGTGGGGGTGTTTTTCAGCTGCAGGGACAGCACGACTGGTTGCAACGCGAGGGAAAGATGAATGCGGCCAATTAAGGGGATATCCTCCGACGAAAACATCTCCAGAGGAGTGCTCAGGACACAGATGGGCAGCAAGGTTTAACTTCCAACAAGACATATGACCCCTAAGACAAAGTAAAAAAACGAAGGAGTGGCTTCACACAACTCTGTTCTTGAAGGGCACCGCTAGAGGCCCGGACCTTAAACCCAATGGATATATTGGAGAGACCTAAAAATGGCTGTCCACAAACGTT
Source organism: Sinocyclocheilus anophthalmus (assembly GCA_018155175.1). Classification (NCBI taxonomy): domain Eukaryota; kingdom Metazoa; phylum Chordata; class Actinopteri; order Cypriniformes; family Cyprinidae; genus Sinocyclocheilus; species Sinocyclocheilus anophthalmus. Next base: position 565,521 of record JADLZN010006766.1, read on the forward strand.
TACATCCAACCTGACAGAACCGGAGAGGATCTGCAAGGAGGAATGGCAGAGGATCCCCAAATCCAGGTGTGAAAAAATTGTTGCATCTTTCCCAAAAAGACTAATGGCTGTATTAGATCAAAAGGGTGCTTCTACTAAATAAGCAAAGGGTCTGAATACTTAGGACCAGGTGCTATTTCAGTTTTTCTTTTTTAATAAATCGTCAAAAATGTCAACAATTCTGTGTTTCCTGTCAATATGGGGTGCTGTGTGTACAATAATGAGGAAAAAAATTACTTAAATGATTTTAGCACCCAATGGCTGCAATATAACAAAGGTGAAAAATTTAAGGGGGTCTGAATACTTTCGTACCCACTGTATATATATAGTTGGGACAAAATTGATCAACTTACATTTCTCCTAAATTAAAAGCTAGGTTTGGTTTGATCATTTTTTTTTTTTTTCTTTGCCAGTATTTGGGTAATGGGGTGAGATTGAGTTTATTAACACAGTGAAAACTACTATATGCAATAAACATTTGAAAGTAGAATGAAAGTGAGAAGTCCTGTCATGCGTAGAAAGTGTATAACAGTTGTTATTTTTTTGTTGTCACATCTTAAGGAATCGTGCATTTCTTGTAATCAAGGGGGAAAGCATGCGTAACAGGGTTTCACAAAAGTCGCAACACGTGAAATTTAAATAATGACTTTTTGGTAGGAAAAAGTATGCATTGAAATATGTATATTGAATAATAATAATATTATGCATAATAAAATTGCTATCTCATATATATATCTACACTGAACAAAATTATAAACGCAACACTTGGTTTTTGCCCCCATTTTACATGAGCTGAACTCAAAGATCTAAGACTTTTTCTATGTACACAAAAGGCCTATTTCTCTCATATTGTTCACAAATCTGTCTAAATCTGTGTTAGTGAGCACTTCCCTTTGCCGAGATAATCCATCCACCTAACAGGTGTGGAATATCAAGATTCTGATTAGACAGCATGATTATTGCACAGGTGTGCCTTAGGTCAGCCACAATAAAAGGCCACTCTAAAATATGAAGTTTTATCACACAGCACAATGCCACAGATGTCATAAGTTTTGGCATGCTGACTGCAGGAATGTCCACCAGAGCTGTTGCCCGTGAATGAATGTCCTTTCTCTAACCATAAGCAGTCTCCAAAAGGCATTTCAGCAGAATTTGGCAGTACATCCAACGGCTCACAACGCAGGACACGTTGTAACCACACCAGCCCAGGGACCTCAACCATACAGCAGTATTCTTCACATCCAAGATCGTATAGCGAGCCAGCACCCGGACAGTGCGCACAAGCGGTTTGATAACCAAAGAATTTCTGACAAAACTGTCAGAAACCGTTTCAGGCAATGCTAATCTGAGCTCGTCGTATTCATCGGGGTCTCGACCTGATGCAGGTCGTCGTGTAAACAAAATGCTCCCATGATGGCGTCTGGTGTCTGGCACTTTTGGAGAGGTGTTCTCTTCACGGATGAATCACGGTTTTCAATGTACAGGGCAGACAGGGTTATTGGGTAGTGTGGGTTGGGGAGCGGTTTTTCTGATGTCAACGTTGTGGATTGAGTGGTCCATGGTGGCGGTGGGGTTATGGTATGGGCAGGCGTTTGTTATGGACAACGAACACAGGTGCAAATATTTTTGATGGCATTTTGAAAGCACAGAGATACCGTGACGAGATCCTGAGGCCCATTGTTGTGCCATACATCCACGACCATCACCTCATGTTGCAACATGATAATGCACAGCCCCATGTTGCAAAGATCTGTACACAATAAGCTAAAAACATCCCAGTTCTTGCATGGCCAACATACTCACCGGACATGTCACCCATTGAGCATGTTTGGGATGCTCTGGATCGGCGATTACGACAGCGTGTTCCAGTTCCTGCCAATAACCAGCAACTTCGCACAGCCATTAAAGAGGAGTAGACCAACATTCCACAGGCCACAATCAACAACCTGATCAAGTCTATGCGAAGGAGATGTGTTGCACTGCGTGAGGCAAATGGTGCTCACACCAGATACTGACTGGTTTTCGGACCCCCGGACCCCCCAATACAATAAAACTGCACATTATAGAGTGGCCTTTTATTGTGGCCAATCTAAGGCACACCTGTGCAATAATCATACTGTCTAATCAGCATCTTGATATGCCAACACCTGTGAGGTGGATGGATTATCTCGGCAAAGGCGAAGTGCTCACTAACACAGATTTAAACAAATTTGTGAAAAATATTTGAGAGAAATAGGCCTTTTGTGTACATAGAAAAAAGTCTTAGATCTTTGAGTTCAGCTCATGAAAAATGGGGGCAAAAACAAAATGTTGCGTTTATAATTTTGTTCAGTTGTGTGTGTGTGCGTGTGTATGGTGTGTGTGTGATATATTATATTTTATATAATAATTATATATATAAATTATTTTCAGTTAATAGATGCAAATCTTTTTGTTGTTTTATATTAATTGTTACAGTCGAAGGTCAAGACCAATCTGTCACTTCAACAGATTTTCATCACTCACACACACACACACACACACACAACATGCAAAAACAACAGAAATGGACACCTGTGCATCCATCCATAAGTTATATTGATTGAAATAAATGTCAGATCAAGCAGTGGTCAGTGTTGTGAAGTCATAAACACCATCCATTTTTCCCAGAATTGGAAATATTTGTTTGTACGTAGACTATTTTCAGTCTTATTTTCGTATTACAGCCTTCTTGCTGCTTCTAATAGTGTCTTTAATAGATACTTAGCTTTCACTATCAAATGAGCTGATATGTTACCCAAATACACTGTAGAAGAGAGCAGTCAGTTTCATCACCAAAACCTCCTGCCAGTAAGATCAATCTATCAATAGATTTTTCAAATATTTTATTATTTTATTTTGTTGTAATTATTACATACAACCAAAGAAGGTCAAGACCTCTGATGTGGGACAGGCTACAAATCTCCATTTTAAGGTGGGATAAATGTGTTTAATACTAAGTAGTTTTCATGCTAGCTGAATTTTATGCTATTTATTAAACGTATCTAATAGGTATCATAACAAAATTATGATTTTTTTTTTAAACCATTTTTTTCCTCTAATGCTTAAATTCTTGGGACACCAAAGTAACCATTTTTGTGATGCATGCACCCTTATATTTATTCTTTTTTTTTTCTTACTACATTCTTATGTGAAGATGTCATTTTGCCAGCTTGCACACAGTTTCCAGCCACAGGACTGTGTTCATATTAGAGAGTTCATAACAGAGGCTTCTTAGGAGCTCATCACAGCGAGCTCATTCTGCAAGCCCTGAATCATGGCACTGTTTCCAATTTGGGAGATTTTCCAACAAAAGGCTGTTTAGGCCTGCTTTCCTTCCCTGCATCTGGGAAGTCCATGTCCTCAGTATCCACATTTTTATCCTGGTTCACGTCAAGTGCTTCCACTTAGTGGCTTATAAGCCCTTACACCTCTTAAGTGGATTTAGGTTGTGTATATTGACATACTTAGCAGGGCTTTACAAGAGAGCACATTCAGGATTTCCCCTTGTTATCGCTGAGCATATACGGTGTCATTTCAGTTCATGCGAAGGCCGGCATCTCCACTAAACGCTTGCCTTTCCTCACTCTGCTTTTGAAATACAGCACATGTTTCAGGCTTTTTGCTGCCTGGTTGAAGGAAATGAAGAGCAAGTCATTTGCATGTCTTCACAGTTTCTCCATGGGCATCTGTAATGTAAACTGAGGTGGAGGGAAAGGCTGAGGTAGTTCAGTGCTCTGTAATATCAAGAGAAGAAAGAGCCATCAGCTACTTGTATTTTCAGTAGGAATGCACAAGTCTAGTTCCATTGTCTCAGTACGTACAGACAGTAAACGTTGACATTTACTGCAGATTCATCTCAAAAGTAAAATCTCAAGAGAAGGCAGGGCATGTCACAATGAGACGCGAGGAATGAGGGTTAAATATCAGTTTGCTATTTTTGTTGTAGATTCAATATCATTTATTTCTTGTCATTCTTTTTACTGTGGGTAACCAATCTTAATACATCAGGGAATACATGTGCTATTTTTATCAGTGCTGTATGAGTAAAAGACTCTCATGGCTGCCTGTTTTGCACTGACCTCTTGTGGCCATGTGGAGTTACAGCTAGCACTCAGGTCAATTCAAGATATTATTTTTATTTATTTGTTTGTTTGTTTGTTTGTTTTGTATTTTTTCTTATATTTTGCTGTTTATTTTATTCTGTCTGTGCCATATAGTCTTATAGGCAACACTCTGACATTTAGCAAAACTGCACCTTTTATTTTTATTACTTATGTTTTGTTTTATTATTTTACCTTGTTTTTATTATATTATATATAATTATTAAATTTTTTACGTGTTTTGGTTTTTTTTTTAATTAATTTTATTATTTTTTTAATTAATTAAATTTCAGATGAATTTTTATATATGTTTTTTTTTTTTGGGGGGGGGGTGGGGGGGGGGGCAGAACCTATTGATAATAATTGGTTTACTACGGAAGACCAAAGGGGAATGTGGGCTAAGTCTGGACATTTAGCAAAACGGTTGCTTCATTGTTATTTATCAATTATGTTTTCTAGTATTATTATATTTTGGTTTACCCATTTTACTTTGTGTTTTTTCCCCCGTATTTATTTATTATTTTTCTTTTATTTCCTACTTTTGTCTTGTTTTATTTAGTTTTTTCACATACATGATTGATATTGATCATTATGGAAGACCAAAGGGGATATGGGCAAAACTCTGAAATTTAGCAGTACGGGGCATTTTATTGTATATAGTATATTATTATTAAGTTTTTTATTATTTATGTTTTTTATTTTGGCCATGTCATATAGATTTGGGATGGATAGCACTCACAGCTGTGCCTCATGTGACCTGAGTTTGAGTCCTAGCTTGAGGTCTTTAGCCAATTCTGTGCCCCTCTCTCGGTCTCATCTATACACACACATATATGTATTTATTTTATTATATCATATATTGTATGTGTGTATCTGTATCCGTCACTTTAGAATAAATGTTTCTCTCTCTTTGACGTTCAGATCGCTAAGCTCAGGCTCCAGCTGCAGCGCAGTAAGCAGAGCGGAGGCCGGCAGTGTAAGGACAGTAAAGAGCGTCTCTCCCCCCTCCACTGCTGTAGCAGCAGCACCTCCATTACTGCCTCTACCATCAGCACAGCCAGCCAAGCTCCGGTCCGCACACATTACATCAGTGTATGCACTAAACGCATCCAGCAAATTCTGTGCAGTTAGTTAAATGTGAATTTGTGTCGTCTCCGTGTTCAGTCATCCATGTCGAAGTCAGCACAGATGCCGCTGTCCAACATCACAGTGCCAAAGGCCTCCATCTCCAGGGTTCCCAGCAGCATGGAGGGCATCAACCATGAGCTGGAGAAAGTCTTCATCAAAGACAACGGCGAGAAAGAGGAGCTCAAGGTGCAGGCACACTCCTAAAGACATAATCACTTTACGTACAAATGTTTAGCATGAAAAACAAATGCATATTGAGTACAGTGGCAGATTTGGTGAAAAAATATAGATGTTTTATATTTTTATACTGTACTTAAAGGGGTCATATGATGCGATTTCAGTTTTTCCTTCTTTTGGATGTTGTTATACAACCTTGATTGTGCCTAGATAAGATCACTTAAGTTGCAAAGACTGAAGTCTCAAAACCAAATAGATATTCTGTATCAAAGTTAAGACTCTGCCACGCCCCCCTAAAACGGCTCGTTCTAACACGCCCCCACATATCTACCTCACTACCTCAAACTATCTTATCCTGCTCATAAATGTGCACGCAAAGAAAGGCGGCATGGTGTGGACTTCGTTAACCGCAGTAGTTGTTGATTAGCTATGCATGTCAGGGAGACGCTGTGTGTTTCTAGGTGAAAGCAAATACGCACTTTATTTGGCCTTACGGAAGTAGATGCAATTAGGAATCATATGTTAAGATTTATTTACAACAGAACAGCATGCATTTATGGAGAACGTTTCATGAACTAGTTGAGAGGCGGAATGTTTGGCTGACTTTGCATGCAATCTGGTGCTTCTGAATCAGTACTTTTTGTTCTTAGTTTAAGTATGCTATGGAGAGGAGAGAGAGGAGAGAGAGGAGAGGAGAGGACAGGGGTAACATCAAGTGGAGTCAGAGTCGAACCGGGCGTTGTGTACTGCAAACACATACCAGCTTCATCACTGTGTCTGTCACACGACTCTGTTCCCCTTTCGAGCTGGGGGGATGTCTTTACATTGATTAGAAGAGAAGCTCGTGATTATGGTATAAAGGGGAGTTATTTCGGGGGGGGGGGGTGACGAGTTTGCGGTGTCGGCCAATCACATGGCACTGGGCAGCTGGCCAATCAGAGTAGACTGCGCTTGTCGGAAGGAGTGACTTTGTAGAAAACGAAGTGTTTGATAGAGGCGGGGCATAGAGGACCTACAAAGAATGTACATATTTGAAGAAAAATAATGTGTTTTTTGAAAATTAAAGCATGTAAACATATTATGTTACACCAAATACACCAAATAATGATATGTATAGATGCCCCATTTCGATGGCTCCTGGCACGTAGATGCGGCCGCCATCTTGGAACGGTCAACTTGACGTCATTCACCATACTGTAGGTTCTCACAGAGCCGTTGAGCCGTTCTGTGCAGGATTGTGGCATCTTTCGAATATTCAATGAATACTATGGTGAATGACGTCAAGTTGACCATTAAAAATGGCGGACGCGTCTTCAAGTATAGTGGCACATAGAAAACACAGTCGCTATGAGCATCTAGTGTATAAGGTCTATGGTGCAACAAAGTGGTTGCCAAGGCAAAGGACGCGAAGGTAAACAAAGGTGTATGTTTGTAGAGTAATTTACAACAGCTTCGAACGTGGCTCAGCCAATCAGAATCAAGGACCGGAACTCTCCGTTTTATTAAAAAAAATTGCCTAAAAACTAATCTAAAATATTTTATTATTAAAAAAATGTTGTTGTTTTTTTTAAAGAAGTCTCTTCAATGCTCTATATAATTGATCAAAAATGCACATAAAACTGTGATATTGTGAAATATTATTACAATTTAAAATAACTGTTTCCTATTTTAATATATTTTAAAATGTAATTTATTCCTATTAATCAAAGCTGAATTTTCAGCATCATTACTCCAGTCTTCAGGGTAACATGATCCTCCAGAAATCACTCTAATAGGCTGATTTGCTGCTCAAGAAACATTTCTAATTATCAATGTTGAAAACCAGTGTGCTGCTTCATATTTTTGTGGATTTTTTCCCGGGTTCTTTGATGAATAGGAAGTTCAAATGAACAGCATTTATTTGAAATAGAAACTTTTTCTAACATTATAAGTGTCTTTACTGTTACTTTTGATTAGTTTAATGCACTCATGCTGAGTAAAAGCATTACGTTCTTTCAAGACCCAAACTTTTGAACGGTAGTCTAACTATAGTGAAATGTGTCCAAACTTGTGATTGTTCAGAGTCTCTCTCTGACTGTCTCTCAGGCGCTGGAGGTTCCTGACGGGCGACGGGCTCCGTTTCCTCCTCAGCAGCGCAGCAGCAGCAGTCGTGGTATAGACACTCAGACGCCATCAGTGCCTGGACGCTCCAGCAGCTGCTCGAGCCTGTCGCCCTGCCCCTCGCCCGCATGCCCGCCCCGCTCACATGACGGCAGCCCTTACTCCACCGACGAGATGCTGGACGACAGAGACAAAGGTCAGACCTGCACACTGGACTGGAGGCCAAGACAGATTGTCGGTCAAAGAGCAGTTTCAAGTTTGCAGTATTCTATCATGAGAGGTGTACATATTAATCCAGAGAGTTATTGGATGTTTGTTATTCTGTCCTGCAGACAGCGGCAGCAGTTCTCCTCTGCCTAAATTCGCCTCGTCCCCAAAACCCAACAACAGCTACATGTTCAAACGGGAGCCTCCAGAGGGCTGTGAGAAGATCAAAGTGTTTGAGGAAATGACGTGAGTGGAGTTTGATTTCTGTAGTAGTGAGCCTAAAATAGCACACTGCCATTCTGCTACTGTTAGCATGCAGTATGTGTAATGTGCACAGCGTATGCATTGGATACTCTGATGAGAGTGATGCATCAACCAGAATATCAATCATCATGTCATGAATTGTCAAAAGAAAATGTTTACGTGGAAACTGGATTTAAAATGGGAAAAATGAATGCATATTTGTTTCTGGTATATATGTGACCCTGGAGCACAAACCCAGTCTTAGGTCGCTGGGGTATATTTGTAGCAATAGCCAAAAACACATTGTATGGGTCAAAATGATAGATTTTTCTTTTATGCCAAAAATCATTAGGATATTAAGTAAAGATCACGTTCCATGAAGATATTTAGTAAATTCCCTACTGTAAATATATTAAAACTTAATTTTTGATTAGTAATATGCATTGCTAAGAACTTCATCTGGACAACTTTAAAGGTGATTTTCTCAATATTTAGATTTTTTTGCACCCTCAGATTCCAGATTTTCAAATAGTTGTGTCTCGGCCAAATATTATCCTATCCTAACAAACCGTACATCAATGCATCAATGGAAAGCTTATTTATTCAGCTTTCAGATGATGTATAAATCTCAATTTTGAAAAATTGACCCTTATGACTGGTTTTGTGGTCCAGGGTCAAATATATGCTATGGCACATCACAGCAGCAATGTTCAATAAATCACAATATACAAAATACACACCTGTATTGTGAGAACTCAACAATGGCTTAAAAGGGCGAATGATAGTTCCTATGAATCTTAATGCTGAGCTGTGGTGCATACTGTGTGCATTAGTATTCCATTTAGAACATTCTCCTAAATCGCTTTCCTGTCTTTCTCAGGTCCAGACAGTCAGCCACCGTCCCCCTTTTCTCCTGCCCCGACAAAAACAAGGTCAACTTCATCTCCACCGGCTCTGCATTCTGCCCCGTCAAGCTCCCGGGATCCCAGCTCCAGCACTCGGGCTCCCAGCAGGAGGACGAGGAGAAAGAGGAGAGCCAGGCCGGCCCCAGCGGCTCACACCACCACCACCACATGCCCACTCAGGTCTCCACCAGCACGAGCACAGACGACCCTCCCGAATCTCCCTCCCAGCCTCAGAGCTTTGAAGTCAGCTAAACGCGGCAGAGCTGGTCTCGGTCGCGCCGCTCCGCACCCGCGTAAAGGACCGTTCGTTCCCCGCCCCAAACTTCCTGTTCCCCCCCTGACCCCACCTTTGTGCTGAATCTTTACTATCTGCATGGCATAGCAACTGCGGCCCGAACGAGAATCACAAATGCAAAGGCAGCCGAAGGGTTGGAGTACGGCGTCTGGACGGGAAGGGCATCTGAAGGATGCGTTTTTGGGAAAAGGACCTTAGAATATGCAAATCTAAAATTCAAATGGCTTCACTGTTATCTCCATAAATGAGTGAGAGTCTCATACAGAAATCTTATTTATTGAATTTGCCTATTTGATAAGTTCAGTCACATTCCAGATATTCCCGTTTTGCTTTTTTTTTTTTTTTTCGGATGTGTCAGATGATTCCGGGTTGATCCCGAGCAAGCGCAGCTTTGCTTTCGTCGTGTGCTTAAAATTTAAGCAAAGTGGCTTTTGTATGAGCACTATAATCAGCGCAAAGCCACCGATTTACGAGCAGAAAGACGACTGACGCTTTCAGAAGGCTACTAGCTGTTCAGGGATGCATTTCGAAACTAATAGTATGTTTAACATTAAATTAGGTCGTGTTCTCTTTCAACATCCACAGTATGAATAAGCTCTCTCTCACTATTAATATATCTATATACGAGAAGTCTATATATAAAGAAAAAGCTTGTTTGAAGTTAAAACCGTGTATTGCTGTGTTATGTGCATTATGGGAAATGCGCTGTACTCCACGGGTTGACGATGTAAGGTTTCCTACTTTCTGGCGATGGTGCAGCACGCAGAAAACGTACGAAGGTTTTGTTTTTTCACACTTTGTTGCACAGTGTCCTCCTGCGGCCCACCTCGCTTCAGGTGCATCACACGGGCTTTAAACTCAGGTAAAACTCCGTCTCATCCTTCTCTGCGTTCCATCACATTCCATGTTGGGAGGTTTGAGTGGGTCGGACACGCTGCGAGTTGGAAACATGACATCGTACAGCTCTCATGGATCAGACACACATCCTCAACAGTCACGATAGCGACACAATTAGCATTAATTAAGCAAATCGCTCAGCAGATCACAGGTGGGGCCAGTGTGGATGCATTTCTGTCTATTGCAGTACTGTTTAAGTGGCATGTTGGAACTGTGATTTTGATAATAAAATTGTAACTTTTTTTTTTTTTTTTTTGAATAACATAATATAGCTTTATATGAATAATGAAATTTAAGTTTCAAGAATAAAATCATAACATTATGAGATTAAAATACACCAAAAGACCGATAAATTATTTGGTAAACCCCATTCTGGAGTATGATTCCTGTTACTTTACATCTACTTTTAAACTTAATTTCTTAATCGTATATATAATGTTTTTTTATTTTTTTTTATTGTAACATTGCAACTTTATTCTCATAATCTCTTGTAACTTTTACAACTTTATTCTCAAAATCTGCTGAATTTTTTCAGCTTTAACATGCTATTAGGACATGCTGCTGGTGATAGTCTAAAATAAAAAGGTGAATTTCACAAAGAAATGTGTCGCTAAAATAAAGAAAAAATCAGGCTATTTCTAGGGCCATTAAAATCACTTTGCTTTGACCAGACTTTTTTTTTTTTTATTTTTTATTTTTTTATTCTTACAAAACATTTCCACCACAAATGCATTAAAATCATCAAAAATTATTATATCAAAAATCATAATGCATTAATGGAAATAATATTTTCCACATTATGGTAATGGAAATTTAAGGATTAATGAATTTAATTGTCAAAAATGTCACAATGCAAAATATCCTAATGGGCCTAAAACAAATGTTGATTTCATTTAAGCATTTTCTTTCTTATTTGTGGAGAAATATGAAATTGAGAGCTTTGATGAGATTCACCTAAAAGCTTGGCTTTATACAAGCAGAATATATTTCAGTCATAAAACGCCAAGCCTCAAATATTGAAATCAATCTATGCCCAAAGGTTGTCATCTGCAGTTCAACAAAAAACAAATCTATTCACATTATCATAGATGTTTATATGTATGTTGGCTGTTGTGACAACAAAAGCATGCGTTTATGATTTTCACTGATTATTATGAATAATAACTTAACGTTTTGTCCAGGAACTAATGACAGTCAGTGAAGGCTTTTCTGGTCACAAAGCAACATTTTTATATTGTCAAACAATAACGTATTGTGCTTTTGCAATCAATAGAAAGATATTAATTTACCCATCTCATACGATCAACCATTGACAACCAACATAATATTACACGATCAATAAGAAAGGCTTTAAAAGTAACAAAGCAACCTTTTATGCTGCACCTTATATCAAAAGACCAAGTAGTTTAGTAAAAGATGAAACTCGTTTTAGTAAGTGAAGGGTTTGCAATAATCATGCTCTTTTGTTTTAAATGCTTGAATATCTGCATCATTTCATCTCCATTCCATACATGTGTGATTCTGGAGCCATCGACTGCTATCAAAACCAGCACTGCAGTTTCAGGGCACATTGCTGGCCATCGTGGGAGATGTGTTTGTAGATCAGGTGAAATGTCAGGATGACCTGCTGTCTGTTCACACACAATGGCAATAAAGCATTTTATTGTTGGGACTGTACAAACCAGATATGTGTGTGAATGGAGGACGTCATTTGATTTGAAGGGGAAAGATAAGGACGAAAGAACAGAACTGTTTTGGAAGTCTATCACCCGCATAGTGATTACTCTTTGCCTATAGCCAATTCTCATGTCAAGAAAATGATTTTTAAAGCCTTGTAGCTTGAATTGTTTTCCTGCGGCAGAGACTGCTAAGCTTGCATAAGGTTATAGGCCCACTCTCCGTGTCTGGGGACAGTATCAAAAGCCACACTTTCTTCAACTTTTAGCCACAATCGGCTAATTGTTTCTTTATTTCAATAATAGGAATATTGTGTCTTATTTAAATAAAATCATTAGAAATATAATCCAGTCTCCTCTCCATCTTTCCTAAGATAGTCAGTTACAGCTTATAGTTTATGCTTCCTAAAAAACATTTATTTGTAGTCCAAATGAAATCTTTTTTTAAAGCAAATTTGGGACTTTTTGAAATGCCAAAAGATGCTTAAAAGGATGTAATGCACCCAAGTAATGAAAATGTTCAATGATTTCAATTATTGTCAATAGAATTCAACAATCATTGTCTTCATTTAATCAATTGAATTGTGTCATTAGCTTATAAACCTATAAAGACAGATCTAAGGTGCTGTATGTAGGATTGACACAGAGTGGTTGAACTAGGTATTGCAGTCCAAATTCAAAATATTGGAGAGGGCCCTCAGACTTGACACACAAGCAGGTTGCCAGATTGACGACCCCAACAGGAACAAGCGCACTTGACGATGAATGAAAGGAAATACGCTGTTTTTTCCGCCAACTGGCAACCCGGGGTGCAATTGGGTAAACTGGCAGTGGGTGGGTTTCACAAACAAAACAGAGACTGACATTCTGGACCCGAACGTACATTTCAAAGGGAATAGAACAGACTGTAGCATTGTTTTTCAGATAAACAAGCATGTTAACTTAGCATGTTTCTTAAATATCTGCAAACATATTATGGTATTTTTATGCTTTAGTAGAGTCAAAAACTTACATACAGCACCTTTAAATAATCATGTTTAACAGCAGAAGTTCCCTTGCTGAAAAACTACATTACCCATGATTCTGAAAAAAAATGCACAAAGCAGAGAGCAGCATCAAGAAATATCACGACAAAAGAGACTTGAGTGAACTTGCCATGAAGCACGACAAATGAGTTATCGATAATGCGTCTCATCTGACGCCCCTCCTCAAAATATAAATGTAATAAGTTATCTGTATGATAATCAACAACTGTTTTATATGTCTCCATCGTTTTAATTCAATAATGTAATTGCCCTAGGATCCATAGCGCATGTAGTTTCCCCTCATAAAGTTACACAACTTGTGTATTTGTCTTTTATTAGAGTTTTCAGATACGTAGTTTGCTGCCTTTCAAGGTTGGCCTAATGTGATTCACCTGAAGACATGCGTGCGTTGGTGTTGATGGCTTTACAAGACTTTTTAAAAAATCTCATTGGGAGAAATAAATGGAAAAACCAATGCCGCTGCAAAGTTGCAGTTAGCAATGTCGTGAAGCCCACAGTTCAACGCAGGTCATATTCAAAACAAGAGCTTTACGCCGCATTTTATTATGCCCGATTATGTCAAATAACAGTAATGTGATCACAACTTCATGTGGTCTCAAAACCTAGCAACTTACTTCTGCGGAACACAAAAGGAGAATATTTTAAGGATGTTCACACAACTCTTTTCCATGCATTGAAAGAACATTTGAAGGTAGAGGTTCAAAAAGCAGCGCATATGGCGTTCCATTATAATCTCATGCCCTCTCAATAAAGGTGGTTTTTGCAGTGATGCATTAAAAGAACAATTTTTGCTTCCTCAAAGAATCTTTCAGTGAACATTTCTTAAAAGAACCGTTTATTAGTTTAAAGAACATTTTAATAATCTACCCCTTTCCACTATAAAGAACCTTTGGCCTACATGGAAATGGGTTCTCATAAGAACCACACTGCCCAATAAAACCTTCATTTTTAAAAGTGTTCCAAGTTGTTTGAAGTCATACAATAAACAGATCAAAATTGAACTCGTTATTGACTGAAAATCTTAACTTCAGAAGATTATAAATGTTCTTCCAAATATCTTTTTATGTTCTTCAGAAGAAAGCAAGTCAATGTATGAAAACATGAGAATGAGTAAATGATGACAGATCGTTCATTTTTGGGTGAACTCTCTCCCTTTAAGAAGGGAAAGGGGTGTTATACTCTCTAGGACTTGAAAGGTAAAAGCGTGGCTGAGTCGCGTGTCAGGACTGATGAAGAGGGTTGAGGAAGTTCAGCTGTCAGGATTCAGTCCTGAGGGCTTTCAAAGGCACACAGCTCACCTTCTCTGCAAGACAAATTATTCACAGCTTCTGGGCCTGTTTGACTTTAGAGGACACTTGAAGACATAACTCTGCATGACGGAAGCTCTTGCTGACTGTGTGAAGGGCACAGACTGTGATGAGAACAAACTGATCAAATGTATTGTGGGGGGACTGAAGGAGAGTTTTGCATTATAGGGTTGTGTAAAAGCTTTGAGGTCTAGTACAAAAGCAGACTTAAACAGTCGTAGACCAACATGAGTACTGCACGTGAATCAACAGAAACTGATTTTACACTGACTAAAATATGTATACTTTTATTCAGCAAGGACACATTAAATTGAGCAAAAGTGACAGTAAAGACATTTATAATGTTACAAAAAAAATTATATTTCAAATAAATGCCGTTCTTTTGGTCTATTCATCAAAAAATTCAATAAATAGTATTAAGCAGCATAACTGTTTTCAACATTGATAAGTAAGAGATAATGCAAAATTTTAAAAAAATAATCTTCCTTGAACAGAAAATCAACATATTCGAATGATTTCTGAAGGATCATGTGATGAAGACTGGATTAATGATGCTAAAAATTCAGATTTGCATCACACCAATAAATTACATTTTAAAATATATTCAAATAGAAAACTTATTTTAAATTGTAATATGTTTCTGTTTTAAATAAACTAAAAAAATGTTTGTTATTATTATTCGGTCACCACTTTAATCACAGTACAATGTAGCTATTTTATTAATCAATAAACAATGTTATAAAGTTATTGATAATTTGATCATTATTATTATTATTGATAATTGATATTGTTTTTATTGAAAGTTAACAATGTTATATGCTTAAAGTTGTTATTATATGCATAGACCATTAACTGTATAGGGTGTAGAGACGTTTTAAAATGAGGCAAGGAAATATTTTAAATATTTGTTTTAATTTTTATTTTAAACAAACAGCATCTTTTTTTGAGAAACATGTCACACCCCTTTCAACATTAATTCAAAATCAACTAATTACACCAATGCAAGACATTCTTAAACTCAAATGATTCATGTTTGGACTATCAGGCATGCCAGGGCACTATGAAATATTCATTAATTTTGAAATAATAGGGCATAAAGAGGCGGTGGAGAGGTCATAGATTGTGTGACGGTCACAGAGCTTTGAACACTTAATGCATATGAACACTGCAACCTCAATAGCTTGAGTTCATCATGTGACAGTATCACACATATATGTCATGTATCTACCAGGGTTATTAACTAAACCAAAAACATTTTTGTTGAAAAAAACTGAAATAACATTTATCCTCATCCTTTCTAATCATCCTACTACATCTATCCTATTCCATCTCATCTCCTTCAAACCATTTCTCCTGTAGTTGTACCTGCACTCAGTCTCATCGTTAACATATCTCTTCACACTGGTGTTTTTCCCTCCACATTTAGACAGGCTCTTATAACCACACTACTTAATAAACCCACCCTTAACCCGTCTCTTTTAGAGAGCTACAGACCTGTCTCTCCTTCCATTCATAGCGGAAACACTTGAACGAGTTGTTTTCAACCAAGTCTCTGCCTTTCTCACAAAGAACAACCTCCTCTACAGCAATCAGTCTGGTTTCAGAAGTGGACATTCCGAGACTGCCTTGCTCTCAGTTGTTGCAGCCCTAAGACTGGCAAGAGCGGCCTTCAAATCTTCTATACTTATTTTGCTGTATCTGTCTGCTGCTTTTGACACAGTTAACCACCAGATCCTCCTGTCAACCTATATTGGCAAAGGGCATCTCAGGAACCGGACTCCAGTGGTTTGAGTCCTTACTCTCAGATAGGTCCTTCAAAGTATCTTGGAGAGGTGAGGTGTCCAGGTCGCAACATCTAACTACTGGGGTGCCTCAGGGCTCAGTTCTTGGACCACTTCTCTTCTCTGTCTACATGGCATCACTAGGTTATGTCATTCAGAAACAAGGCTTTTCATATCACAGCTATGCTGATGACACTCAACTCTACCTCTCATTACATCCTGATGATCCGACGATAGCTGCTCGCATCGCCGCTTGTCTAACAGACATTTCTTGCTGAATAAAGGACTATCCCCTTCAACTCAACCTTGCCAAGACAGAAATGCTTGTGGTTCCATCAAACCCATCGATTCATCACAATTTCACCATCCAGTTAAACATATCAACCATAACTCCTTCAAAAACAGAAAGAAACCTTGGAGTTATGATTGATGAATTTCTCAGACCACATTGCTAAAAAAGCTCCGGTCCTGCAGATTTGCTTTATACAAAATTAAGAAGATCAGGGCCTTTCTTTCAGAACATGCAACACAACTCCTTGTTCAAGCTCTTGTTCTGCTCAGGCTGGACTATTGCAATGCTCTCAAGGCAGGTCTTCCAGCCACTTTTATCAAACCTCTACAACTAATCCAAAATGCAGCTGCAAGATTAATCTTTAATGAGCCAAAAAGAATGCAGTCACACCTTGTTTATCAATTTCACTGGCTACCAGATAGCATGCCGTCAGCAGTAAATTCAAGGCATTGATATTTAGCACTACAAACCACACTGGCTCGCACCCATTTCAGGACTAAATTTATTATTTCAGACTTATGTGCCCTCTAGAAGCTAGCATTCTGCAAGTGGACGTCGCTTTATTGTGCCATCCCAAAAAGACACAAAATCACTTTCACAGACTTTCAAATTAAATGTTCCCTCCTGGTGAATGACCTGCCCAACTCAATCCCAGCAGCGGAGTCCTTAACCATCTTCAAGAATCGGCTAAAAACACATCCTTTCCATCTTTATTGACCCTCTAACTATAGCACTCTGTATTCTAATTCTATTCTAAAAAAAAAACTTGCTCCCTTTAGACTTGCACTCTATTAATTTGCTGCTTGTTTTATTTTTTTCAAAAAAATAACAATCAGCTTCATAATCTTTTCGTATTGTTTATCTGTTTCTGTCATTTATATACAATTAACAAAGCAAAAAAAAAGACTCTCAACCCTAGCTTGCCCTTTTTTCCTCTATCCTTTTTATATGCGATGTTTTCTATTCTAATTCTATTCTTTAAAAAACCATTGCTATGTGTACTGCGTTAAGCTAACGAGACTTGTTATAGCACTTGCATAGCATTGCTCTTTTGTCATTTTGATGTTTTTTTTTTTTTTTTTTTTTTTTCTTACATGTCCTCATTTGCATAAGTCGCCCTGGCGATAAAGCCTCTGCTAAATGATACATGTAAATGGTAATCCCAGTCATGGTTTTTTTTTCAAAAATGCGCGACCATGAAGAGTTTATGCCAAAAACAGATAACTTGTTTTTTTTAATTCTTCAAAAATCATGGTTTTTTTTTATTATGATTATCAGGGTTTTTATCGGTTTTATTAGTGTAGTTAGCTGTAGTTTTAAAGTTATTTGTACCTAACAAAAATAACCAAACTGCATTTGATTGAGATAACGGAAGCACAATGAAAAAAAAAGATTTTTGACAGTTCTCGCTTTTTGCAAAGTAACTTATTTCTCTAGGATTTCAGTGATCATGTACCTGTTGAGAGATGGAAGAGCACACACACGCAACTGATCTAAACCAGGACAGAGATGCCACAACAATCATGAGAGACAAGAAGGTCAGGGTCTCTATCAGCCTGGCATATGCAACAGTGAAGAGACGACTCTGAGTGCCTTCCTATGACTAGGTAAATAAGAAGAGATGATTTGTCGTAAATTATGAAGTTCAAAGTTAGCTAAAGAGATAGCATAGTAATAGGAAAAGAAATGTACAAATATTGTTAGATATTTCCCCAACAGTTAATGAAATAGTTTAACTGTAAACAGGCCAAGCGAACTCGTTATGGTGTTTTTGTGTACAACAGAGGACGCTGTTTCAGGAAAACCAGATTAACCACGGTGAAAGCCATGCTTTGGCTGTGATGCGCTCGGTGCTGAATCAGTTCAGGGAGATTGTTAACAAAGATGCTGTGTTAGTGTATATTGAATCTGGTCCTGTCATCTTATAACTGCTGTATTGATTGTGTGTAGGAGGTATATGTGGCGTCTGGCTCAGAGGTCTTACTGTTGTACTGCAGTTTAAGATGAACTGCTGCTGAATGGGGGTGAATTTTAGCTGACCTTACGTTTATGCTGCAGATGCTACAGTCAGGTCTATTCAGCAACATTCACCACTAACAAAGTACATAGTCATAAGTCTTACACTGTAAGTCTGTCTATAGTGTTTGCCTATAACATAGTCAATCATCTGTATAGAAATATGGAGGATAATTCATTTGATGAGGGTGCAAAACACTGCAGACATTTGACCTCATTTTGAGTCATGTTACAACATATTCAAACAGATTTGCCTGGGAGGTTTTATTTGATGTCTGTCTGATGCATTGCAGCCTTTATTTGATCTGGAGTGCTTTCAACATGCAAAAACAAAAACATTATGATGCAAAAACATGACCTTAATGACAATTTAGGCTGTCGCAGCTCTGGTTATGGAAACAAAACTGTTGTTTTAATGCGTGCTGTACAAGGAATCTGTTAGAGCAAATATAACTCCCACCACAAGGTTTTTTTTTAATTATCTATCTATAATTAAAGACTTTGATGATGCCACTCAGCTCTGGAAAGTTCTCAAAAACAAAATGAAAAGGAACCAAACCAAGCAAAACAAAAGCAAAGCTAGGCAAGACAAATAAATAAAACAAAATGCTTTTGTTTACATAACAGATTTCTCAAAAAGAAAAAAAGTAAACAAAAAAAAACTGTTTACAGGATTCTGATTTCTCAAAACAAAACAAGCAACAAACAAAAGTTAATTCAGGCAAAACGAAACAAAAATGTTCTGAAAACAAAGCAAAACTATTTGTTTTGTTTACAGCAGCATTCTGATTTCTCAAGAACAAAACAAACCAAAGTCAACTCAAAGCAAAACCAAAATATGTACAGCATTCCAATTTTTACAAAAATAAAGTATTCTGATTTTTCAAAACAAAGCAAAACAAAAAAAAATTGTTCATGCATTCTTATTTATCAAAAACAAACCAAAGCTAAAACCTTTGTATACAGCATTCTGATTTCTCTAAATCTGATTTCTTAAAAATATTCCCATTTCTCAAAAACAAAACTAATATGTTTGTTCAAATTATTCTGATTTCTCATTATCTGACTTCTTAAAAACAAAACATTACATTTTGTTCACAATATTCTGATTTCCAGTAACCCAATTTCTCATAATCTGATTTCTCATAATCCGATTTCGCAAAAACAAAGCAAAACAAAAACGTTTTCACAGTATTCTGATTCCTCATAATCTGATTTCTCAAAATAAAACAAACAAAAACAACAAAACAGAATGGTTATGAACACAACAAAAGACAACAAAACAGAACGGTTATGATCAGTACTATAGGTACGGCGCAAAACCACACAGCTCCACAATTACAACATGAATTTCATCATGATACAACCAGATGCCCACCTTTAAAGAGGGTCTGCAACAAGAAAATGATCACTGTTTCCTATCTAATCCTATTTCCATAAACAGTGACTGGTATTCCGGTAAGACCTCAACAGGGATCATTAATTCAGCATACTATGCAAACGTCACAATGAAAACTATTTATTCCTAATTTTCTATTGTTCTGCTTATATTAAACATGCAATAAATCTGGATGTCCCCATGACTGGCATTGCTTACAACAATAATAACACTAATAGTTGCACTGCACACACTAATTATAACAATAGTAAACTTGAGGAATTGATCAAATGTTCATTGAACTACTACTTCTAATATCCAGTATAAAAATGCATATTAAAAGTGTGCTTCAAAATGCTTCTTTTCCTCACTGTTGACCGCTATTGCTGGTAAAACAATCAGACCAGTAATCTAATACCTAAACTATTTCTTATGTTCAGGATCATAAATAGGGGTTTCCCCTTCTGCTTTAGACTTTGCAACATCTATTCCTGGAACAAAAAAGCTTTCTTTGGAAGAGCGGGACTGTGAATTCTTATGCTTATCAATCTTTCTGGTATTTGGATTTATTATTTTCCCAGCAGTAAAAAAAAAAAAATAATAATACAGAATGAAAAACAGTATCCCCCACAAAACAAATATGTTTTAAGGAATGGTGAACGTCAGAGTGCTGGTCTATGAGTGAGTGTGAGGTCAATGTATGTGACCCCGGCTAGCAGGATCAACATTAGGAACTTTCTCCACTCACACAGGGATAACACCAGCATCAGCAAGGATTACTCGTGTCCAGGAGCAAAAGCAATCATGGCTGAACCTCTGCAGAGTGGCTGTTGCTTTAATTCACTCTGGCAGGTTCGAGCCTGGGCCACCATTAATCCAATAGTACTCACTTTCCAGGTGACCATCACTGCCTTGTCAGCCCATTTAGATCTTCATAATCCATAAACCTCTTAATCCAATTGTGTAGCAGCATCATGACGTATCCCACACTGCTATCTGCACAGAAAAAACACTCCACATATAGAGGATCCAGATCTGGGCTCAGTGTAAACATAAGAATGTGTTTAGATCCTAACTTTCCGATCGCTATCACTTTGTCTATTTAAATGGGGAATCATCTCAATTAAATCCAGTAAAGTATGGAGTGCCACAAGGATCTGTCCTAGGTCCTCTGCTATTTTCAATGTACATGTTGTCCCTTGGTAATATTATTAGAAAATACGGGATTAGTTTCCATTGTTATGCTGATGATACTCAACTATATATCTCAACAAGACCAGGTAAAACTTCTAAATTATCTAAGCAAACAGAGTGTGTTAAAAATGTAAAAGATTGGATGACCAATAATTTTCTCCTATTAAATTCGGATAAGACAGAGATATTACTTATTGGACCAAAAGACAGTACACCGAATCTCGTGGATTACAATTTGCAGCTAGACGGATGTACTGTTACTTCCTCTACAGTCAAAAATCTGGGTGTTATATTAGATAGCAACTTGTCTTTTTAAAATCATATTTCCCATGTTACAAAAAAACTGCATTCTTCCATCTTAGAAACATTGCAAAATTACGGAACATGCTACCTGTTTCTGACGCAGAAAAGCTAGTTCATGCATTCATGACCTCTAGAATGGACTATTGTAATGCACTGCTAGCTGGTTGTCATGCATCTTCAATAAACAAGCTACAGGTAGTCCAAAATGCAAGCAGCTAGAGTCCTTACCGGTCAGAAAATTTGGATAAGTACTCAATTTTACAGTCTCTGAATGGATACCTATTAAGTTTCATATCGTACAAATATTATGACTGACTATAAGGCCCTAATGGGTTAGCTCGCATACCTAACTAGTCTTCCTTATATCTGTTTTCCTTTTGGTCCCAGGAGCTACCCTATATAGGGCTTATAGGTAAGCAAAACAGTCCTCACTAGTTCAACGACTCTCGTACATGTCGCGTTCCGTCGACATTACTAGGTGTGTCGGAATCTTGGCCTGTGTTCCAGCTACCCTTTGATGGTAGCAAAGTCCACTAAATGGACGGTTCATGTACGCTGTTTCTCGTCATTTTTGCGCTTGCTTCTTAATAAAGTCTTGGCGCATATTCGCCTTTCACCTGATAAAGTTTCGGGTTCAGCGCCACCCACAACTCATCTGTTCCTGAATTTGCGAGATTTAAAGAAAACATCTCCTTGGACAAGCATTCAAATAATGCATCTCATAAATTCTTGTTACTGCAGTATATCTGAAGCAAATGCACCCCCAAACCCCCCCACATTATGATTCTTTAGTTTGGGTTAAACAAATATTTTTTGCTTGGTTGGAACAGCAGCTACGTAATTATGTCTCTATTTGTTTCTCTGTTTTAACTAGGATTTACACAAGCTTCAATCTGGATCCAGAAAACCTGAGAAGAGATGATGCCAACCCATCAGAGGACCTCAGATGATGCCAACCTGAAACAACATAAACTACCAAATTCTGCAATAAGTTTGATTGCATCATATAATAATTGCTGTTTATAGTGTTCATCGTCTGTTTGATTACGTTTTTAATTGATTTTTCTGTACATTTCTGCCTTATGTACATTAACTGACAATCACCACTTTTAAGCTACCACTAAATATTGTAGAAAATTAATTTGCTGTAAAGTTGCTTTGCAATGATTTGTATCGTGAAAAGAGCTGATACAAATTAAAACTTGAATGAATGAATAATTAGCTTTGGGTTTAAATATTTCTTAAATGAAATTCGATTGGATATGACAATTAGAGGTTAGACTGTACAGATATTGAAATCTACACGCTAATACACACTATAGCCAATGCTGATGTTGTTAACTTTAATACTTTGAGAATAAAGTATAACAATAATAATAATTTGAACGGTTTGTTGTGATATGAGCTAATTTAGATTAAATCATCATTGGTAGCGTGATTTATTGTAATGATTTTTTCCTCGGTTGGGCAGAACAAACGTGGCAGACTTGTTACTTACTTGTTCAGATGACAATATACGGTGAAAATTCTTATTTGGTCATATATTCCAAGACGTAGGCTAGAATCTGTGATTCTGAAGGACAGTACATATCCACACCGGTGCGGTGACTGACAACCACACATTCAACTCAAAACATTAGATTCATCCGCGCTGGAGCGGCGCACAACCCACGCAAGTACGATAATTCCACAAACAGCTGCAATTGCAGGTTTTCAAACAGAGATGCGACCAAAGAGGAAAAAAAACTTCGGAATGCAGCTTTTAATTATTATTTATTTTCTATATATCTTTATTTTTTTGTTTAAATTTTTTTTAGGTTTTGGTAAATGTGCTGTCCTTTTTCTTTTAGGTTTTTTTTTTTTTTTTAATGTTTATTGTTCACAAGTTTTAGGTTTAGTTTATTTGCAGTAATTACCAGTTATTTTAGTACTTCGCCTAAGCAGAATAAAAAGGATGTGTTTTTAAATAAAATATTTAAAAATAAATTTTAAATGATATTTTATGTTTATTTTATTTTAAGGATGATTGATTTTTAACAGTTTTTGTTTTACTTAACGACAGTAATTTTGGCTTGAATGCAGTCAAAACTACAAATAAAAAGTGATCAATATTTATTCATGTTGTACTATCATGCTGTAGATAGAAAGTCTTTAATGTGAATTAGCCATCCTACAAGCCATTTGCATGTAGAAAAAGCACATGATTACAGCGGGATACAGCGAAATATTACTTTTTAATTAGTTTTAATTACTTTTAATTCTCCATGGTTACACACCTGCCCAACAGGGCCCAGCGGATCAGGTGTGTAACCATGGAGACGCGCGCGCCTTGAAGAGGCTGGATGTGGAGTGCGCCGCTCGCTCTCTCGCTCGTCAGTCGCTCGCCGCTCTCTTCTGTGGATGCAACACCGTCCAGACACATCAAACTAACCCAAACAATGACATTATCTGCAACGACACGACAGAGACACACCATTATCTGACTAACTGAACCGATCCCGCGCACCTTTCTGCTCGCTGTTTGCCGGTAAGTGTTTGGATAGGCGCGCGTGATGCATTGAATTATTATTATTAGGGCAAAGCTGCATTTAAAAGGCAACGAGTGCATCGTTGTCAGCAATCATGCATGACTCGATTATGTTTTATTAAAATGCATTTGTTAATGCCAGCTGAATTGGAGAAGCAGTGACATTTTGTGCATTGCATGAATGTTGCAAAACCTCTCTTGCTGCATTTATTTTCATTTCCATCAAGCCTCTGTGTTTGCCTGTGTTATTTTTTAGGATTCCCTTTCTAAGTTGTTTTAAAAGGAGACTGTTTAGTTTGATGATTGCGTATTTTCCTTCACGGCGTAAAATAGGACAAAATATGATGTCCAATGTCACTTAATAAGAAGAGGCAATTTGCGCGAAATGGTGCATTGAAGACCTCGCATTAAACTTAAGATCTTAATTTTGCCATTATTAAAATAAATAAATAAATAAATAAATAAACAGACAATTCATGTGCACATATATTCTGCAGATGTTTATGGACGTTAATGTTCACTCATTGTTCCTTATTCACTGATATTGAACATATTTCAAGGTAGACAGTTTAGTGTTTGTAGGCTATATAGATGTTTAGAGACAGTGTAGCGTCCTTGTGAGTTTTATACAAGGATGTACTGGAATTGTGGCATGTGCTGAATAAATATTGCAGCCTTCATCTTTGAGAAGGGCACGGGAGCGCGTGGAGAGATCGGTGGCTGATAATGCACAGCTTATGAGCTGATAAATGTGATTGATTTATGGCGGATCTGATCGGTTTGTACAGTGAATCAGGTCGAGCTGTTGGTTAAGTTGTGTGTGTGTATCTATATGTATATCACTGGTGCAAGTGATCCCTGTGTGATACGTTTGAGTCGATACGTTAAATCCATAAAGTGTCTGAAGGCCGTAAAGGGCGGTTACACCTTTCACTGATTGAAGTACATCGTCCGTTTGAGAGAGCTACGGGAGGGCAGTAAAAGATCCGATTTATAGGTCTGTTCACAGCTGCCAGACTATTTGGTGCCTACGTACTGATGTTCGGTCAAAGGCCATGTTGGCTTTAATAGGATCAAGAAATGCGAGGCATTTCCCAGTAAATGGGCTCATCAATGCTCTAATATGTCCAGATACTGAGAAGTGCCACTCAGATACTATGGTAAAGCCAGGTACAAGGCCAGAAGGATGGAGAATGTAAGAATGGTTGTGGCTCTTTTAGTGAAGTCAGAGGTCTGATGTTAGTTTTTGTTGTTCTGATCCATTTTTCAAGTAGCTCCCTGCACATATGTGTTATGTTTCGTTGTGCGCAGGAGGTGAATAACTAAATAAAGTAAATAATGCATCACATGCATCACATGCAACAGCTAGAGACAAGCGTTCTGTGTTGAAGAAACCCTTGGCTTTTGCACAACCTCGAGGTTGAAGTAGAGTGTAAAATAAACCATTCTTTTTCGTTCGGTGCTCCTGGGCCCAGATTTTGTGCTTCTTATACCAGGTTATACTTATTTGTAGACTGGGCTCGGATACAAGCGGGTTCCTGATGGCAGTAAATCTGTGATTTATAGTTTTGGTTGAGCTCGGTTCAGAGGTGCTGATTAGATTCCGTGGTACTTTTTGAGGCTGTGCTTCTGTGGCGTTTAGCCGCGACCATCCTGTGAAGTGTCTTTCCGTTCCTGTCAAAGAGCCGTGATGTTCAAATTATGCTCATCTTTGTGAATTTCACTTTTTTGGGAAATGTTACTGTGACATTTTACCTTACATCTACAGTTTGGAAATAGACTATTAGTTACTTAAAATGAGTATGTTTATAGAGATAATTGAATAAAAAGTTACACTTTAGATTAGGGAACACATATTCACTATTAACTAAGAGTTTTCCCTTCAATGAACTCCTAATTTGCTGCTGATTGATAGTAAGTAAGGTAGTTGTTGTAGTAGTTATGTTATAATATAGGGCTAAGTTAAGGGATCTAAAATATGGTCATGCAAAATTAATATGTGCTTTGTAAGTACTAATAAACAGCTAATATGCTAATAATATGCATGCTTAATACAGTAGTGTTCCCTGATCTAAAGTACAATTAGATAAAATTATAGAGATAATTGGAAGACATATTTTATGAGTGACATATAGGTCAGAACCATTATACAATAATTTTCAAAAGTTGGGAATCATCAAATTAAAACTTTCTGAAATACTTATGCTGTAAGGTCGCATATCATTGATCCAAAAAACAGATATTAGAAAAATATTTTTTACACATTTAAAATAACTCTATTTGAATTTATTTCTGTGATGCAAAGCTGAATTTTCAGCATCATTACTCCAGTCTTCAGAGTCACATGATTGTAATATGCTGATTTGCTGCTCAAGAAACGTTTATTATTATTATCAATGTTGAAAACAGTTGTGTTAATATTTTTTGTGGCGACTGGGATACAACCGTCGTAAACAGTAATGTATTTACTGTCACTTTTAAACAATTTAATGCATCTTTGCTGAATAAAAGTATTAATTTTTAATAAGCAGTCCAATGCTGCCACTAGGGGCGCTCTAGCAAGCATTGGTGTGAATTATTGTCTTCTTCTACAGTCAGATTTCTCTTTTAGGTCAACAAATGCCATTAGTTTAAAGAGAATCTTGCTTGTTTAGTTATATTGTCAACATGTTTATCACTAGCTATCTGAAAATGAACATATTAGGTTAATGGCAAATAATATTTCAATGTAGCCTAACTCTATTGCCCCCATGAGTACTGAGGTTGTGGTTCAAGAACATGTTAAAGTAAACCTGAAATGTTGTTGGCAACTCATTTTTCTTCTGTAATCTGACATATTTTTGTGAAACAGGATATTGCAAAAGAGAGTAAATAGAGCCAAATGTATCAACTATATGCTTGAAATATGTTGGCCAAGCATTGATGTCTACATTTTCATATATGACTAAGGTGTTTTTATCCATACTGTTTATGCAAGTATCCTAATGTGACCTTTTAGTTTGTAATATGTAAGCACAAGACTCTTAGAAGCTTTTGGTGCACTTTGAATACAAATCATGTCTTTGTTTCCTAACAGTGACTGGTAAACATGCCCTCATCTTTCTCCAGTAATTGCAGCATCATAACGCTAGGATTAAACTCACAACCAAAGGGCACATTAAATATGCAGCTACTCTGCGGTCGACTGCAACCCTTATGCTGAGTGCTGCTACACATTTTTTTTGTCCGCATCCCTCTTTAGCCCTCTATCGTTTCCTCACTCATGCATTTTCTGGCTGAATTTAGAGGGATTTGATAATCAGTGACGTACAAGGTCTCATATAATAAATAGAGAGCGAGAAGAGAGTGTGAAAGTGAGAGTGAGAGAGATAGACGGGTGTAAGTCTGCTGTGCACTAACATGAATCAATGTTCCCGACCCTCCATCCAAACTGAGAAGCTCACACTCACCCGAGAGAATTCACTTCATAGAAAAAAATTCTACAGGAGAAATTGAGACGAAAGAAAGTGAATAAATTATTGAATTGTTTTAATTTACCATCGTTTAACCAGGCTAGTCAATTAAGAACAAGATGCTTATTAGCACAAGAATATTGTCATTTTGAAAAAGGAAAGGGAGACAATTAAAGGAACAGTTCACCCAAAAAGGAACTGGAGTGGTGTGGATTACTGTGATGTTTTTATCAGCTGTTTTGACTCTCATTCTGACGGCACCCATTCACTGCAGAGGATCCATTGGTAAGCAAGAAATGTAATGTTAAATTCCTCCAAATCTGTTCTGATGAAGAAACAAACTCATCTACATCTTGGGTAAATCTTCAGTAATTTTTTTTTTCTTTTGGGTGAACTGTTCCTTTAAGTGGCCTTCTATTTCATTAATATTATATTATCTGCAAGTACAGCTTTTTTTGCGTGACAGATTGAATTTTAAATTCAGTGTACTAGCTTGGAAAAGAGCAGAAGGAGAAATACTGGTTTGGAACATTTAGGTATGAAAATAATGAAGCTTTTTGAGTGAACTATCAATTTAATGTAATACATCACATCAGACATCAATAAACAATGCATAATGCAAGATACATAGAGTAATGTTTAATTGAGAACAACTAGATAAGGTACAATGATAAACAGAGAACATAAGAGCTGCCAAAACACAGTTTATATGTAACTCCTTCCCATTCTGTCTGATAACTGTGTCAGCACCATGGTTAAATACGAAGCGAGAGATTTGGAAGAGGGCTGAGAAAGGAAGCAGTGAGGGAGGAGAGCAGGAACGTAGGATGACAGGGACACGGAAGGGCCATTCATTTTGCTCATTTGCACATGTGTTGCTACAGATGAGATTGGGTTTTCATTTTTACTAAATGTTCTGTACCACTTTCTAGTTTTTGTTCTTTGTATCTCTGGACTTTGTGGATGTAATGTACTGACACAGCCTCTCTTTGTTCCCTTTTCCTCTCTCTCAAAACCATGTCCTACGGCAATCTAAGCTCTCTCTTTCATTGTAATCTGAGTGTTTTACCTAACCAGCCACAAATACGACAAGGGACATCCAAGATTCTGCTGGACGCTTATTTCTGTCATGTTGCACTGGGTAGCACAGTGAAATCTCATTGGTTGAAAATACCTCTCCACTTAGCTGTTTTAATGCTACATTTCATCTAAAGTTAGATGATCTATTCCAATTTGAAATCCCAGACTTCTAACCATAATGACATTCCATCTCTTGTGAAAAAGAAGTGTGCTTACAGGAATAGTTCACCCAAAATGCAAATTAGCTGAAATTGTACTCACCTAGGCCATCCAAGATGCAGATGAGTTTGTTTCTTTCTAGGAACAGATTTGGAGAAGTTTAACATTACATCACTTGCTCACCAATGGATGCTCTGCAGTGAATGGGTGCCGTCAGAATGAGAGTCTGAACAGCTGATAAAAACATCACAATAATCCACAAGTAATCCACACCACTCCAGTCCATCAGTTAATATCTTGTGAAGTGAAAAGTTGTGTGTTTGTAAAAAAACAAATCCATCATTAACTTCAATCGAGTCCTCTATCCATAATATTGCTTTCTCCAGTGAAACATTTGTCATATCTAAATCAGA
Source organism: Sinocyclocheilus anophthalmus (assembly GCA_018155175.1). NCBI lineage: Eukaryota > Metazoa > Chordata > Actinopteri > Cypriniformes > Cyprinidae > Sinocyclocheilus > Sinocyclocheilus anophthalmus. The sequence continues at coordinate 594,257 of JADLZN010006766.1, forward strand.
AGAGAAATGTGCACAGATTAAGCATCATTTACAAGCGAAAAACACTTCTAAATATGCCGATGGATGTCAGTTTTAATGTGAAAGGATTTAACGGATTTTCTTTATTAATGAGATGGTAGAAGTTATTTAGGTTTAAGTTAAAACACCTTAGGTTTAGTTCACCCAAAAATTTTGTCATCATTTATTTCTTGTTCCAAATCACTAATTCATGGAGACACGAGCATCGGGGCTGTTTTTTGAAGAATGTTGGCTATCACGGTATTGCTGGTTGCTATTGGCATCCATAGTAGAGAAAAAAATAATAATACTAATAGATAAAAAACTCTTGATGACAATGGTACGTCAACTATTTGGTTACAAACATTCTTCAAAATATCTTCTTTGTTTTCAGCAAAAATTTGGTATACATGTTGAACGACATGAGGGTCAGTAAATGATGATACAATTTTCATTTAATCCATCTCTTTAATAATGGATTTGTATTACAAACATGCAGCTGTTGAAAATGTTACCTTTCTGGGTGGAATAAAACTGAACTATTCGCTGTCAATCACTTGTTCTGCAATCAAAAGTGTTTAAGAACTGGGTGTTTACAAAGATAGAGCAAATAGTACTCGGCTGTTCGTGTGATTTCAACATGTCGCATCCATGTGACAACCCTCTCCATTGAAAATAAAACAGAATTTATTAGGCAATAACATTTTTAAAGATTTCTTTACTCTGTGAAACTTTATAATAAGTGAACATGGACTCAGTCCTCCGTTAAAGCCTTAATTGAGTGTGAAATATTTCATGTCAGCATATGCAAAATGTTCAAATGCTGGTACATTTGGTACGTTTTCAGTTCAGACTATTCCTTTTTCTCTCTCTCTCTCTCTCTCTCTCTCTCTCTCTCTCTCTCTCTCTCTCTCTCTCTCTCTCTCACACACACAGCTAATGCGTGGTTAAGGAGCGAGTGGGTGTGGGCTGCTGTAGTCCAGGCCCCCTTTTAGCTGTGTGTGTAAGTGAGCGTGACTGTAGCATTACTCATGTCGTGACACAGCATAGCTCATGCGACGAGAGAAACCTTATACAAACAGCATGTAGTGTGTGTTTGAGTTTGGCGTTCACACATCTACCGTCTACACGTCTCGCTCTTCCTCAAGTGTGATGTAGGAGCGACCTGGCCTGAAATCTCTGACTTTGAACATGAAATGAAATATATCCTTTCCAAAAACATACAGAAATAGAGAATGAGGCACCAGAACAATCATGACGTGCGTTGAAGTGGGCGGTTAAACAAAATCTGATTTCATGCTATGATTTTATTCCACCGCATGTTTGACAATACAGTTATTTTTGTCAGGAAATTCAACCCAGTAGTTTATATATTAAATAAAAATGTGGTAAAGATATTTTTGGATAGTCGGAGGAGTTAAATACTTTGTAAATGATAGCATTGTTGTTCTCATTTGATTATTTTCCCGTTTTATTTATAACTTGATGGACGCGAAGCATGATTATTCAGTTGAGTCTCAGTGGAAGCACATCAAATGAATTCTGTATGAATGTGGCAAGTTGCGTCATTACTTGCCAACCACAAATGTAAATTCAACTTTTTTGCAACATGCCACACTGTGTATTTTGACATTCCTCCATGTTTTTTGGTTGCTCACATGTGTAAATAATTGAAAGCATTTCTGCCCGCTTATAACTGATATATCTGTGGTATAAACAGCATACCAGAATCTACTGGTTGATGCATTTCTATCATCTTGTGATATTTACCATCATACTGGCCATCCATTTCTTAAAAATAAATGTTCCAAAAGGGTGTTTTTTGCAGTGATGCCATAGAAGAACCAATTTTTAGAACATTTTATTAATCTGAAGAACCTTTTTCCATCATTAAGAACCTTTTGTGCAATGGAAACATGATTCCATTGATGTTGAAGGGTTCTTTGTGGAACTAGATGCCAATAAAGACCTCTATTCTCAGAGTGTCTAGGTGCCGGTCCTGGCCCCCTATTTTTGGTGCCACCTCCAAAGACCCTTCCTTATGCTGTCAACCCTTAAAAAAAGATGATCGCAGTGATGTTTTCACACTAACAAAGAAGTAAATGCCCTCATCCAGTGGCGAGATGAGAAGTACGACTGGATGTCCGTGTAGTAGGCTTTAGGAACGAATGACGACTTCTGCGAAAGTGTCGCCTAGTAATTAGGCGATTTTCCTGGATTAATGGTGTCGCATCAGACAGTGCTCCCACGCTCACCCTGACCGTCAGGCCGCGTTCTAAGGCTCTACGAAAACATACATCGCAGAAACAATCATGTCTTCTCGGTGAGGACAGAAGTGTCTTGGTTTTAAACCAGAGGAGCCCAGATGGCTGATGAATTTTCGTCACTTCTTTAGTACGCCCTGCCCTCCAAGCATCCTGTGTGTTCGTCTATCCTACTCGTGCCCCCTCTTATCCTTTATCTCTACACGCCATAGATAGAGTGCACCTGATGGATAATGGATTCTTGTCTACTGTTTATTGTTGTTACAGACTGTATCATGTGCTCCCACAAATTACCCTTATTAAGAAATTCCTGCATGGAGAAGTGGGTTAACGGGCCAGTGATGGATGGGCCGCCCCGTTTTCTCCGGTGACTAATGACGACCTCTTCACTTCTCTGAGATTTGGGCTCCTCTGCTGTGGTGAGAGTGATTGAGCGTGTCTGGGGAGGGTCATCTTGGTGTTTGCTTCTCCGCTGAACTACTTCTAAAGGACCGTGTTCTGCTGAAGTCTACAAAATTGATAAAACACCCTTGAGATGACCCCAGGATGAATTTCCAAGCTGGTTTTTGACAGATTAGTGTTGGTCCAGCTGGTGGATCACACGCAATGCCCCAGACAAAAAATGACGAAGGTGGCATTGACCAGTAAAATTGAATATTTAGGGGCTACATTTCTTTTTTAGTTGAAAATTGCAGATCACTCTAGTGATTCTCATAGTATTTGGTCTATTTAAATATCATTTGTTTAAAAAACTCCCACGAACGGTTCACTGAATCTGATTCAACCCAATAACTCTCAGGCTGCGTCCAAATTATGTATATATTAGTGCTGTCAAACGATTAATCGCGATTAATCACTTCCAAAATAAAAGTTTTTGTTTATATAATATATGTATGTGTACTGTATATATTTATTATGTATATATAAAAACAAACACATACATGTAAATATTTTAAAATATTTACATGTATCTATTATAGTATATATTTATCATTATATATAAAGATATTTAAACATATAAACATAAACTTTGCATAAAGATATACATGAATGTGTTTGTATGGGTATACACATAATAAATATACCGATTCAACATATATATGTAAATAATAACCGTGATTATCGTGTGACAGCATTCTAATATATATATATATATATATATATATATATATAAACAACACTGTTATAGTATATATATATTAATGCTTCCCTCTTTCCCTTTTAAACTGACTTTCCCTACCATCTATCTGATAGAGAAATACCTAATATGGTAGGTATTAATATAAAATATTAGGTATTTAATACATACAAATATTTTATTAATATTATTTAAAAAAGGTTATTTACCACCAAGTCCGTTTTTACTTGCTCATTTATAAAAAAGAAAAGAAAAAAATAATTGCAAAATTAAATGAAAAATATTTTAGATCTCCTCTACAAAAACTATGTAGTATATAAATGTTACAATATAGACTACATATAACTTGTTTGTCTACAGTTATAAATCCGAAGGGCAGTTATAAATCACTAAATTACAAATAATAAAAATAAACCAAAAGCAATCTAGATTTTGATATGGCAGCTGTTGTGTAAGAAAACATTCACTCCTATAAAAACAGTAACTGTCATTTACGTTTCCTATGAATGTAGGCCCTACTCTATTAGGTTCCCATGGGTAACAATTTAGTTTGGGGACCAATTCTGACAATTAGCTAGTAGCTTATTAGCATGCATATTACAAGCAATATTGACTGTTTTACTAATACTAAATCGGCTGTAGTACTAATAAAGCACATATTAATGCCTTATTCTGCATGACCATATTTGTAGTTAATAGTTATTTGTGAGGAATTGGTCCCTAAACTAAAGTGTGACCAATTACAGTTACTCCTCTTATAAGAATAATTTCTTGGGTGAATTTTATGACACATGAAAATGCATATTTTAGGTTAAATTATAGCATCCATTTCCTTGTTGCAATACAAACATGTTTTTCACTACTGTAACTGACAGCGCATATATTCTACTCATCGGAAATGAATTATCACCCATCATAGTGGTCTGGCCAAATAGAACATTTACTCAGATCTGGCAAAATTTCCAATTGTTAATTTCATGCCCTGGTTTAGGGGCACAAACAACTGTTTCTCCATTTGTAGATTTATTTTCGTCTTATTTGTTGGTGTCAGATTTAGTGTGGTGGCATAAGACCGTGAACCACAGCCTGAAAGTGACCTGAAAGTTGCCAACCCTTCATATAGACAAACATGGAGCATCACAGTCAATGTTTACAAGTCTTACTAGTTTTGAAAACCTGATTTAAAGTCTAGTTAAATATTAAACGTTAAATATATATCAATTATAACACCTATCAATTTTTGCATGCTATTTGTAAATAAAGTCGTTATATGTCAGATGAACAGAACAGATTCACTTTTTCGTTAATAGAGTTACCTTTGCAGCACAACAAAAATTGAAATTGGTTGTTGTGCTCATCATGCACTTCAATGGAGTCAATCTAGTTTTTTGTGATCTAGTTTTGATTTGTGACCGTGCTTTACACTGAGGATATTATCCTGACTCTCAGTCTCTGGCGTTATTGTTCCTGGTTTAAGACCAGCAGCAAGTAGCTATTTTTCTGCTTTTCCTTGTTGGCAACACGTGGAATGGGGCCAAACTGGGCACTGGGTCTGGCACCAGCAGCATTGCCAGCGTGTCTGTGTAAAGTGGTATTTGTGATTGAGAGAGAACAGCGACCCACAAGTTCTCGCTCTATTAAGTCCTGTCAGGACACTGTAAATAAACGGGACCCACTTCACCCGCTTCTAGTTGACCCCAAAAGTGTCAGGCTTTGTCTGCACGGCGTGGGTGATGCCTTGCTGTAATACAGTCTGCGCAGTGAGACGTTTTGATAAAAGGTGCCCTCTTAATCTGTCTGTACTTATCAGCGCCCACAGATTAGAGCTCGAGGCACGACGGCAGACAAAGCAGCTGAAGGCCGCGGGTCGCTTTGATCGGCCATGCTGCCACATTTCAGCCCATTGTTCTCCGTTCATCTCTCCCAGCCATTCAGACCCCATATACAACACGAGCCTAAATCAACCTGATTACTATGATAAAGACTTACCCTGCTTTCTTTTCATTCCATTTTCATTTCAAAGGAGTGTTAGTCCAGATCCAGCTCTAAATTATGATTATTATCACTCAGGGAGGCAGGCTGATTCATTTCCAAGAGGGAGGACTGCCACGGACCCAGAAACACTTGAGCTGATATGAGGAAGCGCAGATCAAAGCGGCGGAGAAAGAGAATGGGAGTGCAGAAAACAAACATTTCTGATTACTAGTGCGTTTAGATGTCACGCCAGTCCTTCTTCTGAATCATTTATCAGGCTAGCATCATTCTGCACACATGAGTAAGAGCATTTCATGTCCTCATATGCTGAGCCAAGCAAGCCACATGAGAGAAATATGTGTGCTAATTTAAATCACAATTTATGATGTTTGAAATGCACATCTTAGTGTTCATTTAAACATTTATTATATTTTTTTGTTATTCTCACTTTAAAATTTTGTAGTTTTTTTATAGCAAAACAGAAACTGTTATGGAGAGAGGGATTGTTTTTGATTGACTAAAAAGAACTGATTCATCAGAGTCAATTGTTTCAGGAATCGCTCTGTATGATTTTGATTCACTGAAAAGAAGCTACTCGTAAGAGTCATTTACTCATCGAGTAACAAAACATTTGACAGGAAAATGCTTTAGAAATTCTGTGGTTTGGGTAGGACCTAAACAAAATCTCACAGGAACCTCAATTTTTGTGATATCAACTTTAAATTTTTTTGGGGAAAACAAAAAAATCACTTAGTGATTAATTCCAACTATTTTGGGTAACATATCAAATATAGATATAAGTTTTAAAGTGTTTTTTTTTTTTAAATTTGATTGTTTATTAAATTGAGCTTATTGGGATTTCTTTTCATTACAGAACCCACAAAAAAATGTATCATAGTTTCCATAAAAAATATTAAGCAGCACAACTGTTCTCAACATTGATAGCAGTAAGAACGTTACTTGAACAGCAAATCAGCATGATTTCTGATGTGACACTGAAGTAATTATGCCAAAAATTCAGCTTTATATATTAAAATAGAAATTAGTTATTTTAAATTGCAATAATATTTCACAATATTTTCACAATATTACTGTTTTAACTGTATTTTTGATCAAATAAATGCAGCCTTGGTGAGCATAAGAGACTTCTTTCAATAACATAAAAAAATCTTGCTGACCCTAATCCTTTGAATGACACACAGCCACTGAAATAAAATATAGAGTAAAGACTCTTGGGATTTGATTCATAATTGAATAGTTGCATCTTAACTTTTCACCCTCTGTCTTCCTCTTAGCCTCAGTCCAGCCCTGCGCCCAGAGGCTAGTGTGGGACCATGATGCTCAGCAGCTCAGTGGACGTACCCAGCCCTGGCGGAATGAGTGCGGTGGCGGCCAGGAACGTGGTTCGCAGTTCCAGCATCAGCGGCGCCATGTACAGCCTGGAGAAGAGCCCCAGCAGCACGGGGCCCGATGCCACAGGCCTGGCCGGAAACAAGAAGCGTCGCTCCAGCCTGGGAGCCAAGATGGTAGCCATCGTGGGTCTGTCACAGTGGAGCAAGAGCACACTGCAGCTCAACCAGCAAGGTGGGCAAGCTTTGAATACTCCAGCTACCCTGCTGTTCTCCGTCAGATATGATTGTTGTTTTCTTCACCTCTGTTTGCTCTCGCTGTCGCACCCTGAACAATTTCCCACCATGGTTTGCCATTTCTGGTGTGTAGTTTTTTCTCACTTCATTTCACTTTTCTTCACCTCCGCTCTACGTTCTTGTCCTTATTTGACTTTCAAGGTTTCATAAGGTTGCCAAGTCCTGTCAGTCTAAGTCCTCAACTGTTTTGAGGGCCATATGCAAGACAGAATTATTATTATCGTATTTTCTGGCTTGTGGACTTTTATGAGAATATAAAATCATTCAGGTTTTCAGAGAAATGAGATTCATTGCTATTATAAAACAATAGGCTACTTGATATTGCATTCATGCAAATAACATACAAGAGTCTCACACAACGATATCAGTCATTGTCCAACCAACCACTGCAAAAAAAATTAATGTTTAACACTTTTCCTCCCTGCTTTCAGGAAGACATTACATTCCAGAAATCAGTAAAAACGGCAAAATATCAAAGCAGCTGAACACAGCCAAGCTTTAAAACACACAAACGGAATAACTTATCACTCCAGAGCTGCAGGTTTAACCAGTCTAATATACATCTAGACAAACCTTAATCTTTACATGATCAGGAGGACAAAAAAAGAGCATGTACTAAGTATTCCCTATTTTTTTAATGTTTTAGGACAGATGCCTCTTTCCAGCCGTCATGTTCTTACTCATGTTGTTGACGTCATGCACAATGCATTTTGAAGTGACAGGAGTATCACATCTGTTAGTGAAAGGTTGAATTAAATTACAGTTACTTATGAAAATGTTAACGATTACAAAAGGAGTTATTCTCATCTGAATATTTTCACACACATACATACACACATATGGGATCTCCCAATTGCTTGGACACCTCTAAATATGGGACAGACCAATATTACAGAGGGGGACGTCGGAGTTGTTCGGGAGCCAGACGACTATGTATTTTTTTTATTATAATATTAATTAAAATGAAGAAGGATTTTGAAAGTCTGACAGTACTACTGTAAGGTTAACCCTGCCTGCATGTTTTAAAATGATTAACAGTTAGAAATGTAGAAAAGTAATCAAATATAATCAGTTACATTACTTTAATAAAGTAATTGAAATAGTTACACTAATTATTTCATTTTAATAGGGTAACTTGTAACTTGTAACCTGTAACCTGTTACATTTCCAAAGTAACCTTTCCAACAATGCTTTTTAGCACACAATGTTACTCTTATGCGCACTTCCTCATCAATAATATTATAAACTATAGTGGAGCTTCATTGTGTTCCACAGTGATTTAATGAAAATATAATTGTAGTAGCCTACTAGGAAAAAATAGTTTCTGGATAAATATGTTTAGATAAATATATGAACTATTTCTGACCATGCTTCATTAGTTTCCATTATCTACACACACATTTTTAGATCTTGCACCTATTACTTGTCTTTTTTTAAACCCAGCTCTTAGCTTAAATCCTAGCTCTGCTCTGATAGCCTCCAAAACAGTACGGTCAAACACCTTTCAGAAAGTGTGTGAAATTAGTCATCAATTTGTGTTTAAATAGGTGCAGACATACAGGGAAGCCCCTTCATTAGCTGTTCTTCATCTGGTCTGTGTGTTTATTTGTGGCCGTAAGATATTAATGCTATGTGTTAGCCAGTGGAGTGTGTGTAGATTGCTCTTAGTCAAGCGCTGAACAGGCTAACCTTCCCATCACCCTGCATGACTCATGCATGTGTGGCTGAGTAACACAACATAACCTTGGCTTCTCCCAGGAATACACCTGCATCTCAATTCCGTTTGTCTAGTTGGTGAGAAATAGAAGATTTCACTGACCTAGATTAGAGTCTGAGGACGCTTCTGTTGTCTGCAGCCCACTGCTCTGCCTTTCTTTTTATATCCTCTTATTTTTGCTCTCCTCCGGTGTAATTGTGCTCCTGTGGGGTAATTACAGACTCTGTGACCAGGGGGAATCGTCATGTAACACTCTCGCTCTCTATAAGTGTCAAGAGCTGCCCACAAGCGTTAACACAGTTCAGCAAGCCAGCGCTGCAGTGTGTTCATGTGAGCCGTCCTGGCAAACGCAGACGAACCTGTCAGACAAATCCAGCTGCCAGTTTGTAAGGACTCTTGTAATGAAGACATTGGGTTAAATATATTTTTTACTTATTTAAGAACTGGCTCCTTTTTGATTCATGAGGGTGAATTTGAGTTGAATTGGCTACAGGATGTTGAATAGGAATTCAAATTGCAATGACAGCACAGTCACCCAACAGAAGGATTTTATTAGTCCAACAGTTGTTTTTTTATTAATTTAATTATGCCTGTTTGTTCCCTCATATGAATAATATGTTTTTTCTCAACTGATTAGATGTATTTCTCTAAACTGTCAAAACACTTCCTTTGCTTTGACAAACATTAGAGCATTCTTGGCCATGAAGTTTCATCCACCATGGGCCATTTTGTCCTATATAACTATTAATAGCTTATTAATATAAATTATATGTATAATAAATTATATTACTAGAATAGTATTACTTGACTTAAATATACAATATATAAAGTCTGAGACTACTAGTGAAAACATTTTTTAATTCAAATTACATTATTGCCATAACAATTTGAGTGAAACAGAAAAAAAAAACATCCCATAGAAATAAACGTTTGTGATCACTGTGAAAAATTCTGCTAAAAAGGAGAAAATGTAATAATTGAGGGATGAATTGAGACTAGGCAAAGTATTATTGTTTACATTTTTAAATAAAATGGTTAATTTATGCAGTAACGTGGAATCAGAATCGAGACAAATGCACCTCTAAGTCACTAAAATGGGAAAAGTATCATTTGAAAGCAATAAAAATATCCCATAGAAATAAACGTCTGTCAATAGTGCAAAAATACAGTACAGTAAATAAAATGACCTTGGAGCAAATATAGGTGTTTTTACTGATGTTCTACGTCATTTGGGAGTTACACACTGTTTAATCCATAATGTTTTTTGCAAGATTTTAAGATGGGGGCGACTGGCGTGTTTTTCAGGGCCGATGCCAATCATTACAGATCAAGCAGACCGATAACCGATACTTTGAACTAATATATATGTCTGGTGTAAAAATGAAAATTTATGTCAAAATTAAGGGCTCTGACAAAAACTTTCTTTAAATGCTTTTAAATTATTTTATCGGAAAATGACCGGTACCGATAACCATAAAAATGGTTCAGGGCAGATAATGTGCCAGATCGATAATAGGTTGACGCCTATTTTTAAGATTTAAAAATGTGAAAAAATACTGCCTGTAACTTCGCTCTTTAAAGGGATAGCTCACCCAAAACTGCAAGATCTGTCATCATTTGCTCACCCTCCCACCTGGTCTTTCAAAACTGGTATGGCTTTCTTTCTTCTGTGGAACATAAAAGAAGATATTTTGAGAAATGTCTCTTTTTTGTCCATATAATGGGGACCAGCAACATACTTCAAAATATCTTCTTTTGTGTTACACAGAAGAAAGAAGGTCAAACAGGTTTTGAATGACATGATGGTGAGTAAATGATGACAGTATGTTCATTTTTTTAAACCTTGTATCACTTAGTAAATTAGTATTGGTCTGTCAAGTTATAAGGGCATGACTTCACAGAGAGTCAGTTCTCTTTCTATCTCTCTTACTTTCTCTCTCTCAGTACCTTATGTTGTTGCCTATGTACGCTTTATAAAGGATGACCTTTTCAGTGCGCTGTTGTCTCCCAGCAGGGCTGATGAGTCTCAAGGGCTGGATGTATTGTTGGTTTGGGGCTCCAGGGTTCACCTGTCTGGGGCATCAGGGCCAGCGCCTCAGCACCCATCTGCCCTTATCCTGGATAACTGCTTTACTTTGCTCTGTCACATTTCCACTTCCACACACCATGGATTCCAGCCAAGCAAATTAATCCGATACTGTGGTGTGGGTCTTATTCAGCTCTGAGTCAGTGATTCAATAAATGTGAGTGCATAAGCTCAGGGAGCCGAAAGACGGCGGAGAAATTGAGTGATGAAGGAGAATCGAATGGGTGATTGACTGACAAGACTGATAATAGACTTACTGTGTAAGTGCTTAATTTTTTCATTTATACTCGGCTACAGGCCAGAATGCTGATGTGGATGTGATAACAGTTTCAAAAAGATGTATATCTTTTTTTTTTATAATATAATGTTAATGGAATAAAAGGCCACTTAAGTGTACTTAAATAGAGTATACACTTATTCTGGTGTGTTTACTAACATAGTAAAGCACATTTAAAGTACTTGATTATAATTTTACTGTTTTGTTATTCAATATTTCATTTAAAGTTAATAAATATTAAAGGGGTCCTATTTAGCTTTTTTTACAAAGTCTTGATTTTGTTTTGGGGGTGTACTAGAACTGGCTCTCATACTAGGTTGTTCGAAAAAAACACATTCTTTTTCACATATTTTACATTATTACAACACCTCTCTCCCCAGTCTGGCATGAACGGCTCGAATAGTTCCTGTATCAAATGAAGGCCCGCCTTCTGAAATACAAAATGTGCTGTGATTGGTTACCTGGGCCAGTGTGTGCTGTGATTGGCAGCAAGAAGAAGACCAACCTTGAAGAATGTATCCGGGCTCGAACACCTCTTAATAAACTCTATATTAATCCTCATCATAGGCTTGGACGATTTAAAAAATGAAACCAAGCAGCTTACGTCTTTCTATCTGACATGTATTTGCAAACGATTCATTTCGAGCATATGGGTGAGTCTCTGTCATGGTACAACATGACACCTTCACTTTCCAGCAGCACTGAACGGCTCTGGCAGGCAGGCAGGCATCACTGGCACCCGCTCCATCTCCATGACTTCACGCCACTCACCCGACCCTCGGTTTTTATTAAAACACAGCTGACAGCACTCCTTCCGAAATGAGCTGTCAATCTATTTGCTGTGGGGCCTTTGTACTGCAGGTCATGCTAATGAAGGGAGTGGACCTATATTTAGTTGTATCTGAACATGCAGTGTTGGGCAAGCTACTTGGAAAATGTAGTGAGCTAAGCTAACAGTTGCTCTTCATTCAATTAAGCTTCACTACACTAAAGCTACAGCCCTGGGAAATGTAGCAAACTAAGCTACAGCAACATGGCAAACATACTTTACTACATCTAAGCTAATTCCTTTTTATATTGAACCAACATCATACCAAGTCAATGCTCTCTCAGTAATGAATAAAACTGTCAGTTCATAATAGTTCAGGTTAATTGTTTATTCAATAACTGTTCCAAACCAATTTGTCTACAAAAATCAGTATCATGTACAGGGCCGGATTTACCTCATATTGTGACATAGGCAAAATACATTTTTGCTGTCGGTCAGAAACCTCCCATTGGTAGTTGGTATTGTGGCTTTATTGTATACAGATACATTTATATAAAGGGTAACACTTAACAAAAAGGTTCATTAGTTAACATTAGTTAACTAGTGTAGTTAACATGAACTAAGAATGAGCAATACTTCTGCAGCATTTATTAATCTTAATCAGTTATTGGCCATGACCCAAAAATAATTTTCAGGGTATTGTTTTGGCCACAATTATAATCTTAATCCGTCCCTACCCTAATTATTATATTTTGGCCCATCCTTCGTCCTGAAGATGCGGTTATATTTTTCGTTTCTTGAGATTCACCCAGTTAATTTGAATCCAAGTGTATATTTTCACAGTATAAATATATGCAGACTTTGCACCTCACATGTACTACTTATAAATCATGCACTTTTGGTCTCCTCCACCATTTCCATCTCAGTCTTGTTTTATTCATAATTGCACTAATGCATTGTTCTTGCAGCAGAAGCTAGAGAACAGCTTGTAGGTTCTTAGGCAAGCAGACTTGTATTTTTTGTATTACATTATCAACCAGAAATTATTTACTATTATTTACCAATTACATGTTTTGTTCCATTCCTGTGGCCTAAGGTGTTTGCGCAATAAACCTCCCACTCGGTTCTGCTCGGTTTCACAGTCTTCGGTCAAAATGTGCCACTAAAATCAATTTGGACTGCTGTTACACACTCCAGATGATACGCCGATCAATATATTGATCACAAGGGCGAAAGCAGGTGTTGTTTTCTGTGTAGACTCTTACATTTTTCTCCTGATAGACATCTCTTTCACAATGAGCACAGCAGGACACAGCTTCACAGGGGTGAACAGCCTCCATTCCCATCAGCAGAGGTGACATTAAGAAAATGGCATTGAACAGCTCTTGGACTCATTCATTGGCTTTGTAATTGTGCTTGGCCTGCTTCCATTAGGATCATGAATTGAATGTTTAGTGGCTCGTAGCTCCTCTTGAAAATGGCTAAACAAGATCATCAGCTAAACAAATGTATGGAATGACACCAAATATCACACAAAGCAAAGCAAAGAATAGCTCACCCAAAACAGGCACTACTCCCTTTATTCAATATCAAGTCGTTCCAACCCTGTGTGACTTGGTTACTTAAGTGGAACACAAAATAGTGCTGTGATTAGTTCATTTTATTTCTGTTCACTTTGTTATTTCTACTTGAGTAACAGGTGCATTTCCTTTTTGGAATGCGCCTTTATTCACTGCTATTCTTAGCAGGTATAAGAAGGTGCAATTGTGCACGGTGAGTTGGAAAGAGCGTCTCCGACTCGGTAAGCTCTGAGTCATCCTTCCACAGCTCTAACCCTGCTCTCCTGGCAAGCCCTGCACTCCCAAAAAACAGCTCCAGCACAGACTCAGTGGAGAGCACCTTTGATCCTGCTATGAATGTGCATTACCTAAACTCTCTTTGCACAAACAACAAAGACATGCACTCAGAAAATGCACCGGCTCTGCAGCCACAGCAGGCAGGAGAACCATTGAATGGAGATGTGAGGTTTTGTTTGATTTTATATTCCATTTGATGAGATCTTCTTTCAGAAGAGGGGTCTTGTACTTCATAGTCAGACCGAATGCACTCTCGCACTATCAAGTTTTTTTCAGGCTTGTGGCTGGTACAACTAGTAATCAAGATTTACTATTGTTCACACTTGGGTTTGGCTTGCTGGTATTGTTTTGCAATCAGATTCAATTAAGCTAATATTAATAAATGTTGTTAAAATTAATTTGTTGTTCATTTTAGCTCATGGCACCTAATGCATTAACAAATGCATTAGGTGCATTTTTAATTTTTAATTCTCACCTTCGTGTCGTTCCCAACCCATAGGACTTTTGTTACTCTTGTACTCTCCTTGTGAGGCCCTTCACTGTTTTCACTGGCGTCCCTTTCTGTCTGCAGTCTCAGAATCGCTGTGATGATCTTGGAAGCTGTTCTGGAGCGATTATTCCTCTCCATCCTCTTTCAGCCCTCCATCTTTTACTGTTCCCTTTATATGTTGACAACAGGCTTGACATGATAACACAGTTCCAGAAGTCGATAGCAACGTAATTTTTCACTAGTTTTGACACCACAGCTAACTCTGCTAATTAACATACTTCTTCATTTAAAGGGGTCATAGGATGCGACATGCACTTTTACAAGCTGTTTGAACTGAAATGTGTGTTGGCAGTGTGTGTACACAACCACCCTAAAAATCCACCCGGTGTTTTTTTTTAAAATCTCGTTAAATGTTTTCCCCTTTCTCAATTCGAGCCGATTCAGATGCCTGTCTGTGTGACGTCATACAGACAGGCCCCTCCCACAATAGTTTGACAGTAGTGTTTCAGCACAGACTGGACTGGTGTCTTAACTTAGACCCGCCCTGAGTGAGCTGTCATCAGTCCGCCATTTTTTCGACGCCGGAGCAGATGTGCATATGCCTCCGCGAGCTTGAGGTGTTTTGTTGTTGAATGTAATAATGAACATAGCAGTTGTCATTTACTCCCGACATCTGATCCGCTGAATTACTTTTGTGGATTACTTTTGTTTTTGAAGGGATTGCGCCCCCCCAACAAATAAAAATGAAAAAATAAAGAAAAAAACGAAACACAAAACAAAAAAAGATCTGCCAAAATGCGTCTATGTTCACGCGAATCATTTGTGATCCAGCTTCACCTAGAGAAGACGTGAGTATAAGGTTTTTTTAATGAATCTTTGCAAATCGCCTTTCCTAATAATGTGCTAATTAGCAAGTTTCACTATGAATGCGGCTAAAGTTTACCGTCTCTCAGAGAGCGGCTCGGAAGAGAGGGGCGGGGTCAGCAGAGCTCATTTGCATTTAAAGTGACATGCAATAAAACAGCTTGCTGTAGACAGAGCTGTTTTTGACAGGGTAAAAACGGTGTTGTTTTACACTACCATTGAGAAATTTTAACTAAACTATGTTTCAGACTTTTCATTAAGACCCTAAAGAATGATATCAACTTGTGGAAAATGGACATCTGATGACCCCCTTTAATATCAACATATATTAACTTGCCTTGCAGTATTTCTCCAGCATTTTGTATGTGAGTGAAGGTCACAACCAGGGTCCAAGAAGTGCATTCGAGTAGCATTTTGTGTTACCAATACTGTAGAAAGACTGATATTAGGTTTTTTTATTTTAGTATCGACAACTACTGAAGTACTGGTACTTCTGAAATCTCTAGATGATACGTTTATGAGTTCCCGACACACTTAATATCTGTGTCCGGCTCTTGCTTTTTAATCTTCTCAAGGGTGATGTGGACTTTACTGCTCATGTTCTTACTTCCTGTCGCTGCCTCTTTCACTCCCTCTCTCATCTATCATTGATTTCTCTTTCTTTTCTATCCCTTTGCTGTGTACTTAGCCCTCCTTTTTGCAGAGCACAGGTCTTTTTTTGTGCTCTCATGTTGTAAATGTTTAATCTCTCTTCTGGCATTCTTTACTCCTCTTGCTTTGTTTTGCCGTCTATTCCTGGAAAGGCGCATGCTGTGGGCGGCAAGGACTGAGTAGATTAACCATAGGAAGTGCATTTTGAGGTGTCACTCAAACTAATATTGACGAACAGTAAGGAGATGTATTACACATTAATGCTGAAAACACATACACTTAGATCTAAAGAAGCTTTTGTTCACAAATATACAGTACAAGCTCTGGAAAATGCAGATACAACTCTGCTGAGTGCTTCTTTGATGAGACCTAGTCAGATTTCATTAGATGTTACCTAATGATCCAATATTTTCCAAAGTAGTGTTGTGCAGTAGACAGAATTGAATTGAAAATGCCTTTTCAAATTCAATTTGAAGGTAGCAAACAGGATACATAACTGCACATCAAATTTGAAATGTGAGGAATTAGAATTAACATGATTTGAAATTCAAAGAAATGCATATACAGTAGCTGCAATTTTTAAGTAGACAATCTTTGAATGTTGGGTAACACTTTGTTTTAAGGACCAATTCTCACTATTAACTAGTTGCTCATTAGCATGCATATTACTAGCATTTTGGCTGTGTATTTTAGTACTTATTAAGCACATATTAATGCCTTATTCTGCATGAACATATTTTAGATCCCTTAATCCAACCCCATACCTAAACTTAACAACTACCTTACTATTAATAAGCAGCAAATGAAGAATGTATTGTTAATAGTTATAGTTAATAGTTAGTTAATAGTGAGAATTGGTCTCCAGACTAAAGTGTGACTGAATGGTGGAAGTGGTGTGAAAGTTTTGCCTTGAAACCTTGAAGTTTGAAAGTTTATGGACAGAAAGAAATATGGATGGATGGATGTTTAAACCAAGCAAATGTACTTCATTTTTTTAAAATATTTTATACCTTCTTGTCATTCCTGTCCTGGAATTCAAATATTCACATTTCAACTTCCCGTGGGACCTGACCAGTTCAATTCAATTCAATTCGATTCGATTCGATTCGATTCATGATATAAAATAGAGCCATTTCTTGAATTTTGTGCAACCCTGTTTTGAAAACTGTTAACATCATTAATCACAGTGAACAGCAGTAGCCACATTATCTAAGGTAAACATTAAAACATGTTGATATATTGATAATTATGGGAAATGCTTCTTGAGCAGCAAATCAGCATATTAGAATGATTTCTGGAGGATCATGTTACCCTGAAGACTGGAGTAATGGATGATGAAAATTTGACATAACAGGAATAAACTATATTTTAAAATATACTACAATAGAAAACTTTTATTTAGATTTTTATACTATTTCCAAACGGTCTTTTGAGCAGAATACTTCTTTCAAAAACATTATACTGACCCCAAGGTTTTGAACAGCAACGTAAATGCGGTCAGTTTTAGGGGTCATATGATGCTTTTTTAAAGATCATTATTTTGTGTATTTGGTGTAACAGAATATGTTGACATGCTTTAATGTTCAAAAAACACATTATTTTTCAAATACTGTACATTATTGTAGGTCCTCTATGCCCCGCCTCTCTCAAACGCTTCGTTTTCTACAAAGTCCCTCCTTCCGACAAGCGCAGTCTGCTCTGATTGGCCAGCTGACCCAGAGCATTGTGATTGGCCGAACACCACAAGCACACTTCGGAAATGTAACGCCCCTTACCATAAAATCGCAAGCTTCAGCTTTCAAAATAAATGTAAAGACATAGCCCAAAAGGGGAACAGAGTCCGTGTGACAGCCAGTGATGAAGCTGGTCATTGGTTTGCTGTACACAGCCACGGTTAAGACGCTGCCTCCACAGTGTGATCCCCTCTCTCTCTCTCTCTCTCTCTCTCTCACAACACATCGTCTCTCGTCCTCCTCTCGGAGCCTCTCTCTCTCTCTCCTCTCTCTCTCTCATCTCTCTCTCTCCTGGCGCACACCAAACCAAAAGCACCAGAACGCCTCTTACGAAGCGCTGCATTTGAACAGTCAATAGCAAATACTTAAACTAATAACAAAACAGTAGCTGATTCAGAAGCGCCAGATTGTCATAGCAAAGTCAGAATGACCTCCTCTCCTAGGTTCACGAAACGGTTGTCCATAAAATGCATTGCTGTTCTGTTGTAAGTAATCTTAAAGATTCCTAAATGCATCTACTTTCGGAAGGCCAAATAAAGTGCTTTTGCTTTCATACTGGAACACACAGCGTCTCCCTGACATGCTGCTTCACACTAACTGCGGTTACTGAAACCACACCTTCTTTCTTTGCGTGCACATTTGGGCCGCATTATGCAAATATTTCCACATAGTGAGGTAGATATGTGGGGGCGTGTTAGAACGAGACGTTTTAGGGGGCGTGGCAGAGTCTTAACTTTGATAAAGAATATCTCTTTGGTTTTGAGACTTTAGTCTTTGCAACTTCAGGGATCTTATCTATGCACAATCAGCTTGTAACACTCCAAAGAGAAAGGAAAACTTTAAATCGCATCATATGACCCTTTACTGGTCAATCTCTAGTAATGTTAGAATAATAAAAGATGATTGCAGGCTCAGGCTGTGAGTAGAGAATGTGGCTGGCTGAGTCTGCGCTCTAACACAGAGCTGAGATCTGGGAATTGACTCAAGAACAATGCCACAACCGTACACAAAACCGCTCGCAGGTGCTAAATATAGCGACGCAAGTGACAACGAGCAAGAGATCCGCCAAACAGAATGAATCACTGCAAAGCAGCAGTCTGTCTGGCGGGCAGGAATGGCTCCATACGACTGTGATCACATTAGCAGACCTGCTTATGACAACTGAGGGCACTGACTAACAACACGATAAGCATCATTTCTCTTTAATGATGGGAAATTGAAACTAGGGCTGGAAAATAGTGCACATCTGAGAACCAAAAAAGAGCTATATATATATGTATATCTATACTGTATATATGAAAGCTGAAAGCATGCCAGCAGCCTTTGCCTGTCGACTGTGTATTGTATTTGCACTGGAGGTTTTGTTTTTGATCTTTATTGACTCACAGTTTTCTATTTTTCATGCTCTCTTCGTGTGTTCATAAATAACAGTGCTTACCTGTTTTGCTCGGTCATCTCAGAGCTGCTGCAGTGATGTGTTTAACTGGACTGACTGACCATATGTGAGGCTAGAGGACTGTAATGGGGGAAAATAACAGGCTCTGCAATCATCTTTTGCTGCTGTTGTGGCTAAACTGCCCCTTTTCCTGCACTTCAAGAGCTGTAAGAAGCATGTAAACATGGTAGGTGCCTGTGTAAATGTTACTCAATCATATGAACGAATGGACTCTACTTTTTTTTTGTACTTTTAGTTTTCTTATACCGCATAAACTTGATCAGCTATCATTGGTCCAAAAAGAACAACAACAGTACAGTACAGACAAAAAGGAAACAGAAAAAGTATTAATTGTCAGAGATACATTTCTGATACATGCGATATTAAAAGGTTAGTCAAGTTAAAAGATCACAGTGGTTACATCTTGAAAGTATACAGAACAATAGCACAAACATTTATAAAATACATTACAATGAAAATGACAAATGGACTTTTCTACAAGTCACAGACAACATACATGATTACTCTTGTGTGCTTAATTGAATTGAGTACACTTCCGTTAATAAAAGTGTATTTTTAGAAACCTTTACTTAGGTAAGTGGCATAAAGGCCACTTAAGTGAACAGTTCATTTCATTCACTGTTTTGAACACACTTAAGAAAACTTTTAAAAGGTACTCTTTGTAATAATGTCAAATTAAACGTTTTACTTTTAAGTATTTTGATGTGTTGACTAACATTGAATCACATGTAAAATAATAATGAGAAGATTAAAAGTACTAATAATTTTAACTGTGTTTTGTTATTTGATATTACATTTTTTACAAGTTAATATTACTAAATTGCAACTTCATTACAAATGTGTAATTACTATATGAATACATGACATGTGTTTCAATAGAAATGACATTTAAAGTATATTTTTGTTTATTGTAAATTCTTATCAGTACATTCAGCAGTACACTTTATCCATATTTCAAAGTCAATAGAAGTAATTATGTAATTACATATAAAACATAAATGGGTCAAAAACACTCTAATGTTCTGCTAACTGCATTTAATATATTTAAACTACAATACTTTTTCATTTAATTCTTACTGACCAACATGCAATTAGTGTCAGAAAGCATTACATTCAGTTCACACTCAAGTATATTCTTTTAAAGTATATTACTTATAAGCACTCTTTTTAAAAGTATGCAGAAGTATAATTTTTTCAAAAAGTTTTTTTTTTAGGAGAGAACTAAACTGTAAGACATTTAGCTGAATTCCACTGCAAAGTGTACATACTGTCGCTGTGGGAAACTATTAAGTATTTGATTATGAAAACTTTATTAGTGTCACTGACCAGAGCATGACAGCAACACTAGATCAGCCATTGGCGTCAGATTACAGTTCAGTGTAGTGGCGGCCATTTTTTCCCCCGCTCCCTGTTGCAAAGCCACGTTTTCAAGGTTCTTTTGAAATGGTCCTTGAATCAGTGATTCTACTACAAAAGGCTCGGCGGCACTGAGTAAATGACTGTAGAGAAGTTGTTGAGGAAGTCTTTGATGGTCGGCTGACATTGAGTGATGTCAAGTGCACTCTAGCGCACCTCAAAAGACTCACAGTTTTGGGTTTCTGTTGATTTTGTGCACACACTACACACTTAATTTTGGTCTAGGTAACTATAGCTTATATGTTCTCTTTTGGCACCAAGTTGGAACTAAATATGATGTTTTCGGACACTTAGGGCCAGACTGACTAACAGCTTGCGCCAGTGCAAACCGTCTTTTGGTGTTAAAATAGTACTGTCAGCATTTACTAAAGACGCGCAGTGAAGAATTTGTGCTGAAAAGGTGTGGACAGTTATTTTTCTGTGTTCTTTAATTTGTCAGCATTTGTCAGCGTTGCGTTTGTCAGCATTGTGAGTAAATTCATGTCGCAGAAAGTTTCCACTCCATCGGCGCTGTTTTGGAATTGGCGCTTCACTAGGCATCGGCGCTTAACTTGCCCTGTTTTAGTAAATACTGGCCCTTAATTGCAGTCAGTCTTAGTTTTTAAGTCAGGTGACTGGGGAGAGACCTGGGAGTCAACCATCCATGAGAACTGCAAGCACAGGCCTGTTAATTCTTCTGTCTGTTTCAGGCCATGAATATTCGAAGATCATTTTTCAAAAGAAGAAAAACAACTACAGGGGTTGAACAAAATAATGTGAACACCCTTATTATAGAGGTTCATATGTGCATAGGCGTAATTTGCGCGGTGCGGACGGGTGGGACATGTCCCCACCGATCCCTTTTTGCCATGGTCGCGATCTGTCCCTACCACTTTTTAAGAGTAATTTAAAAATATATTGCTGAAGTAGGCTATGTATTAAAAGGTAAAACAAGATCACAAATCATTCTTCATATCTAATTCGCGTGATAAAAAAAAAGAAATTGACTCCGTCTATGCAATGCAGAACTCGTGGCAGTGCATAACTATGTGATTTGCGCTGTCGCACTTTCGCTAATGTCCTTAGGCTATAACATTTTATTTTACAAAAGTGGAGAGCTTCCTTATATGCTACATTTAGGCCGCTGCCCTCGACTAAAGTTTTTCTAGTCCCAACTAGTCGCCACTTTATATTAAATGACTTAATATACTAAATATTAGTTATTAATGCGGTTCCTTTATAGCCCATACTCTATAGACTATCGGCAGACGTATTTAGGCTAGAGCCTATTCCTCGCTCCAAGCTCCTGGCCGTAAAGCAATTGTCCTCAATAGCACTTCGCAAAGTGATTTATGAACCGTTCGGGGAAAAAAGACATTTTCATTATTTATTCTCTAAACTATGCTTTCTGTATTTCATGACGGGTTCAAAGCTGAGGGTTGCCGAATGCCGACCCACAGGACGTGCATTTAATAGAAATGCCACTTTCATACGGATGCATCCCACATTAGAAGATTACAAAATCTAAGTAGTCCCGGAGTTTTCCTTATCTTTTTTTATGTTTTCATATAAAGTATTATATGCCTATTTTTGTTATATTTCCTATTATGCAGAATGTGCCTCAGCAAAATGACGCGTATATGTGATGGTTTTCACGCTTTAACGTCAAGTAAAGGCTGCTTAGTTAAACGAGGTTTCTCAGTTAAATTTCGAGTTAAAAAGTCATAATTGAGAGATATAAACTGGCAATTCTGAGAAATAAAGTCAGAATTGCGTGATATAAACTCGCAATTGCGAGACATAAAGAGAAAAAAAGTCAGAATTGCGAGTTATAAACTCACAATTCTGTGGAAAGTCAAGAATTCTTGACTTATATCACGCAATTCTGACGTTATAACTCGCAATTGCAAGTTTTTATCTCGCAATTCTATGAAAAAAAGGTCAGAATTGTGAGATAAAAACTCGCAATTACCTCTTTTATTTTTTATTCAGTGGCGGAAACGGCTTCCATAACCTTATTCTATGGATTTTTTTTTTTTTTTTTGATTCCTCAGTGTTTGCTAAACGTTCTGTAATTTATTAGTCATTATATAGCCTAATACAGTGTGTAGGCCTATGCCATGCCTCATCTTATTCGTTTTTGTTAATAACGTTTTGTAAGCTAGTTTGTCATTGAATAGTGTTTTATTGCTGTTGTGCATTTTAATTAAAAATATTGAATCCATCTTTTTTTTTTTAGTCTTAAAACGTGAAAGGTGTATAGATGTAAGCAAAACAGACGATTATCTTTTCTTGTAAAACGTGACACCAAGATTGAATTCGAAAGTGAAAGCATCCGAAGACTGGCTTATAACATAGCAAAAGAGGGACTCCCGTTCACAAAATTCAAATCACGAATAATACTACTGATGAAAAAGAACGGGTTGAATGTTAACTACTTTCGTTTCCATATAACTATAAACTACGATAAAAGTTCATCAGCTGTGCATTGATTAACAGCATGTTGTAGCGCAAAAAAAAAAAAAAAAAACCTGCTTTCCGTTTAGAGGCAGTCCAACTGGATACAGTATGAAATAGCAATCGAGCGTACCACAATGGGAAGAATGAGCCTGGAGCCCTGAATTGGTCTCGCTCGTGATCTGCTCTCGTCAATTAGATCTTCTGACCCGCCCTCCCGGCGCACCATGCGTTACAAAATTCCTCTGGCTCCGTCGGTCCTGGTGCCATACCCGTTTACACATCGATGTATTTTTGAAAAGCAAAAATTAAGTTTGTTCAACTCTAAACCCAGTCCCCAAGTAAATTAAGTTATTAAATAAAAAACTAGCAAAACGAGTTGCGCGGTGTCCCCACCACTTTTCAAAGCAAAGTTACGCCACTGCATATGTGTGCAATCTACAGAGAAAAACAAACATTGCGATTATCTTTTCATTGTCTATATTCTCTGGGTTGTATTCCAGTGTAATACAAGTTGTGTTCAGCAGTCTTTAGTACAAGCTCTGGGTGAAATGTGTGAATTGTCAGATTTCCAAAAAAGACAAATCATGGAAGCCATTTAGCATGAGTGTCTGTATAACAGCCCAATTGTTTGGTGTTTTAGGAACAGCAGTCTTTACGATTATGACTGTGTCCATAAAGCATGGCAAGACTTCATCAGCAAAGAAGTGGACAAAAAATTAAAATGAACAAATACGGATTGTTGTGCACTAAGAAGGTTTTGTCCAAACAACACAGAACTACTGCTGCGAAGTGACATCCAACCTCAATATCCACCTTATAGACCCCGTTTCCACAAAAACAACCACAGAGAACTTCAAAGACACCAGTGCTAAAATGTGAAAAATATGGTGTCATGATCATAAAACCTGGACAGTTTGTGCACCAAGATGAACCTCATCATCTGCCCTGGCAGCTCAGTCACCTGACCTGAATATTATCAAACACCTGTGGACAGTTTTGGAGAGAAGAGTGGAAAGCATATTTTGGGCTCTTCAATTATAGCACCTGCCGCAGTATTTCAGTTACTAAAAACAGTGGGATATGCAAAATGCTTAAAGTAAAAACCGCTTGTATAAGTGATTTTAAAAGATCAAATTCAGTGTAGTCCTTATTGATGATGCATACTATATACAAGAAAGCAGATGAGGCCAGAATATGAATGCAGAATGCAAAATATCATGTACTGCAGTGTCTGCAGTGACTCAAATCATCACAACAACATGCAGATGTTGTTTTGCCAAAGTTCCTTAAATGCTGATGGTCTCTGTGTTTTATTTCCAATCATTTTTTTTGGTACATCACAGAATATGAACGCAATGCATTAAATTGCATGTATTGCAGTGTCTGTTATGACTCAAAACATCCCAACAGCATGCAGATGTTGCTTTGCCGAAGTTCCTTCAATGCTGATGGTCTCTGTGTTTTATTTCCAATCATTTTTTTTGGTACATCACTCTCTCATAACACCTTCATCCTCTTTTCTCGTTCCCCTACAAGGGAAGCGTGCAAAATAACTGATGGATTGGATTTAGAAAATGAAGACAGTTTGTTGTGAATACACCTTCCTTGTTTATCATAAATTGATGCGGATGCTTGTCGGCAGCTGTAGTTCATGTTTACTGGCTGGTCACGCTTGTGTAACGTGGCACTTTGTCCCGATTGAGAACATATCGCTGGCTCAAGATCTACATTACTCACTGATGTTAATGAATCATTTAGGGTAGGCATGCAATTGCTAACAAATATCAATTCAATGTGTGTTTCACATCCTGGGAGCCGGTGGTCATTGATCCATGGTCATATACACAGATGCCACAGGAGTGAGTCAGCCAATGTGATTGCTCAGTTACACAAACTACATATATTTTGTTAGGTCGACCCATGTGGAAAACAGGTTAAAAAAAACTGTTTTTTAAAAACAGTGCGTGCAGATAATATATGGTAACACTTTAGTTTAGGGACCTATTCTCACTAATAACTAGTTGCTTGTTAGCATGCATATTACTAGCATACTGGCTGTTTATTAGCTCTTATAAAGCACATATTAATGCCTTATTCTGCATGACCATATTTAAGATCCCTTAATCCAACCCCATACTTAGATTTAACAGCTACCTTACTAACTAATAATAAGCCAGCAAATTAAGAGTTAGTTGTAGTTAATAGTTAGTTAATAGTGAGAATTGGTTCCCGAACTAAAGTGTGACCTTACATATATAAGTAGTAAAGAATAAAAGTACACTTAAGGTACTAGAGTAGACTTTCATGACTATATTTCTTAACACACTTAAGTAGACTTTTAAAAAGAGCACTTTGTAATAATGTCAATTTAAAAGCTTTACTTTAAAGTACCATTTAAATCAGTTTTAAGCTTTTGTCAGTGTCTTTTAAAGACATATACAGTGTGTACGGAAAGTATTCAGCCCCCCTTAAAATTTTCACTCTTAACAAAATTGCAGCCATTTGCTAAAATCATTCAAGTCAAGTTTTTTTCCTCATTAATGTACACCCACCGCACCCCATATGGACAGAAAAACACAGAATTTTTGACATTTTTACAGATTTATTAAAAAAGAAAAACTGAAATATAACATGGTCCTAAGTATTTCAGACCCTTTGCTGTGACACTCATAAATTTAACTCAGGTGCTGTCCATTTCTTCTGACCATCCTTGAGATGGTTCTACACCTTCATTTGAGTCCAGCTGTTTTTGATTATACTGATTGGACTTGATTTGGGAAAGCCACACACCTGTCTATATAAGAACTTACAGCTCACAGTGCATGTCAGAGAAAATGAGAATCATGAGGTCAAAGGAAATGCCTGAAGAGCTCAGAGACAGAATTGTGGCAAGGCACAGGTCTGGGCAAGGTTAAAAAAAAATTTCTGCTGCACTTAAAGTACCTAAGAGCACAGTGGCCTCCATAATCATTAAACGGAAGACGTTTGGGACGACCAGAACCCTTCCTAGAGCTGGCCGTCCGGCCAACTGAGCTATCGGGGGAGAAGAGCCTTGTGAGAGAGGTAAAGAAGAACCCAAAGATCATGTTTTTTTTCTGGCTGAGCTCCAGAGAAGCAGTCGGGAGATGGGAGAAAGTTGTAGAAAGTCAACCATCACTGTAGCCCTCCACCAGTCAGGCTTTATGGCAGAGTGGCCCGACGGAAGCCTCTCCTCGTGCAAGACACATGAAAGCCGCATGGAGGACTCAAGATGGTGAGAAATAAGATTCTCTGGTCTGATGAGACCAAGATAGAACTATTTGTCCTTAATTCTAAGCGGTATGTATGGAAAAAACCAGGCACTGCTCATCACCTGTCCAATACAGTCCCAACAGTGAAGCATGGTGGTGCAGCATCATGCTGTGGGGGTGTTTTACAGCTGCAGGGACAGGACGACTGGTTTCAATCGAGGGAAAGATGAATGCGGCCATGTACAGGGATATCCTGGACGAAAACCGTCTCCAGAGTGCTCAGGACATCAGACTGGGCCGAAGGTTTACCTTCAAACAAGACAATTACCCTAAGCACACAGCAAAAATAACGAAGGAGTGGCTTCACAAAAACTCTGTGACTTTTCTTGAATGGCCCAGCCAGAGCCCTGACTTAAACCCAATTGAGCATCTCTGGAGAGACCTAAAAATGGCTGTCCACCAACATTTACCATCCAACCTGACAGAACTGGAGAGGATCTGAAATGGCAGAGGATCCCCAAATCCAGGTGTAAAAAACGTGTTGCATCTTTCCCAAAAAAACTCATGGCTGTATTAGATCAAAAGGGTGCTTTACTAAAATACTGAGCAAAGGGTCTGAATTACTTAGGACCATGCGATATTTCAGTTTTCTTTTTTAATAAATCTGCAAAAATGTCAACAATTCTTTGTTTTTCTGTCAATATGGGTTGCTGTGTGTACTTTAATGACGGAAAAAAATGTACTTAAATGATTTTAGCAAGTGGCTGCAATATAACAAAGAGTGACAAATTAAGGGGGTCTGAATACTTTCCGTACCCACGGACATAATGTAAGGTTGACTAACATACTTCAGCACATTAAAAATTACTTGTTATAGTTATCATTATCATTACTGTTATTATCCGTTGCAGTGGATGCTTATATAGTTATTGTTATAGTTATCATCTGTTGGTGTGTATGCTAATATAGTTTTTGTTATCGTCCATTGGTGTGGATGCTAATATAGTTATTGTCATCGTTACAACAAATAGGGATGTAGAATATGGCCATGCAGAATATGTGCTTTATATGTACTAATAAACAGCCGATATGTTAATAATAGGCATGCTTATAAGCAACTAGTTAATAGTGACAAAGAATTGAATAGAATTGACATTAAAATAGATTTTAGTTCACCATAAATGCTTGTCAGTACATTCAGCAGTACACTATGACCATATTTCAAGGATAGTAGAAGCAATTATGAAATTAAGAAAATTAAGTCCTACTTTAATGGGTCATAAAAGCACTCTAAGGTTCAGGTAATTGCATTTAATATAAATTTTAACTATAATACATTTTCATTTAATTGCAATCATTGTGGAATTTTACATTAAGTTTACACTTAAGTATACTCTTTTAAAATAATATAATTTCCATTATAAGTACTCTTTTTAAAAGTATTCTATTGTACTTCTTTTCCCACAAAAGGGTTTTTTTAAGGTCTGGTGATACTGGCTATGATTCTAATAGTTTCAATTCTCACAATGAGGGATTGTCATACCGCAAATCTGGGTTATAGTAGGCTATCGATTTCAGAGATATGAACAGGCACAGAGTTGGAGAAGATGTTATTTTTTATCTCACTGGCTGACAGTACATGTAAATATGACTGGAACTGACTTTGACCTCGTTTCAAAAATAACATCCTGTACTCAGTGCTTTTACACACAAGAGACCGATGACTCAGACGATGCTGAATCATTTGTGACATTTTCAAAAAAAACACCCTGTTTCTGTAACCAGATTTGGAAAAATAGCCAGTAGAATAAGCTTGGATTACTGTCGTTGAGTTTCTGAAAATAATTTCTAGCATATTAGAAGAATATACAGATATTCGATTAGGACTTCCATGCTTTCATGCTGGTTATTTTAGAAGTCACTTTTCATTCTGAGGAAGTACAGTGAGTTTTATGGCTTAAGCTGCAGAGCTTCATTTGTAACAGATCTATCCAGTGCTAAACGCTGATGCAGCGCTATGATGCTTTGCAGAAGCTTTGAGTTACAGTACTGTGTGAGGTAGTGAGGACAAAGCCAAATAGACAGTATTATTCCTAAACACCATAAGAACTAAAGATAATGTGAGGAAAGTTTGTCAAACGTTGATCTGTTTCTGCCTGTGTGTGGGGCACGTGCCTCTCTGCATATCCTTGTGCGAAGTTTATTTTTAACAGTTCCCTGATCCTTTCTGTCTGATCTGAACAGTTTCTGTGGTGAATTTCAGCTCTGAACGTTTCGCGAATTTGTCACGATGTAAAGCAGCTTTGCAAAAATTGAAAATGGAGGAAATGATCATAAACCCTTCTAACATTATAAGAAGACCTTATGGAAAGAAAATCTTGTAATCAAAATGACTTGAGAGAGAATAACTTCAATGTAAATGCTTCTGCTGTACAACAGATGTAAGACATATGAAAGACAGCAATGTTGCTTGCTGCAATAAATGTGAACAGGTTAGTGTTGACCCTAATTTAGTTATTGTTATAGTTACGTCCATTGGTGTTATGGGTGCAACAGATCACAAAACTCACGGTTTGGATCATATTACGGATTACGAGTCACGGATCGGATCATTTTTTTTGGATCAGCAAAAAAAAAAAAAAATGGGGGAGGGGGAACAAATTCAACTTTGCTTTCCATTTACTTTTTATCGTACTCATGTAGTTAAAGTTATCATCCATTAATGTGGAAGCTAATATAGTTATGGTTATATTTATTGTCAAGGGTGTGGACGCAAATTTAGTTATCATTATAGATATTGTCCGTTGGTGTAGATGCTAATATAGTTGCTATTATTATAGTTATGCTCCATTGATGTGGATGCTAATATAGATATTGTTATAGTTATCGTCAATTGGTGTGGATGCTAATATAGTTATCGTTATAATTATCATTGTTGAGGTAGCTGTAATGGTATTATTGAGTATAGTTATAGTCAGTTGGTGTAGAGGATGCTGATATAGTTATTGTTTTTGGTGTGATAGTTATTGTTGGTAGTAATAGTTATTGTATATGGCCGTCAGCTCTGAGTGAAAAGAAAGAAACCTTCTAGCAACCAAACAGAACAACCTGGTAACCACATGACACACTAAAAACCACTCAGAAACTAAGGGTGCTCCGATTAATCGGCTACCGATCACTATCGGCCGATAATCGCTTTGCGATGATTGATCGGCGGTCTCAAAAAAACGATCTCAAGCTGATGACGCTGCCGTGAGAGGTTTGGCTCGACATGCAGCGGCACCGTCTCAGTCTCTGTCCGGCGCGGGTGAAATAAGCTGAAGGTGAGGTTGGTTTGGGGGTAGGTTTTGTGGGCCCCTTGCGACAATTCATTTTTCTTAATTAAATAACTTATAAAGTAATTTGAAAACCTTGTGTGAGACGTAATTTCACAAACAGTGTGAGTGAATCACCTCGTGCGCTCTCTTTTTCTCTATTAAAATACGCAAGTGCCTTCAAATCACCACATCGCTTCTGTCTATAAGCGAGCTGCACGCTGCACAGTTGACACAGGCATTGTCACTTGCACAATCGAGGCAGTGTCACATTGTCACTAAAGTTTATAAATTGCATTACTTTTAAATTCTTGCCAGTGTTTAAACCATTCAGCACTCGCGCACTGTTCTGGAGACCGTGCGCTCATGCACACTCGCAGCGCACACACATAATGCCAGGTTCCCATTACTCTGTTTGTAGTGCGATGTGGTGCAAATTTTTTCCGCGCTCATGTTAACAGATTAATAAAGCGTGCACACTGCACAAAGTTGCTGTCCGGCAGTGCGTTCCAGTAACAGTGCAGAGATCGTTTCCCGCACTGAGTCTATATTTGCTGCGCTGCAAGCGCTGAATTAAAGTAACAGCGCATTGTTTGCAGTAAATATGAACATGGATTGACACGAAAATGTAGAAATTACACCATAAATGCATATTATTAAAGTCTACTGTATTTCACAGTCAACACATATGGCTTTTTTGACTAGGTTTAAAGGAAAAGAGAACTTTGATAAACAAGGCCGCAGTGATGGAAAGAGTGCTGAAAAAATATACTCAAGTAAAAGTAACATTACCTTCCAAAAAATGTAGTGTGAATAGAGTAAAAATACTTGTCCAAAAATCTACTTGAGTAAGAGTAAAAGAGTAGCCTATTTAAAAGCACTCATGAGTATTGAGTAGTGAGTACTGAGCTGTGGATTCTACCCCCTCATAATAAACGCTGAACACCGCAATTGATACATTTGAAAAATGTTGTACCTTCTGTAATTCACATTATCTTGTTTGTCATAAAGAATGAAGAATATCTTTCATCCAGCAGTTTTAATTTTGACTGCCAACTCTTAAAAATACATCAAAAAAAATACAAAAAAAAATACATTAATACATCACGGAAACAGTATTCAGTTGAAGAAAGGATGAAAGTTATTCTCAGTACAAATCATCCCCATTTAAATCCATAAAGTTTGAAAAATTTTTTTTTTAAATTATGTGTAAGGCCACTGAGACAGCATGCTGTTGTTGCACATAAAATATTAATGTTTAGAACTGTGCAAATACAAACACCATTAAAAACTCAGTTCAGCATCACACACTATGATATGGGTTAAAATGAAAGCCCATTTCTCTCCAAAACCGTGCCAGTTTTAGCGTTTTGCAATAAAGAAATAAAGAATAACTAAACTTGATCATTTATGTTACAATTTTAACAAATGCACATTGTTCTAGAAGGATGGCATCATGCCATACCTTTTACACATTTACTCGAATTGTTATGCTGATATTTGCAATTTGTAAGGAAAAATGCATTAAATAGCGAAGTATTTCTGGGGAAACTTTTTCAAAGGAAAACACACACACACAAACACAAAACACACACACACATGTCTCTTTGCTGAGCTCGGTGAATCAGCAGCATCCAAAACTGAATGGAACAAAAAGAGTTGAACTTGAAAATTGTTTATGCGCGAGTGCACTTGCTAATTGAAGGCGGATTGTATAAAATTTATTATTTTTTTAAATCAGATGGCACAGATGCAGTATATTAACGCCACGGGTCATCAATAAGGTGCAGATTGGTCCTCAATTTGTGTTTCCAACACACTTTTTCACAGCACGCATCACACGCTCAAACTCATCAAAAGTAAACAAGTTCAACAAGCAACAACGACTTAACCAAGTGTTTGTTTTTCTTTTTTATTGTTTTTTCCTTTTTTTGTTTTTTTTTACGCAGAAAGCAGCGAGGGGGGGGAGCGGAGAGAGCCGAGGAGTCTCATAAGTGAGTGGGAATTTACTGAACGTGGCACTTGCGGGAGTTAACACTATGCAATACCCGCAACCTCACACCAATTTTCAGGCCGTCTAGATAGGCAAGCATAGCCTATTTACAAATCATTTAGTAAGCAGAAATCCGCAATTTACCGTAACATATTAAGTTAGAGGAAGATGCGACTGAATTGATGCTTGAAGAATGCGCTTCCAGCAGCCATGATAAACAGTTGGCGGTTAAAGTTTTCTATGCACAATTTGATTTGATGAAAGTCACGAGACCTAGGCCTATTACTATCTATCCAATCACGTTGATGGATAAAAATTTAATTAAAATAAGCATGTAACGACCACAAACGGAGGAAAATAGCGGAGTAAAAGTACCGATACATCACTTAAAATGTACTCAAGTAAAAGTAAAATACACAATTTTTAAACTACTCAAAAAAAAAAAAAAATTTACAATTACTGATAAAAACTACTTAATTACTGTAACGTGAGTATTTGTAATTCGTTACTTCACACCCCTGCAAGGCAGTAACAGATGGCACTCATGGAGGTAGGAAAACAAAGTTCTTTATTAACCGAAGGATTGCTTGTAATAAAGATTTCAATGCAAAAGGAAAGGCAGTAGAGCTGATTATTTCTGTCAATGGTAAGTTTGTGATAACATAAGAAAAGTAGTTTAACTGTTTTGCCACTTGCTTGAGCAACTTAATATAAAAATCTACAAGCAAATGCAAAAGTAAAAAGCATTTAATAATGTGTTGCTTATATTTATTGTGTTTAAACACATCTGTGAAAGATTGTATTACTGTACTGTGTAAAAAAAGAATTGCAATGTTGAAAAATAATTTTCAATGACAATGTTTGGATTTGAAATCAAAATAATGGATACATGTTGTGTTTGTGGTAAACAGCCACGGATCAGTAGCAGACTCCTGTGTGAAAGTACAGTCCGTGCTGCTTCCCCTCTCATAAGAGTCACTTAAGAGGGAAATTCCCCCCCATTTTCAAAAATGAAATTCAGGCCCTGAATAAATGTCTAAAAATCCTGATTGAAGTATCACTATAAATAGTTACAAATGATAAAAAGAAGGCTTTAAAAAGATCGGTATCGTGATCGGTATCGGCAGATACTGCTTTCTGTGATCGGCGATCGGCCTCAAAAATCTTGATCGGAGCACCCCTACAGAAAACCATAAAAACTGTTAGCAATCACCCATGACACCCCAGCATGCTAGAAACCACCTACAGCATCCTAATGGTGGTGAGTTTTGCACAGTCAAGCAGCACTCACAATTGCTTCAAAGAACATATAGATCCATTTATATAATACAGTTTTATATCTGATTTGTTATCACTGTCGAAGGCTGCTGAGGGCAGTAAATGTTTCATTCTTCCTCAAAAATACTGAAAGAATCATTAATAAACTGGAAGTGGGACCAGATTTTTTGTTTTTTACTGATACCGATTGCTAGGTTGGACCACACTGGCTGATAACGATAAATCAACCAATATTTTTTTAAATGGATACTGAACGAAAACTAAAATAGGCTAGTGCTTTACTATTTTTTTTTTAAAACCCTACTGAACCATATACTTTGTAAATGAATAAAAATAGTAATATTGATTATATTGATCATTAAAGTTAGTTTATAGTTGATTAAATAATGTTAAAAAAAGAAACTTTAGAGTTTAAAAATGTATTAGTAAACGTTGAAATTAACACACTCTAACAAGTAACAATACTTATACAGCTTTCATTAATCTTAATGATACAAATTGACTCTTATTGTAAAGTGTTACCATTTCATATAAATCCAAACAGTCATGCCTTTTAGATGGCCATCTTTATCTACACAAAGGCCATAGCATTGAAATTACATACATATGGATATTGTATGTATACTCTCACACTTTATTTGCTTCTATTTTAGAACACATGATGATTATCTAATCCCCCCCCCAAAAAAAAACAATCACCTGGGCAAAAGCCCAGATCGAATCTAGGAGAACTCGCATCGCTGATACACACCGGATGCGTTTTATTCAATTCAAGTGGCGGTCTAAAACAGTTGATTTAATCACCAAACAGGCAAAAGTTTACTTAAAGAATGAACAAAGTGGCATAGTTGAGTTTGAAGTTCGGCATTTAAAAAGCTAAGTAAACAGAAAAAGAATGTGCAAACCATATTATTTCTCTCTAAATGAAGCCGAAAGACAAACGTTTCGCTGAAAAATGCACAATACATGATTTTACAGCATAGGGTGAAGTCATTATGTACATAAATATCTATTTGGGACAAACATAATGCAATTTAATGCAAAACTGTATGAATGGCACTCTGTGGCGTGGCAGGAGTTTCTGTCGGCTGCGTTTAAATCCGCGTCTGAAGTTTCCCGCTCTATTCAGCGTGCAGCACTCGCAGCCTCCGGGTCAAAACAAGAACAACAAATAGCTGTCAGTGCTTTCCACCTCTAGAGGCCGCTCTCGCACTGTATAATGACAGCAGACCCTTCTCAGCCACTCCAGCAACGGACGCAACCCGGAAAAACTATCGGCATGGATTTTTGCTGAAAGCCGATAGTTCCAGCAATCAACTATTGGTGCTGATTAATCGGCAAAACCAACCAATCTGTCGACCTCTACTAAATTCCTTACGATTCCCAACTCTAGTGCTGTGAGCTTTGGAAAACTGATGAGAGCAGCACTCTGAGGGGTGTGCGGTGCGAGGGGACGGGGAGTAATACGGGTCTGGCACATGCCCACACTCTCCTCACTGTAGAGGTGCAACGTGTACACACTAAAATGGAGCCTCCTCCTGGAACATGTTCAAAAACAATGGGAACAACAGCTCACTCCCAAACACACTCTCAAATACATACTCGCACGTGCTAAATCCTGGCAAATGCGTCCACGACCGGTTGACATATGTGCCGAGAGACAGTGCTGCCAAAAATCCATTTCATTTCATAACCCTCTCTTTCTCATTCCTTACTAAATCTCATCTGATTACGGCTCACTTCCTGTAACTTGACACCTTTTTTCATACATTGAGTGTATCGCATTCAATATGAGGAAAAATTATATGATGAATTATTGGTTTCTACAGCAAACATCAATGTCATTAGACGTGTTGGCAGGCGCTTTTGCCTGAGCGTATGTCAAGATGGTGTAGCCCAGAAACATGAGCGAATGTTCAACCGCCCACGGCAGTAATGACTAGCGCGGTGCTTGCACTTCCTACAACGTGCACAGATGGATGATTCGCCCTCCCCCTTCTTTAATTAACCCTGAAGTAATTATCCGCTATTTCTCAGTCGTATCTTGTGAAGTCCCTATCGCCACCCTTTCCCGCCCACAACCTGCACTCCATCACACACGCCCGAAAGGTTACCCAAACACCGGCTGATATTTAGTTACTGACCACTGTGCTGCAAAAGGTTGCTCAATGGTACGGTTTATATCAGTGCAGCAACAAGATTTGCACTCTTCAAATGCCAGATCAGCTGTTGCTCTTAATGGCAACCATGCTTGTTGATTGAACACTATTTCAATTATATAACGAAGATGTCTAATTTGGACATAATGTTCCCTCTAATGGTGCACTCTCAGAATAAAAAGGTACAAAGCTGTCACTCCGGTGGTATCTTTTCAAAAGGTACACTTTTTTACCTAAAGGGTCCATATTGGTCTCTTAAAGGTACATATTTGTGCCTAAAGTTTACATATTAGTACCTAAATGGTACTAGTACTTTGTGAGAGAGTACCGCCACAGTAACAGCGTTTGTACCTTTTTTCTGAGAGTGTATGATTTAGTGAAGTTACATATGGTCACCCTTAGTTAGAGATCAATACACTAGCCAATATTTGTGCTTTTTTAAAGATTTATGTTGATTTAAGATTATTGTTATAGGCTGGTAACATGAGGACTGAACAGTGGTCTTTCTTTCTAGGCTTAGTTCCTGAAATTTGTGAATTTTGAGTAAATATTTGTAAATTCTGTGTAAATATAGTATAACATATTTTACTTTTATGTCAACAATTTGGTGTACATTTTATTTACTGTTATTGATTCATATTTATTTTGATTAAATTCAATATTAGATTTTTAATATATATGTTTTGAATTTCAAAATATGGGGTTCATAAGATTTTTTCAAAATTAATATTTTTAAAAGTGACAATAAAGTCATTTACATTGTTACAAAAAATTTAATTCATCAAAGTATCCTGAAAATGACCGGATCGGGGCCGTTTTTTAGCTGATCGGTATCGACTCTCCTAGCCCAATCCTTATTTTATGTCAATTGTCATGCCGGTGTCGTGCAGTAGAGGTGTCAGTTTTCTTTTTTCATTAGATTTGCCAACCGGCATTAAATGAAAAAGAAGACACTCAAATGTGCGCGAAGAAGAAATGTTTGTGCGTGATGAAGTCTATGAGGTCCTATGAGGTCACACACATTTGAGTTTCCATGTTCAATGTATTTGTTGCACACTTTTGTAACAATCACTCATTCATTTATCGTTTACTTTTATCTGCCGTCAGACTATCTGAGACATCACTGTCATAGCGCATTGCTGTCGGTTTTCTGATTTGACTGACAGACTGACATTCTGATGCCGCAAGCTTCATGCTTTCTAACCTTAACCTTTATTTGGAACTGGAACAAAGATGGCGGC
The DNA here is from genome assembly GCA_018155175.1 of Sinocyclocheilus anophthalmus. Classification (NCBI taxonomy): domain Eukaryota; kingdom Metazoa; phylum Chordata; class Actinopteri; order Cypriniformes; family Cyprinidae; genus Sinocyclocheilus; species Sinocyclocheilus anophthalmus. The sequence goes on from JADLZN010006766.1 coordinate 630,245, forward strand.
GCACATGGCAGCCACTGTGCTTGGCTCTCCAGATGTTTTAGTGTTTTTGTTAGTTTTTCCTGTTTTTTGTTTCTCAAACACGATCAGTTTTACCAGGGATAAACTGCTGAACATTCAGCAAAACATACCACAAAATCTTCTACCAGTTTACCGGACGTTTTGCTGAACATTGTAGTTGGCGGAGCAGCGGCGCTGATCAAACACTTCAGGACGCGCAGAAGGGGGAAGCGAGCCGGCGCGCTCGTGAAGCTCAGACTGTGTGGATTTCGAACGCCGCTGCCTAGCATCCATCTGGAAAATCTCCGCTCTTTAACCAACAAAACGGACAAACTCCTGCTCTCCCAGACAAATAAGGATTTTTCAAACTCTGCTGCTCTGTGTTTCACGGAAACCTGACTGAATGACGCCATTTCGGACGCTACATCTGCTGGGTTTTCAGCTGTTTAGTGCAGATCAACGGGAAAATCACGTGGCAGCGGGACATGCTTCTACATCAATGAAAGGTGGTGTACAGATGTAACAGCATTAAAGAATATGTGCTGTCCCCTTCAATTGAACTCCGCTTTTTGTTCGTTCATTCTCGTGAGTGTTTACATTCCTCCGCAAGCATACGTGAGCTTGGCTTTGCAAAAACTCGCTGATCAAATCACAGAGACAGAACAACAACACACAGACTCTGTTATAATCATTCTCGGGGACTTCAATAAAGCCAATCTCTCCCGTGAACTGCCAAAATACAGACCGCATGTTACATGTCCCACCAGAGACAGTAATATATTTGATCACTGTTACACTACAATAAAGAATGCATATCGCTCCGTCCCCAAAGCCGGTTTGGTCCTCTCTGATCACTGTTTAGTTCATCTCATACCGACCTACAGGCAGAAACTTAAATATGCTAAGCCTGTTGTAAGAACTGTAAAGAGATGGACCAACGAAACAAAGCAGACATTGCAAGCCTGTTTCGACTGCACTAATTGGAGTGTTTTTGAAGCTGGTGATCAGGACGACTCTCCGAGACTGTACTCCTTATCATTTTCTGTGAAGACATTTGCATTCCTACCAGGACTCATTTAACCTTCAACAATGACAAACCATGGTTCACTGAAAAACTCAGACAGTTCCGTCAGGCCAAAAAGGTGCCTACAGGAGTGGGAACAGAGTCTTGTATAAACAGGCCAAATATATACTGGAAAAGGAGATCAGAGTGGCAACGAGGAATTATTCTGAAAAAATAAGGATCCAATTCTCTTCCAGTGACGTACGTCTTCATTTGGAAAGGCCTGAAGGACATCACCATCTACAAGACACCATCCCCCAGCACTGTGTTGAATCAACAACTGGTCGACGATTTTAATGAGTTCTATTGCAGGTTTGAAAAAATACCATTAATACCTCCTGCAACCCCCCTCTCCCCCACTCCTGTACTTCAGATCAGTGAAGATGATGTGCGTCAGGTCTTCAGAAAGAACAAGAGAAGAAAGACACCAGGCCTAGACGGTGTCACACCAGCCTGTCTGAAAACCTGTGCTGACCAGCTGGCCCCCATCTTCTCACAGATCTTCAACAGATCACTGGAGCTATGTGAAGTCCCTTCCTGCTTCAAAACTCTCACCATCATCCCCCTCCAAGAAACCAAAATTACTGGACTTTTTTGACTACAGACGGTACTCTCAACATCCTGGGCCATACGTCATTGAAAAAACTGGTGCTCTGGCTTATCTGACGGACATACTGGACCCCTACTGGACCCCTGCAGTTTGCCCACCGAGCAAACAAGGTCTGTGGATGATGCAGTCAACATGGGATTGCACTACATCCTGCAGCATCTGGACAGACCAGGGACTTATGTGAGGATGCTGTTTGTGGACTTCAGCTCGGCTTTTAACACTATCATCCCAAACCTCCTCCTGTCCAAACTAATGCAGCTGTCCGTGCCCACCTCCATCTGTCAGTGAATCAACAGCTTCCTGACAGACAGGCAACAGCTATTGAGGCTGGGAAAATACACATCCAGCAACCGAACGATCAGCACTGGTGCTCCTCAGGGCTGTGTTCTCTCCCCACTGCTATTCTCTTCTTCTCTCTCTACACAAATGACTGCACCTCTACTGACCCCTCTGTCAAGCTCCTGGAGTTTGCAGATGACACCACACTCATCGGCTTCATTCAGGACGGTGACGAGTCTGCTTTCAGAAAGGAGTTTAAAGAGCTGGCTGTCTGGTGCAGTCTTAACAACCTGGAGCTCAACACGCTCAAAACAGTGGAGATGGTAGTGGACTTCAGGAGGAACCCCCCTGCTCTCCTTCCACTCACCATCATGGACAGCACTGTTACTGCAGTGGAGTCATTCAGGTTCCTTGGCACCACTATCTCTCAGGACCTGAAGTGGGACACTCACATATACTCCATTGTTAAAAAGGCCCAGCAGAGTTTGTACTTCCTTCGCCAACTGAGGAAGTTTAACCTGCCACAGGAACTGCTGAAACAATTCTACTCCGCCATCACTGAATCCATCCTCTGCACTTCAATAACAGTCTGGTTCAGCTCAGCTACAAAATCTGACCTCAGAAGAAGACTTCAGAGAGTAGTCCGGACTGCTGAGCGAATCACTTGTACAACCCTCCCCACTCTCCAAGAAATGTACTTATCCAGAGTGAGCAAAAGGGCTAGCAAATCACTCTGGACCCCCCACATCCGCACACTCCTTCCTTGACTGTTTGGCCACCTGTCGACGCTACTGAGCCCTGAGCACCAAACGGCCAGACACAGAACGGTTTTCTTCCCTCAAGCACACTCATGAATACTGACAATAAAACGGGAGCAAACAACACTATTAACATTTATTAATTTAACACTTTGATTACATTCAAATTTTGCCTAACTCAATGTACATATCTATTGTTTATTTTGTATATTGTGTTTTTGCTATTTTGCACATTGTCTATTTTGTATATTTGTATATTATTCTTTTTATTATTTGTCTTGTCTTGTCACTGTCATTCTGTCACACTGTGGAAGCTTCTGTCACGAAAAAAAAAATCCTCGTATGTGTAAACATACCTGGCAAAAAAAACTCATTCTGATTCTGAAAAAACAATATTTCCCTTATGTGATTATTCGCTTATTGTTTATTTTAAAATACAGAATTTTACACAGTATTGCCCATATTCTACCAATGCTTTATACAGTATGTCAGATATGTCCTTTATAATCTAGGCCTATATGTATAACCTACATTTATTAGTTTTCACTCTGTTCGCATTGGATTTTTATTTTATTTTATTTTTTATTTCAGGTTTATTTGACAGGGACAATGCACCTCAAGAATACATACATGTACAATGTGCCAGAATTAGCCAGAAGGCTTATTTTGCATCTGCAGTCCCTGGACTGATGTTAAAATTGTCACCCTAAAAATATAACAGAATTAAACAATACATAATACAAACATGCTCCAAAATACATATAAAATTTACACTATTCCAAAAAATTAGCATCCGCTTAAAAATGATATTATAACCAACAGATCAATACCCAATCACTCATACACACACAATCCAACTGTCAGACAAAATGACAAACAATGTATCAATAATATCATAATATCAATATACAAGCAAAGATAATGTAAACATACAGACAGTAACAGTAGCCTTAATCATTCAATCAGTACTAAACCAAACACTCATCTATCTTAATTATAACTAGTTATAATTAATTATAAATTTTAGATCCGCTGTAAGTATTTACTTGACCTCTCAGGGTCAACTGGCTGTCAATTCTAAGAACGTTAATTTCCTTGTTAAGGGAAATAACTTTCTTACTGTACAAATCTACAAAAGCTTGTAGCATAAATCTGCATGATTAAGTGACTCCAGTTATGAGCAAACAATTAACAACATCAAGTATGATACAAGTAAGACTTTATTAACTAAATAAACACTTAAACTAGTCTAACATAAACACTTAAACTGGTCTAACACACACACACACACACACACACGCATACAGTTGGTATAGGAAAAGGAGTTAAAGTTTAGGCAGTAAAAAGAAGAGAAATAAAAATATGAAGCTATGGTACCATTTGATATTCAGCAGATCTCCAGCCTGAAGGGAACCTCCGTTTCTTCTAAGTTCAAACACACCTTTGTAAAAAGGAGCAAATTATACCTAATGTATCAATTAAATAAGACTAAGTTTGGATGCAAGAGAGGCCCTAGATGCAATTTGAAGGCCTCAGTTGATCTTTGCGAAGTTGGTTGATGAAAAAGAACAGTTTTGAGTCAGAGAATCTCGGTGAATGGAAAAGTCAAGGCCGAAGGCTTGGCACAAAACTTAGGGTGTCCTGGAGTGTTGTAGTTCACATTTTCATCTTCTCAGAATCTAACAGAACCACACTCTGGAGACGGGTCACTGATGTGAGGCCTTTAAGGTCTGTGAAGATTCACGCCTCTCAAGAGGGGCTTATCCAGTGAGAAAGACGGAAATCCCAAGTGGGAGTTTCGAAATACCGGGGGTGTTTTATGACTCTTTGTGTGAAAGCATGGTAATTTGCATATGGAACTTGAATCGAAACTACTTAAGATTCTCAGAACATTAATATATTGCCTATGTACCAACATATAATATACACTCTCGTTTAGATCATCAGAAGACAAATTCATAGATACTAAACATGGTAAGATTACATATAGGTAAGATTACGTGAACTAGTGGTTTTATCATAAGCATGCATAAAACAGTATAAAATACAAAAGACAATATACAGGAACAGTTATAATATACACAATGGCCTGAGGATATGTGTGTTCTTTCAAAGAAAGGTTTTCCTATGAATTAATAGAGGAGAGTCCATTTTTACTGTGCATTGGGTCTTTCCTCTGGACAATGTAGTGAGTTTCTCTACCCACATTCCTTTGGCATAAACCATGATGTGATAGCATTGGTTGCCATGGTGACCAGGGGCCTGGTGTCGTTCGCAGACATCCTGGCACCCAGTATGTTTATTGGGTGAGGGGTCTGTGACGATTTGTTAATCTAATGAAAAATGGTGTGTCTGATTGGTCCAGACGCTACAAAACAGTAATAATATATCAATACTTGTGTTATAAGCTTCCCTTGCAAATTACACAAAATCTCATCTCTTAGCCCAGGATAGCTTAACCTTGGTGACACAACTGATTGAGCAGAATTTGCAACAACAATGTTCATCACAGAACACCAAATCTTTGAGGCTTAATGACATGAACAACAAACCTAAGATAAGTGACAAAGCAGCACTGACTCAATATGGCAAGTGTCATCTGGCCCGAAACACTCTCACACCGCCCTGCTGCGGTACTGTACATTGAGTAATGCTGCAACACTACCATAGAATAGCAGTGCTACGTTACCCAGATGGACAGGAGGTGGTGAGTGGGTGGACTGGTCAGTGCCAGACTGGAGGGGCATTAAAACACAGCATTAGGTCCAGAACATACGTTCACAGGTTACAAACAAGACAAAGTGTGAATACTCAGGGTGTGTGTATTGGAGTCAAAAAGAGATTGTGCATATAAACGGATTGTGAGCATGAGGGAGAGAGGTTGTCCTCCATGTTTACCTGTAGTTGTTTATTCAGTGTTTGTGTTTGTGCAGATGATTACTCAACACTCAAGGAAACTGTTCCCTGATGCTTACAGATCAACACGCTGTTCGCTTTCATACAATCAGCACTGCGAACATAAACGGCATATTTTGATACATTTCTTTAGCCTACTGCATAAAATGATTTTACTTATTTTAAGTCTTGTTAAAATAAAATAAAATCCTTATATTAAGTTTAATTAAACAAGAAAAAATCTGTAAGTGGGGTAAGAAAAATAATATTGTTTTCCATTTGAATCAAGTTTATTTTTCATACATTATTGATGAATATTTTTTCTTTTCATCTTAAACTCGTATCATTTAAAAAAAAAAATTTTTTTCAGAAATAAACGTAATTTCTTAAGTAATTTCACCTCTTTATTAAGTAAAAATTGTAATGTTATTAAGTTGGTGCTATGAGTGATTTTATTTGATCTGGTGCTATAAATCACACAATATAGTAGATTTACTAGTAATAATAGTAGAAGATAATAGTAGATTTAATTAATTTCTTAAGTAATTTTGTACTTTATTAAGTGATTTCTTATATATATATATTTATACAACAGTTAATTCTGGTTCTCAAATCTGATTGGTTGAGAACCGTGAGATATTATACTGGTATCGCTACAGGAACGCCCTTTCACAATTTTGTATCAATCCGCTTGTTCTAGCCGGGTCTATGTTTGTTTTTAATTATTCACTGAGCTAATCGTAGAGTACGTTAGTTAATATAAGAAGAAACGTCTAGCTTCGAGGTCTCTCTCTCTCATTTGGATGCACGTCTTGCCGCATTGTTTCTCTCTTATAACCTCATTATTTCTCACTAATAACCTAACTGAAGCAGCACATGCCCTTGATACCAATTCTAAAAGTGATGCATGTTTAACTTGAGCTTTGAATCCATAGCGGAAGGAAGTAGTTCCGCACAAAAGAGGGCTTTATTAGGCACTCCGTTGTTTCTTGTTTAATTACACACATGTTCCATCAAACTGTTGTATAAACGCAATATTACTCTCGTACTCGAGCGCCAGCTCTGATATAAAGCCGGTAATCGTCTCGTAGTACGAGAGTGATATTGCTCATTATATACAGGTGCATCTCAATAAATTAGAATGTCGTGGAAAAGTTTATTTATTTCAGTAATTCAACTCAAATTGTGAAACTCGTGTATTAAATAAATTCAATGCACACAGACTGAAGTAGTTTAAGTCCTTTGTTCTTTTAATTGTGATGATTTTGGCACACATTTACAAAAACCCACTAATTCACTATCTCAACTAATTAGAATATTTCATAAGACCAATAAAAAAATTTTTTATTGAATTGTTGGCCTTCTGGAAAGTATGTTCATTTACTGTATGTACATGTACTCAATACTTGGTAGGGGCGCCTTTTGCTTTAATTACTGCCTCAATTCGGCGTGGCATGGAGGTGATCAGTTTGTGGCACTGCTGAGGTGGTATGGAAGGAAGCCCAGGTTTCTTTGGCAGTGGCCTTCATCTCATCTGCATTTTTTTGGTCTCTTGTTTTTCATTTTCCTCTTGACAATACCCCATAAATTTTTCTATGGGGTTCAGGTCTGGTGAGTTTTGCTGGCCAGTCAAGCACACCAACACCATGGTCATTTACCAACTTTTGGTGCTTTTGGCAGTGTGGGCAGTGGCCAAATCCTGCTGGAAAATGAAATCAACACCTTCGAAAAGCTGGTGAGCAGAAGGAAGCATGAAGTGCTCCAAAATTTCTTGGTAAACGGGTGCAGTGACGTTGGTTTTCAAAAAACACAGTGGACCAACACCAGCAGATGACATTGCACCCCAAAAACATCACAGACTGTGGAAACTTAACACAGGACTTCAAGCAACTTGGGCTATGAGCTTCTCCACCCTTCCTCCAGACTCTATGACCTTGGTTTTCCAAATGAAATACAAAACTTGCTATAATCTGAATAGAGGACTTTGGACCACTGAGCAACAGTCCCGTTCTTTTTCTCCACAGCCCCAGGTACGACGCCGCTGAAGTGTCTGTGGTTCAGGAGTGCTTAACAAGAGGAATACACAACGTAGCCAAATCCTTGACACGTCTGTGTGTGGTGGCTTTTGTTGCCTTGACCCCAGCCTCAGTCCATTGCTTGTGAAGTTAACTCAAATTCTTGAATCGATTTTCCTCGACAATCCTCATAAAGCTGTGGTTCTCTCGGTTGGTTGTGCAACTTTTTCTTCCACACTTTTTCCTTTCCACTCAACTTTCTGTTAACATGCTTGTATACAGCACTCTGTGAACAGCCAGCTTCTTGGCAATGAATGTTTGTGGCTTACCCTTCCTGTGAAGGGTGTCAATGATTGTCTTCTGGACAACTGTCAGATCCGCAGTCTTCCCCATGATTGTGTAGCCTAGTGGACCAAACTGAGAGACCATTTTGAAGGCTCAGGAAACCTTTGCGGTGTTTTGAGTTGATTAGCTGATTGGCATATCACCATATTCGACATTTTGTTAGATAGTGAATTGGTGGGTTTTTGTTAATGTGAGCCAAAATCATCACAATTAAAAAAAAAACAAAGACTTAAACTACTTCAGTCTATTTGCATTGAATTTATTTAATACACGAGTTTACAGTTTGAGTTGAATTACTGAAATAAATGTATTTTTCCACGACATTCTAATTTATTGAGATGCACCTGTATATATTGTAACGGGGTGAAGAATCACACGACAAGTAATCTCAATCAATTCCCCGGAGGGTGGATTTATTGGGGTGGTGGGTGCTAGTGAGAAAGGTCCAGGTAGGTTCTCCGGTGCCGTGAGTGCTCTCTTCCTTCTTCCCAGTGCAGAGGGTCCATGCTGTGCTCCTGTGAGGCTGGTCGGTCACAAGCTGCTTTCTGTGGGAAAAATGAGAGAGCGAGCTAGTGCTCAGTCTCATGGAGAAGTCTCCCAGATGTCAGGGCTTGCGTGGCTTATGTAGCCGCCGCCTGATGATGTGCAGCTGTGACCGATCAGCCTGTGAAGAGGATGGCCAGGTGTTCCTCGCTTGTTTCCAGGGCCGTGAGTGAAACCTTCGGGACGCCTCGGCACAATATTATATATATTATTTTTTAAAAATGGCAACAAGACAAAATTAAGAAGAAAAGAGAAATTAAGAAAAAAAAGTAACCACATGACACACAAGTAAGAAAAAAATTTGTAGTGTTGGTGAGGCACATCTTAAAAATAAAAGCTATTTTCCATACAATGAACATACATTCTGATCACTGGAAGTTTTTGGTTTATTAAAATATTATTTTATATTAATGGGACAGTCCCATCAAAAATGAAAATTCCTGTCATTATTTACTCACCCTCCTGTTGTTCCAAACCTGTATTACTATTGTCCTTCTGAGAACACATGAGAAGATATTTTGAAGAATGTTGGTAACCAAACAGTTTTGGTTCCCATTGACTTCTATAGTATTCTTAGTCACCAACATTCCTGAAAATAACTTCTTTTGTGACATGAGGGTGAAAAAACGATGACAGAATTTTCATTTTTAGGAATTAACCCTTTAAGTCACTTAAATGCTGAATGAAAACAGCTCCAAAACCCTGAAACATCTTAATCTTATGAACTACTAAGTTAAAAGGTGTTTCTTTTTTCTTTCTGTGTCCTTTCAAAAAGTAGGTGCATCATGCCCTTGAAAATAGAAACAATGCTTTTAAAGTTCTTTGTATGTGGCCTCAAGCTCCACACCTTCTAAAGCTAAACCTTCACTGCATCTTTATCTTTGGTGATGAAAAGCTCAGTGGGGATAAATCAATACGCCAGCTACCAATGGAACATATAAACACACACATACATACAAACACGCTCACACACACACACACACACACACACACACGTGCCGTAACAGCTGCATCCCGCTCAGACCAACCACCTCTAATTAATGGTCTCTTAGAAACGACAGATGTTTTTATCACTCCACCTTTCCTTGAATTTAGTCAGGGTGGGTGTCGTAAAGAGATCTCCATCAACAACTTCATGGTTACTGTTGCTATGCGCAGGGCAATGTTGCTGTTGCAGCTACAGCCAATAAGAGACACTGGGCTCTAAAAACAGAAATCTATATCAAGGCTACCGAGAAAAGCTTCGGCAAATGTCAAGCTTGCCCAGTTTAGTGATATTGCTAACTTGTGCTCACTAGTCATTATACCGGTATATGCTGCATGTCTGTAGCTATATAGCTACATCTGTGCTTTAAATTACAACATTTTGTATTTTGAACCTCTGTTGCAAACAATGTACAGCAAACAGTGGTAATGTTTACAATGAGCAGCATAACCAGACATGATGCTTTGAGTGATTTTATTTGATCTGGTACTATAAATCATATTACATAGTAGTATAATTATATATTATGTAAATGTAGTATATATGTATATAAATATGCCAATATACTACTATAATATATTAATATTTTGAATTAGCTTTTCATTTTTAAATTTAGTTTTAGTAATTTGGAGTGCTTGTGATTTTTGTTAGTTTTTCTTTTTTTTTTTTATAATTCGGTTTATACGTTTTTTTATTTTATTTTATTTTATTTTTAGTTTAGTTTAGTTTAGTTATTCAGTGTATGTGGTAGCCTGTAATTGCATCTTTTTATCTCACAATTCCAACTTTTTTCTCTGAATAAACCTGCAATTATGAGTGAACTTCATTTCTCATTTCTCTTCATTTCTCAGAATTGCAAATTTATATCTTGCAATTCTGATTTATATCTCGCAGTTCTCAGAACTCCGTGAAAAAAAGTCTGAATATTGAGGGGGAAAACCTCCAAATACATTTTTATTCCTTACCCCATGTTTGGAATCTGGTTCCATAAATTTTAGTACTTCAACTTAAATTTATTTTATTTCAGGTAGTTGCCAAGGCAATATTTATATAAGGTTTTATCTAATATGTATATTTTATTTGACCTGTATTTCACAATTGAAACAATTGAAATTAATGGTTTTAGTTTTAGTTTAACAGTAACAACACTGAAATGTGTTGATATAATAATATTATTTTTGCTGGAAATGTAATAAAAAAATTAATATAACCTTATTTTATTGTTTTATTTGAAATAGTAGAATAGACACAAAACAAAATATATAAATATGTATAATAAATAAAACTACCATAATTCATAACAAAAGCCACAACTGCACAAGCCACATTAAAAAGCTGGTCACACTTTATTTTAAGGTCCAATTCTTGCCATTAACAAACCATTAAATAAGACTTTAGCCTCAATAAACTTCTAATTTGCTGCTTTTTAATAGTTAGTAAGGTAGTTGTTAAGTTTAGGTATTGGTAGGGGGTTAGGGTGAGAAGTATTGCTGTGCAGAATATGTGCTTTACAAATACTAATAAACAGCCAGTATGTTAATAATAGGCAATAATAAGCAACTAGTTAATAGTGAGAATTGGTCCTTAAAATACATTTTTACCAAAAAGCCTATATGCACATCAGTTGTGACTTTGCTCAGCAATCATAAACAATAACATTTTGTATTACACTTCACTGTAACAAATTTAGCAAAATAGCATGCTGCCCTGACATATTCTGCTCTGTATTTTCATATAGGCTAAATACAGTTTCTCTGTTGCTCCGTTGAACTGTCCAAATACCGTTCACTAAAATATTTTTTCTAATAAAAAAGCTTGATTTAAATATCGAATTTGCTTGTCTCATGTGAAATACATTTTCCTGTTCATTTAAGGTCACGCTCTTAAAGCGCACACACTTGATTTCATACTTCAATATACTTCACATACTTCTGCATTTCCAGCTCATTCATTCGTTCTCAGTATCTGTTTGGATTCTGTCCCTCTCTTCCCTTTTCAGATTCTTTATTTTAAGTGGAAAGAATCAGACCTCCCATGCCTTATGTAACCAGCCAACAGCGCAGATGCCTGAAATAACTACAGCATACCCTGACGTATACATCTTTCAGAGGCATGTGCATACGCAGCGCCACAAAATGAACACACATACAATCATACTTCAACACACAACCACATTTTCTCAATTATATCACATATATGCTCTCATGTGAACATCCATTGATTGAAATGTTTTTGTCAGTATGTATGCATTTATTGCATATTTACTGTATGAGTAGGGAATAAAGGATTTGACTGGTGATATAAGCTTATATCTATATAATCGCAGGTTTGTGATTCAGTGCCGATAAAGGCTTGAATATACACACTCCCTGTATCTCATTGCCCAGCCTCTCGGCTGTCCTCCAGGGCTTTTATTACTCGTCGGCGCATCAGGGATAGATTGCTTTAATTAACACTCTCTAAATGCCATCGAAAAGAAAGCCCTATCTCATACTGCATGGTATGGCACCTCTCTCAGATCCCGATTACATAATACTGATGTTTTACCCACACAACTGCATGATTGTAATAACATGGAGTCAGTACCCCATGTGCGGATGCTTCGATGGAGAGGGTGTCAATTGAGTGGTGTAGATGATGTAGTGAAATATAGTAATCATCAGCCAAAGACAGCGTTTACAGGTCTTACCGTACTATAGTAATGCATTTTAGATTGTTTTATATTTATTTAATGCACTTTAACATAGGTTAATCCTGCTTTAAAGACACTATTGTTCATTAATAATTCATGTTTGTTCATAATTCATTAGTCTTCATAGGAAAGGCAGTTGCATTGTGAAAAGCTCAGAAAAAGGTTAATCCAAGATTTCTACTCGAAGTATTGGGGAACACTTTATATTAGGGAACACTATTAACTATTAGCTAGTTGCATTAGCATGCATATTACTGGCATATTGGCTGTTTATTAGTACTTATAAAGCACATATTAATGCATGACATGTTCTAGATCCCTGTACTTAAACATAACAACAACTACCTTACTTACTGTCAATAAGCAGTGATTAGAAATGTATTATGGATTCACAATTCACCAGCACCCACTCCACAAAAGTGGCAAAATCCTCTCGGGGACCGTTCGCTGGCAGGCGTGCCTTACATCGCTCAGGCTGGTATAATAAAAGATACAGAGCGAGCGGTCGGGAAAGTGTGTAAGGCACGGCAGATCTAAAAAGTCCTTGGTATGGTCCTGTTGCTCCTGGCACAGGAGTTGAACAGCTGGTAAAAAAGAAAGAACCAAAACCAAAAAGAAAGAAAAACGCCACCAATCTTACTCAAAATGAGGGTCTGCTATTCTGTCACGCAGTGGCTGTAGAAGTAAGCGCTTGACAAAGGAGTAGAGTACAAAGTAACATTTAATAATAATCCACAAGGGAACAAATGACAACATAAGCACAAATAATAGCAGGACTTAAATACTAGAAAAGTAATCAGGGAGAACTGAAACAGGTGTAGAGTAATTAATCAAAAACCATGGAAACTAATGAGGAACTGAATCAGGAGACAGAAACGCATGGAAAACTAAACCAAAACAGAACATAAACATGACACTAGGGCCACATCCACACCAAGCCAGAGCTTTCCCTATCCAATCTTTTTTTTTTCCTCGTCTCAAGAAATATCTACGTCCACACGAATCCACGAAACCGACACAAAACAATGTAGTATACATGCCAGACCAGTATGTGGCGCTGTAATTCTGCCACTAAAAACGGAGAAGAAATTTACAAATAAGAAATTCTATTCTCAAATCACAAAATGATTCCCTCAATATGCCATCATTGTCTATTTTGGAAAAAGAAGTGACAAGAAATTGTTTTAGTAAAGGTTTCATTTCTTCATTATATAATATGCTGGTGTCAGGACTCAGGATCAAAGGACTCTTCAAACTATAAATTGGAAGCTTGGAGATCGGATCAAGGGGTCACGTTTTCATATTTAAAGAATTTGCCACTGACGATTCAAACGCGAGTTTTGAGCAGTGTAGAGTACGACTTGTTGTTTGTCATTTGTCCGATCACAAATGCAGTCATGGTTTTATGTTTACGTGGTGCGATGCAACGCGTAAAAAGACAGTATAAGTCATTATAATTAGTAATTATGTCCCCACTGGATGCAACAAATGCCTGTTTATAATGGGTTTTATTGTTTTTGTCTCATCGCGCCGGGACACGGCATCACAGTATGGTAAGGGGCGTAACATTTCCGTCACACGCTTGAGGTATTCGGCCAATAACAACACTCTGGATAGCTTGCAAATCAGAGCACACCTCGCTTTTCCGACCGATGAGCTTTGTAAAAAATCGACACATTTCAGAAAGGCGGGCAAGAGGAGAAACAATAATTACAGTATGTGGAAAATGTGTTTTTTTAACCTTAAACCGCATAAACACATTTCATTACACCAAATACACAAAATAATGTTTTTTTTAGCAACACCGTATGACCCCTTTAAGGACGATATCCAGATGGAGGACTGGATGGAAGCAATGCACGGATCTCATCATAACAATGAACCTCATCTGAACTGCTACATATAAGTGGTTGATGAGGATTTGATAGATAGATAGATAAAGATAGATAGATAGATAGATAGATAATAGATAGATAGATAGATAGGATAGTTTCATTCATACTGGTAGCCAGAGGACGCCCTCGTACAGAAATTCCACATATGCATCACAGAAGTAATAGAACTGATGATGTTCCAGGAAATCCCTAATATGGATAATGTCGCTATCGCTGAAATTGAATAAAAAGAAGATAAAACGTTTTGATTGATGAAGGACAATTAACATTTGCCTGTGACAATATATGGTTTATCTGTGTTCTTCAAGCCATCTCTGCTATTTTCATAATAATTAAGTATATTTATAATTCATTGCTAATCGACATAGCCTTTATTACAGTATAGAACATACATTTCTGCCTCATTCTGTGATATGAAGCCACATCAGATCACAAAAGGAAGTTATTTCAAACATTTGACTGATGTTGTGAAATAAAAACAAGTTATAATGTTCTCTTTTGTTGGACAATATGGTTTAGATACGCTTCTCATTGCAAGTCATTTGAAGGGAAGATGGTCGGCATGTGTTTCTTTTTCAAATGCATGTTATAAGCGGGGAAGCGTTTCTTCATCTCGGCACTCAGGGTTGCCAAGTTTTTACAACAAAACCTGCCCAATTGCTACTCAAAACTAGCCCAAAAATAGGCCAATCGCATTTCGAGGGGGGTCCCCCATTAAAAATCGCGTTCCACGGGGTAAAATACATGTTTATTGGCGGGGTTCCCCTGCTAAAATTCACATTCCAGGGGCTAAATATCACTTTATTGGGGTCGCTTCAACCCACGAACATAAAAAACAAGGTAGCCCACTTGGCAACACTGCTGGCACGTGAACTCACCAGGCACCACAACACACCAATTCTTAGGCAATAAACCAAGAATGATTAAAAACGCAAAACCAAAAAAAAACACAATTCATGTCGTACCGAATGGTTCGATATTATATTGAGAATTGTGACATCCCTAACAAATAGATAGATAGATAGATAGATAGATAGATAGATAGATAGATAGATGGAAAGATGGAAAGATAGACAGACAGATAGACAGATAGATATAACAGAGTTCTATGAGAGTGAATGGCTCGTTAACAACTTTCATAAATGTTAGACATTATTCAGATGTCTTACTAGCAAGCCGCAAGACAGGTGAAGTTAGAGAATAAAGAATGGTTAATGGGTGAGCGTTGTAGAAATGGAAGCAAACAAGCCGAGCGAGAGGCCGACACAATGGGATCTTGGTGCATTGCAGACAGCATTACCATGGAAACGGGGTGGGGGAGAGAGAGAAAGAGTGTGTGTGTGTGTGTGTGAGAGAGAGAGCGGATGAGAGCATCAGAGGCTAGAGGATTAGAAAAGAAGGGATGGGGTCACTGCCGCTCCCCGGCTTCCTAATGTACTCAGTCGCGGGTATGTATGGACTGAAGGTGTTGGCTTGAAGAGGAAGATAGTGGGTGAAGCTAATACATACTGGGCCACTGGGGGTCAATAAGATCAAGCTGGAGACGGGAAGATCTTCCTGGTGGAGATTTGTGTGGATGCACCTTCACACCAGTGAGAAAATAGAGCTGCTAAACAAGATTCAGTTTAACCAACCTGCAAAAAGCAGAAAAACCTTTTAAACCAGCCTAAACTGCTCTTATCTGACCTCCTGACTGGGACAGGCTGGCTTGGTTTTAGGCAGAGGTGGACAAAGTACTCAACTCCATTACTTGAGTGAAAGTACAGATACTGCTGGTCAAACATTACTTCATTACAAGTAAAAGTTGTAAAGACAGATTTTTACTTAAGTAAAAGTACTGAAGTACTTGCTTTTAAAAGTACTTAAGTACCAAAAGTAAATTTCCTTTTTTTTGTCAATGCATTGTTTTATTGTTGTTGTTTGTAATACTTACAATACTTCTGAAGCAACTTACAATGCATTACACCTACTGAATACATTGACTAGCTTGTAGTATATTTGGAATAAAGAGCTTTTAGAACGTTAAAACCCTATGGGGAAAAAAACAAAACAAAAAATAATTTTTAACACCCCTACCCACCCCCACAAAAACAGGATGGTAGTGATCTCACACAGTTCTGACAGTGTGCACACATCTAGGTGTAGCCATTCAATCACATTTGAACAGAGTGAGTAGTGAAATCCTGTAAATACAAAGTGATAAGAAAGAAGAAGAAAAAAATCAAGCCTGCTTTAAAACCCAGCAGCACAACTGTAACTGTATAACTTTACAACATCAATACTGCTTTAACAAAAATGCAAAACAGCGACAGACTTATTTGACATCAAAACAAACATTTTAAATGCTGTCTAATCGCTCTGGCTGTACTTTGATGTCACACACAGAACGGTTTGTGCAGTGCTGCTTTAAGTCAAACACCTACTGTGTTTTGTTAGCAGATGCACAACAGTTGTTCTGTGGCTTTAGGTAATATTTTCACGTACACAATTGAGCTAAATCAGACAATATATTGTGTCTAATATATACCACAATTTTAACTTCTTATTATTGAATTGTTGTAATTAAATATCACATTTGCAACTGGTCAGTATTCAAAAAATGCTGGGAAATCACTTCATGTTGCCCTACAAGTGTGATTACTGATAAACTGTCTGATAAAAACGAAGTCATGTTTGCGAATAAAAGAAGCACCTACTGCTTTCAACGCTGCTATACATAGTAATGACTTTACTACTTTCGGACCTGATAAATGTTGGAGTGAAAAGTACAAGTATTTGTCTTTCAGTGGTGAATTAAAGTCCATAAGGTTTTTAGAAAATTAACTCAAGTAAACGTACAGATCTCACAATGTACTTAGTAATGTCTTATTTACTGTCTCGTCTGGTTTTTGGGGGGGGTGGTGGGGGGGGGGGGGGGGGGGGGGGGGGGGGGGGGGGAGGGGGCACTTCTAACCATCTAAATACTCACTTGTGACACTAGTTAACCATTTTTAAATCTGCTAAACCAGCTATCCCTCTTAGTGGTTTAACTTGTCTTTTCAGCAGGACAGACTAAACAGTCTTGAGTGGGCAGTTAAAAATCAGCTCTAATGTACACTGCTGAAAGTATGTGTGTTGCATAGGTAAATGTCTAGTACTCTCTGTCCTTTGTATATACACTGTTTGTGTCGGAAGACAACCAGAACAAGTAAGAGTGTAAATCAGTGAGTAAACTGGCTCCTGTGTGTATATATTAACAGTGTGTCCTAGTGAAAGATGGAAGATTACTGTTTGCTCCTACAAATCAATGGCATGTTGCTTTTTACTTGTTAATTTTACTTACCCTGACGCCATCTAAGATGTAGATAAGTTTGTTTGTTCTTGGGAACAGATTTGGAAATTCACTCTGCAGTGAATGGGTGCCGTCAGAATAAGAGTCCAAAACAGCTGATAAAAACCTCACAATAATCCACAAGTAATCCACACCACTCCAGTCCATCAGTTAACATCTTTTGTTAACTGATGGACTCTCATTCTCACGGCACCCATTCACTGCAAGAGGATCCATTGGTGAGTAAGTGATGTAATGCTAAATTTCACCAAATCTGTTCTGATGAAGAAACAAACTCATCTACATCTTGGATGGCCTGACGGTGAGTACATTTTCAACAATTTTTAATTTTTGGATGAACTATCCCTTTAAATTGTAGCTTGGCAAACACAAGTGCTCAACACACACACAAGAAAGCTTCATCTATTGTCCAGTGTCTGCGCATTGTCTGAGCTTGTTGTCTGCTGCTCCACAGTTCCCCTTCCCCCGGCAAAGATGTTCCTGACTACAGACTTAAAAATAGAAACCCCACCCTAGCACTCATCCCCTGCACCATGTCTCTCTTTCTCTCTGTTTACTCTCTGGTTCCCCGTCCCTCACTGTCATCTACTTCATATCAGTCACTGTCTCTCATCAGCGATGCTCATCATCATGGAGATGTGAGGAACAGTATATAATGTGTTACGGGTGTCTCCTGCTGAGATGAGAGGTCTAATGAGTCTCTCAGGCAGGCGTCAAGACAGCCGACAAGGCACAAAGCCAGTTGAGAAACATATGCATTCGGTCCCTGATGGAAAATGCAACATATCCTGCTATAGTGTCATTAAATGGACAAATGACCATGTCTATGCTCAGAATAGAATACTAGTGTAATGCTTACTGCATACTGCCTTACTGTTTTATAGTATGCAAGACTTAGTATGCTACATTGTCAAATCAGAAATCATTTTTATTATTTGTAAAATTTTGTGTAAAAAAATTCTTAACTTTTGACAGACTGCTCTGAATAAGATATGTTTGGAGTGGAATATTAGTATACTGCATGCTATGTTCTGTAAATAGTATGCAAAATATTATGTTGCAGGTAATGATAAATGTTTCAAGTATGCTACACAATCAGACTGTGCAATTTGTTGGTATAAATAGTAAAAATAGTATTTAAAAAAGTATGTTTTTGCAATAAATGTTTTTGTTGCATGCTTCATTCAGGAAGTCTCAGAAATATATATGCCACCATATGGTCACCAAATATCACCATACGGTTATACAACAAATTATATTTGATGCATTACTGCCATCGCTCAATTTTATGTACTTAATAGGACTAGGTGTTACAATCTCCAACAATTAGTAATGTAGCTGCACTTCCGGGGGAAAGAAACACAACCGAATCTTCACGCCAGTGTGGCACATCATCAGTAGTGTACCACACAGTATATGACACATACACCACCCCTATACTGCATACTGCAAAAACAGCATGAGCAGTGTGATAGTATGCAATTCTGAACATACCAAAGTTCCTCAGGTGAGCATATCATCACCGTACTCTCTCAGCAGTCCACCCTCATGATAAAGCTCCTGTCATATATTTCCTGATACATAGTAAGTCTGTGAATAAACTGTTTATTTTGTGGAAGCCCCCTAATTAGATTCTCCTTCACATCAACGACCGCTTCACATCACAGACCGCCCACGCTCAGATCTTCTTGAAATATCAGCCATTGATTAGTTGTGTCCTGTTGGGCAATAAGGCGGTATTTTTAGCTCGAGTTAATTGAAAATGTCTGTACCCCATGATATCTGTCTGGGGAGAGCAGGCTGTTGCCACAGATACCAGACAGAAGGATGTGTCTCTGGCACGCAGGGCACTTCTCTTTTTTAGAGACACAGTCGGCGGCGCGCATGACAATGTTGATGCACTGTTCAGCATAGCCGCAGGTGGAAACAGGTTTGGTGTGAAGGTGAACATGGCGTGTTTGTGTGCATCTTCTCACGTGAGCTGTCATTTCACTCTGAGAAACAGGTGGAGCGCCCTTCGATGCGCTGCCGTTCTCGGGATGGTGTCACGTGGACGTGGATGAATCTTTTTAGCACCCCTTGCCCTTAGTCCTGGTTCTAACCAACCCCATCCCTCGCTGTCTCGCTCTCTGCGCTCTTTAATATTTCATCAAAGTGTCCCAAAGGACAGACTCTCCCGCTGTTCTGGTATTTACTGTGGATCAGTAGTGAGAGGATTCTGGGTGAAACAGGCAGAGTAGGCGTTTGGCTACAAGGGAATAGCTGTCGAATGACAAGGACTGAGGGGGGGAGATAGAGCCATATATAGAAGGATATAAATGTGTTTTATAAGCATCTTGGAGAAAGCTTTCACCCTTCAGCATATGTTGCTTTCTATACATGGGCCAGGAATAATACGCATAGAGGTTTAGAATAATGGTTGGTTTAGTCAGAGCTGTGTATGTGTGGTTGTGTATGGAAGAATTGTGAGATAAAGTTTAAGAAGAAATAAAGTCAGACTGTGAGATATAAAGTTGCAACTGCAAGAAATAAAGTCACTTTTTTTGCAGTTGTGAAATATAAGATCAAAACAGAATCAATTGAAGTCACCTTGTGGAATTTAAAGACGCATTTGCAAGATACAAAGTTAGTGAGATAAAGAGTCACTTTGCAAGATTTACAGTTTCGGATTAAAATAAAAATATAAAATAGTAAAAACAAAAAAAAAAAAAATATAAAAATAAAATGTGAGATATGAAGTTACATTTATACAGTTACAATTACTTTTAGATTAAAAGTCGCATTGTGAGATTTTAAGTGGCAATTGCATAATACAAAGTCCAGTAGAGCGATATAAAGTCACATTGTGAGATTTAAAGTCATATTTTTAGATTTAAATATAGAAGTTGTAAGTTTTAAAGTCACATTGTGAGATATTATAGTCATAGTTAAGAGAAACTAAGTTGCAGTTGGCAAAATATAAATTCAAAATATGAGGTTTAAAGTCACAGTTACTAGAAACAAAGATGCAACTACAAGATATAATAAATCAAAATATTTAGAATTCACAAATGTGAGATGTAAAGTTGCAAATGCAAATCCAATACTGAGATATAAATTAACACAAGTTACATATTGAAATTTAAATTTGCAATTGTGCGATATAAAAGTCAAAGTGTGAGATTTAAAGTGACATTTTGAGATATAAAGTCAGAATTACGAGCCACAAAGTCACAATTATGAGATTTAAAGTGGCATTGTGAGAAATTAAATCACAATTACAAGGAACAGTCACAACTGCAAAATATAAAATCAAAATGTGAGATATAAAGTTACATTATGAGATTAAAAGTTTAATTGTGAGATAAAGTCACATTATGCAATGCAAGGTCACATTTCAGATTTAATTGCGAAATTTTAAAGTCGCAATTACCCTAGTTTACTCAGAGGCAGAAACAGGCAATGTGAGTTACAGTGTGTGGTATATACTTATGATTGTCATTTCTGAATTTTCTTAATTTACTTTGGAGGAATAAAACAAAAACATCCTAACCAGCCAATCAACCAATCAATAGCTTGTTTTTAAAAAATTGTTTTTTTATGTTACTGAACATTATGTAGACATTAATTTCATATGGTGCCCAATCCTAAAGTTCTAGGGATTTTAAGCTGTTTTGATATCTCACTCTCTGAAATACTTGTTCCATGAGTAAATTGTGACATTCTGCGGTTATTTCTCTATTTTTTTATATATATAATGATGGTAAACTGTACAATTAGCTTTGGTCTAAAGCAATTAGTGTATCTTCTATCATATGCATCTCTTTTCACATAAAATCATTTCATGAGAGTGCTGCTCAATGGGATTGATTTTAGCCTTCCAAACTTTGAAAA
This sequence comes from Sinocyclocheilus anophthalmus, assembly GCA_018155175.1. Classification (NCBI taxonomy): domain Eukaryota; kingdom Metazoa; phylum Chordata; class Actinopteri; order Cypriniformes; family Cyprinidae; genus Sinocyclocheilus; species Sinocyclocheilus anophthalmus. Next base: position 651,526 of record JADLZN010006766.1, read on the forward strand.
TTTGATTATATGGGTGCTGCTGTGATTGTTTCATCTGACTAAAATACACTACTCTACAAAGTTTGGCATCTGGGATTTTTATTTTATTTTTTTATGTATTTGAAAGTCAACTTTTATGCTCACTGAGGCTGAATTTATTGGAAAAATACAGTTGAAACTATAAAATTGTGAAATATTATTAAAAACACTGATTTCTATTGTAGTATATTTTAAAATGCAATTCATTCCTGTGATGCAAAGCTGAATTTTCAGCATCATTACTCCAGTCTTCAGTGTCACACGATCCTTCAGAAATCATTCAAATATGCTGATTTGCTTAAGAAACATTTCTCATTATTATCAATGCTGAAAACAGTTGTGCTGCTTCATGTTTTTCATGGAAACTGTGATACTTTTTATTCATGTTTTTTGAATATGAATAGATGAATAGAAGGTTCAACAGAACAGCATTTATTCGAAATCTATGTTTGCTCTCTCTGTTATTTCTACACTTTGTATGTTCAATAATATATACTTCAATAATGTTAAATGTATATTCAATAATATACCAAACCACAAACCATATTTTCTCTTTTTTTTGTGCACATCTGAGCTTGGAACAAATATTTGACTCTAATCAGATGAACCCTGTCAGAAGGATAATGCCCATATATTGTATGATGACAGAATTTAATGAACTATCCCTTTAATTCCCTTTAAATACTAAGAACAGTACTGTAGTATGCATACTGTATATCAGAGCGTTAGTCCTGTGGATCATTGTCTTATTGGCTCCTATCTGATATCAGTTATCATCACTCTCTGTTGCTCTACACCTTACATTACCTCTGAGATGTCATCTTTGGCACAGAATGGAGCGCCATGTTTTTCTTAATGTCAGCTGACCTGCAGCCTGTTTCTCTCTCTCTCTCTCTCTCGTCCACTTGGCCTTCATCGCCAGGCTCTAACAGATTGCTGGATGCGCTTGTCTTGTGCATCTTCCAGGTTTGTGAGCCGCTTGCCATCATTCTACAAACGTATGAACATCTGAAAGAGTTAGAGGCACGGTTGACAGAAAAACAACCTTTGACTTATGGCAGGGTACAACAGGGCTGACGGCACACCTCAAGAAAATGTGCTTTTCACTGCTCCCATAGTGTACAGTTACAGAAAAAATGTATGTTTTTATTGAACATTGATGGATCAACACATTTTGTGGAAGCCTTTTTTATATAGCACTTTATACAGTACAGATTGTTTCAAAGTAGCTTCACATTAATAAAAAGGAAAATAACAGAATCAATGATTCAGACAGTTTCAGATAAGAGACAGATGTTAAATTCTGCTGTAAAGCTGCTCTACAAAGGCAACAGTGTAGTTATGCAGCAAAGTTCACTAGCATAAGCAAAAGGCACCCAGTATTGATACAAACACTGTACTTTAATGTTTTGCATAATATTTGAGTTAATAATTGTTCAAAACAATCACTTCAGCAAAGTTTTTACTATTTTCTGTTTATTTTGATAAATTAAGAAACATTTAATTGTTCAGTAAATATATACTGTCATTAAAAATGCAAGAAATAATAAAAAAAAATGTTTAAAGATTCTAAAAGCTTTGATGGAAATCCCAAAATAATTTAATATGGCTTACAGTAGTAACAATAAATATTTTTTATATATATATAATAGATATATATATATATAGTATATAGTATATACAGGGTTGCACATACGTTTTTCAGCCTGGTTCTCATGAGAACCTGGAGATTTGGTTTGGTCCTCACACTGCATATACTGTTACCCATTAAATATAACTATAAGAAAAAAAGAAGATCGCTAATAATATTGCAGTTTATTTATTTAGTTTTTTTTAAATAAAATAATAAACTAAATAATAAAGTGTGATAATACTATTAAAGGGAGTATTAAATACAAATACAAATATTTTATAGTAAACTTAATTTACATCAAATGGTGTTTATTTACTGTACGTTATTTGAATTTTTCATTTTCAAACTTAAAATCAGCAGGCTTTTATTTTGAAGGGTTGCCGGCAAGTAAGTATATGTGCTTCCGGGTTTTGGAGCGCGATCGAAGAATGTCATGAATGAAAGGTACAGTTTTGCATTGTGCCTTGAAAAAAATGGCAGGGGATAGCATAGATTATGTTTTCAGTTTGAAATAAAAATCATAGTACAGTTGTCGATCTAAAATGGTGATTGTGGATTGTGCATAACAGCTTGTCAGTCATGTCGGTACGCAAAGGCTGTCAGAATTATTACACAGCGCATTTTTGTTTTTGGGAGCAGCATGCGGACCTGCGCGACACTTATGTGCAAACCTGTATATATATTATATATATCTAGATATATCTTATATATAATATATATATTTAACATAGTAGGGCTTTTTAAGAATATATTTAATATTAAATTTTCTATTTAGTATCTTGCCTTTAGCCCCAACAGCAGGTGTGCTTTTTGCCCCAAAAACAATATTTTTACATAATCTTCAGTTACTGAAAAACTGTTGATTGAATTACCTCGAACTAAGCTAAAAATCATTAACAAGACATTTGTCTTAAAGGGGTCATATTATGCTTTTTAAAAGATCATTATTTTGTATATTTGGTCTAACAGAATATGTTGACATGCTTTAAAACACATTATTTTTCAAATACTGTAAATTATTGTAGGTCCTCTATGCCCCGCCTCTTCAAACGCTTCGTTTTCTACAAAGTCAAAGCCTTCGACAAGCGCAGTCTGCTCTGATTAGCCAGCTGACCCAGCGCATTGTGATTGGCCGAACACCGCAAGCACTTGTGGAAATGTAACGCCCCTTACCATAATCGCGAGCTTCATCTTCAAAATAAATGTAAAGACAGAACCAAAAAGGGGAACAGAGTCGCGTGACGACACAGTGATGAAGATGGTATGTGTTTGCAGTACACAAGCCTTGGTTAAGACAGCTGACTCCACTGTGTGTGACCCCCTCTCTCTCTCTCTCTCTCTCTCGCACTCTCTGTCTCTCTCGCTCGCACACACACACACAACACACACACACACACACACGATGTGCAAAACTTCGCATTTGAACAGTCAATGACAAATACTTAAACTAATAACAAAACAATAGCTGATTCAGAAGCGCCAGATTGTCATAGCAAAGTCAGAATTACCTCCTCTCCTAGGTTCACGAAACGGTCGTCCATAAAATGCATTGCTGTTCTGCTGTAAGTAATCTTAAAGATTTCTAAATGCATCGACTTTCGGAAAAGGCCAAATAAAGTGCTTTTGCTTTTGCCTAGAAACACACAGCGTCTCCCTGACATGGCTGCATCAACACTGACTGCGGTTACTGAAACCACGCCTTCTTTCTTTGCGTGAACATTTGGGCAGCATTATGCTAATATTTACACATAGTGAGGTAGATAGGTGGGGGCGTGTTAGAACGAGCCATTTTAGGGGGGGCGTGGCAGAGATATCAGAATATCTCTTTGGTTTTGAGACTTTAGACTTTGCAACTTCAGGGATCTTATCTATGCACAATAAGCTTGTAACACTTCAAAAAGAAAGGAAAAATTTAAATCGCATCATAGGACCCCTTTAAAATATTTTCTGTAATTGTATTGATTCTCATTTGCTATATTAATCTATTCTAAAACATTTTAAAAAACATTAATTACCTCAAATTAGTGCAGAATCAACTTTGTATTGCTGCAAATCCACAGGGAGTTTGATTGACAGGTTATCTGACCAATTAAAACACTGAATCTGCCATTTTTTTTTGACAAACAAACCAGACAGGAGAGTAGAGTAGCGGTGGTGGAAGTGGAAAATGGTGTGTGTTGACGTCTTTCCGTGGTTGAAACAAGATATCTTCTGATGTTCATTCATGGTTATTTCATGCTATAACTAGTAAAGAGAAAGAGATGATCGGTTCACGTTCACGTTCTGTCACGACATATCTAACAGCCACAAAACAGTATTTGCTGTTTTCATTTCTTTAAAAAAAAGACTAAATTTGTTTCATACCTAAAGTAACCTGCTCAGTCTTGTCTGTTGGCGTGTTGTCAGTGTCGTCTTTGCTTCACAATGTATTTTTCACTGCATGAGAACCAGCCTGGTCTCATTGTTTATACGTAGGTATTAATACGTAACATTTACAAGCACAAAACGTAAATTTTTTAAAGTTTTTATTGATGCTAAAATGTACAATTTAGATGTATTTCATACAAATTTTGTACAAATCGCTACGTATTTTTAGCTAAAAACTTAAAACTTTTACATATCTTTTATATCAAGAAATTCGTATCAATGCCTTTTTTATCATTTTATCAATAAGCGATTTAGGTTTTTAGACCCCTTAACCTACCCCCAAACCAAAACCTACCCATTTTATAGCAAATATGCATTTTTATTATTTTATCAATAAGCTATTTAGATTTTAAGCCCTTAACCTACCCATTTTATAATGAATATAAAATGATATAAAACGCAAATTACCGAAATACGCAGGAAAATAAAAATTTAGTAACAATATAGCATTAAAAGTATATTTTTTATAGTCGCTAATCCCACTCCTACATCTGAACCTAATCATAACTATTTCTGTACAGTATAAGAAAAACATGACAGACACATAAATGCAAGTACAATCATTTATTTATTGCAAAAATGTAAAAAGCAGTACCAAAAGTAATCCAAATTATGATGCATTGCAGCCACAGTCCTCTCTGGCGGAATACCAAATGTTTGTGAGGTGCAGAGCAGAATTTAAATTGTTAATCGCTGAAAATATTACGATCCACTCTGTGAAGGTGTGCATTTCTTCTCATTCAAACACACCTCACCAGAAACACGGCTTGTCGCAATCTGTGACGAATGCAGGCGAGAGCCAATGAGCGTTCGATTATCCTGCCGTAAAACCTGTCATTTGAAGCGGCAACATTTGAATTTGAAACGAGCGCGTCAGTGCGGGTATGTTTATGGTCGTTGAACTCGCTGCTCAGAATGGAGATGAAGATCGGCGAATAAAAGCTTGAATTTGGGTCTGTTCCTCGCAGTCGTACAGATTCTGAAGCTTTGGATTACAGCGCAAAAATAAAATTGTTTCATTTCGTGATTATGTTTAGTTTTCGGTGTATTTTATGGATCTGTGGTCAGTCACAGCATGCCAAAGTAACGGTTAAACAATTGCAGAAATGTTAATTATTTTAAGGGTTTTAAGTGTAGTCTTGTTTAACATTATGTAGGCCTATTCTTGGAAACAAGCTGGCAGCAGAAATCACACAGAACAGAACGAAATGTTATCGTTTCATATTAAGTAAACGAGTAAACAATTTAATAATTGAAAACATAGGACATTGAAATTGACATTGAATGGCCATTGGTATGACAACTAAAAACAGCAATAACAATTAAAGCTGCAAGCAGCAATGAAAGGGGCCCTCGCACCCGGGCTCGCCGCCACCTAGTGGCTTTAGGAAAACAGCAAACGGTGGGCAATATGCATTTAAAGTGGTAAATATAGGAGGAATATGTTAGTCATTGATATGTGCCAAACTTCCTGTTGCCAAGTGGTGCTATGATTAAAACTGAACATTGACATGTAGATGTTTCAGGCCAGGACTCTTATAAACCAAAAAAAAGAAAAATAATAAAAAAAAGGTGAAGTTTAGGGCAGACGGCATTTGTATATTTAAGTTAGTGTAAAACAAGTCATTTCCTGTTGCCAGCAGGTGGCGCTTTGATTATAGTGGAATATTGGCCTTAAGATTGTCGTTTGTGTTAAGCAAGGGTCTTATAACATTGAAGTTAGGCAGATCGACAGCATGTTAAGTAGTGTGAAAACAAGTAAATTCCTGGTGCCAGCAGGTGGCGCTATAATTATAACTGAATATTGGCTTTTAGATGTGTTCAGGCCAGGAATCTTATAAAAACGTGTGAAGTTTGGGGCATGTTTCTAGCATGTTGGCAGCCTATTTAACACTTGTTGACGCTTTTTAATATGTTCCTAGGAGGCCATAACAGTGTTAAACATGTCACTTCCTGTTGCCAGGAGGTGGCACTATGACTATAACCGAATACGGGCATGTAGATATGTTCAGGACAGAACACCTATCAAACGTGGGAAGTTTGGGTCAGATCGGATATTGCTTGCCTGAGTTACAGCAACTTCCTGTTTCATGGCGAAACATCAAACTTTGTCAGGCCGCCAGGGACACGCCCCTTGACGAAAACTCAAGATCTTTGCAATTTAACGTCACAAAGGCCTTATGATGAACCTCACCAAATTTGAAGATGATCCGATTAAAACTGTAGGAGGAGTTCGTCAAAGTACGAGGCCTGGAAATGGCAAAAACTGCACAAAAAACGTACTTCCTGTTGGGTTTTGGATTTTGTACCAAGAGACTTTTTTGTAGGTAATAGTGTGTTACACGTGTGTACGGATTTTCGTACATGTACGTAAAACGTAGCTCGAGGCGCACTCCATTGAAATTTTACAGGTGGCACTATCGAGCCATTTTGGCACACCCACTTTTGAAACCCATTTCAGATGTAAATTTTCGCCAGTTCTGACCTGTGTGCAAAGTTTCATGAGTTTTGGAGAGTGTTTAGGCCCTCAAAAATGCGATTCAATTTGGAGAAGAAGAAGAAGAAGAAACGGAGCAATTCCAATAGGGTCCTCATCCCATCTTGACATGGTTGATAATAAAACATTGAAATCACAAAAATCCGAGCAAGAGACGCTGTTCCCAAGACTGAAATGTGTGCGCACGCTCCAATAAGGACCGCAACTAGACAAGCAAAATATACTTTGGGCTTCGGGTACACATCCAAGCGATCATATACACACAAAATATGTCAAAATGGCCAGCTTGGCAGTGTTCACTTAAACACAGTTTATGTCTCAAGTGGATGTGAACAGTTGGGAGAAAATCCGATGAGTGTCAGTGTATATTGTTTTAAAGTGACAGCAGTGACTGGTGCTTGGGCCATCAATGTTAATCAAACAACAAAATGCAAAGATAAAATCACTCACAGCTCTCAATCTGAATAACGTTAGCTTTAATAAGCATGCGATAATGCAATGTTCATTTACATTTGATTACTTTATTAGATTTATTTTGTAGGCTATAATACTTACCTGAACAGTAATGTTAGTAGACCTTCATGGAAAAGTTAAAGCACTATTTATTTCATTTGTATCTTTGTTTTATTTTATTTCTTATTCATGTCTTATGGATCTATGTATAGTAAACAAAAAAATGCCCCTGCACAATGTGCATTTACAAATTGATGTGTTATAATTCATATTTTTACATTTCAGAATAATAAAGCAATGTAATTTCCGCTCTTAATTGTGCCTCATTATATACTATATATATGATAATATATATATATATTATAGATACAAAACAAAAAGTACCGATAAAAAAATACCGTTACCGTAAGTACCGGATTGATAAGCAGTATCGTAAGTAGTAATACCGTTAAAACCTTAACGATACCCATCACTATTTTTAGGTGTCGTCAATACGTCAGTATTGTACGTTTAAATGCTGAAAATACGTATCTGTACGTTTAGATACTGAAAATGCGTCAGTATTGTACGTTTTAGTGCCTGTAAAAACATAAGTAAATGTACATTTTGTAGAACCACATTTTACGTAAAATGCATACAAATTATCACGAGATCGTGTTACGAGAACATGATATGTGGCGTGAGAGCGGCATGGCTTATCTGACATAGCAAGAGTAACTAAGAGGGCAGGTTTTGTGAAGGGTCAATTGTGTCTAGAATCAATGTGGTGTGGTGAGTTTTTGTGTCATTTAGTGGTTTAAAGGAGAATAAAATCAAATGCGGCTTTCACCATGGTGCACCTTTAGCCCAGTTGAACTCCATATTCTGCCCAGTTTGACATGTTAACTTGCTCCTAAGTGCCTCAAACAAAACTTTGAATGTCTTTGAAAGATGTGAAGCCAAGAACCTGGTAAATAGCACTTTTATACATATTATTATTTATACATATTATAGCAGCATAATATCAACCCAGTACTCTGTAAATGCAGTTTGGTTTTCCAGCGGGCAGATCAGAGCTTGCTATTTCCAAAAGATTTTGTGTGTCAGATGGTCAGTACTTTAGCTTTTTCTTGTCACTTTTGGAGCTCTGCAGCATGGGGACCACCCTAGTGTGCACTTGATAATGGATGTAGCACTTTATAACTCCCGGGTGACTTGCAACGGGAGCCCCTGGGAACATGAAACATGAAGGTTTTTAGTTCGAAAGTTAAATTTAGCATTGTTTATTATCACCTACTGTGTTTTTGATGAGCCCTGTTACAAATTTAACCACCATTTTCATGTGGTTTATCTCTTCTGATTTCCATATTTGGTGCTTGAGGACAAAAGCGAAAGCATTTGAGGGATCATCATGCTCTTCTGCTATGTCTGGATTGATTGTTTGGCAGGAAAGCATGTCAGCTAAATTCAGCAGCTGTAAACAGCTGGAAGTCACGCAGAGTATGGGTACAGATGAGTTTACATTAGTACCCGAGTAAATGACTGCTGGTATGAAATATGACTAGACTATATAAGCTCAGCTGTCTTTTTCATAAACACTTGAGCTGTTCATGCAGTGTGGTTTTACATGGCATTCAATTTTAGGAGTTTACATCTGTGCCACTTTCCATTGCACGTCAATGTCTGTGACTTTTTTCAAGTATTAAAAGCATAAAGATCTTGACCTTCCTGACTGTATTGTAATCATACAATGTTATAATTTTGATATAATCGATTGAAATGATATTTAATTAATTGCATTAAAAAAAATGTATAACTATTATCTAATTTCTCATTGCTTGTGACACCATTATTTAACATCATCAGATTAGAACTGTTTTCTTACACATTTTAGTGTTGATTTGTGTTCATATTTTGAATAACTTCTTTGAAATTTCTGTTTTTCATTGTAATTTTAAAGTTTTAGTCATTTTTATCCCATTTTTAATGTGTCATTTTTACTCCAGTTAAACTAAATGAAAATGAGAAATGTTTCTAACTATCTGAAATAAAATAATTTCTTTAACTTATTTCAGTTCAAATTTATTATAATGTTTTTTTTTAAATGTTTTTATGGTTTTATTTTTTTTATTTAACTACAATAACCCTGTTCTGTTATTATAGGAAGACAGTCAAACACGTATAAAAAAAAAAAAAAAAACGTTTGATCCCAAATATGCGGACCCCTGTTGAGTGACAGCTTCTTTTAGGCTAAATATGCAACCCTGTTACTCTCCAACATTACCCTTTAGATGTTTTTTATTTCTATTTATTTTATTATTAATTATATTTTATTTTTTTTTTTTTAATTTAATGTGTATTGATAATAAATAAAATGTTGGTGTTGGTAGATGGTTGACAAAAATGGTGTTACATGTGGGAAGAGGGTGCAAAAACTGCAAAACCCTTAAAAGTGAAATAAAAAATTAAAACAATTGAAGTTTAGTTTGACATACTGAGGTTGACAACAGCCATTTTGACCACTCATTTCACTGTTCATTTGCTGAAAAATAAAAGAATATACACTCACCGGACACTTTATTGAGGATAACTTTCGAGTACCAGATTGGACCCCCTTGTGCCTTCAGGACTGCTTTAATTTTTCGTGGCAAGGTGCTGGAAACACTCTTCCATACTGATATGACAGAATCACAAAGTTGCTGAGATTTGTTGGCTGCACATCCATGATGCAAATCTCTCGTTCCACCACATCCCAAAGGTGCTCTATTGGACTGAGATCTGGTGACTGTTGAGGCCATTTGAGTATAGAACTTCAGCAGAATGTCTTGACCATGTGCATGCCTAAATGCATCGAGTTGCTGCCATGTGATTGGCTGATTAGATATTTGCAGTTGAACAGTTGTACCTATTAATCTGGCCACGTGAGGTGTATCTATTTTTAAGGAGTTTCCGCCCAGGCGTTTGGTGCCCTATTCATGGAAAGTGAGCAGGGTTGCATATGTGTGTGTTTTTGTGTAGATGGTGGAACAAAGAAGCTGCGCAGCACCATCCGGCGGAGCACAGAGACGGGTATCGCAGTGGAGATGAGGAACCGTGTCACACGGCAGGGCAGTAAGGACTCGACAGATGGCAGCACCAACAGCAACAGCTCTGATGGGACGTGAGTGTGACCCACCACCTCACACATTTAATCACTGCATCCGAATGCACTTAGATCTCACAAAACATGTCCACATTTCAAAATCAAAAGAAACAAAGATGTAATATTTTGCATAAAATAAGCAGAAACCTATTTTTAGGACCACAGCTGTTTAGTTTTACTTAGATCCATAAATTAAGGCAGTGCCACTAGCTATTTTTAACATTTTATGAAAGATAAACAATTTGTGTCACATTACAGCAGGAAATGTGTTTAATTGCCAGAAAATAATGTCACAATTCAAATATGGTGCAGTATGATTAGGACAGCAACAACTAATGAAAAAAATGTGTAAATAATGAGTAATAATTAAAAAAAGGAATAAAAATGATCCATTCTAGATATTCTAACTATATATAGATTATATCTATATATAATAGTAATATATTATATATATTAGTGCGTCAAATGATTAATTGGGGATTAACGCATTCAAAAAATAAAAAGTTTTTTACATAATATATGTGGGTGCATACATAATAAATACAAAAAATAGTATACAGTGTATTTTTTGAAAATATTTACATGTATATATTTATGTTCATATCATTTATATTATATATAAATATATTTAATATATAAACATAAAATATTTTTCTTAAATATATGCATGCATGTGTGTGTGTATTTATATATAAATAATAAATAAACACAGTACACATATATATATTATGTAAACAAAAACCTTTATTATGGATGCGATTAATTGCGATTAATCATTTGACAACACTAATATATATATATATATATATAAATATTCTAGTAAATATATATATCCTATAATACAATATGGATTTGTTATCTGATTAAATTGAGTTAATCAAAAGAAGTCAAAATCAACAGTAACCATTCATAGCTAGTTCAAACCTTTGTGAACCTGGAGCACAAAACCAGTCTCAAGTCGCTGGGGGATACAAAAATCATGCATTGTATGGGTCAAAATTATCGATTTTCTTTTATGCCAAAAATATTAGGATATTAAGTAAAGATCATGTTCCGTGAAGATATTTGGTAAATTTAATACGGTAAATAATCAAAACTAATGTTTGATAGTAATTGATTGCTAAGGGATTAATTTGGATAATTTAAAAGCGTTTCTCAATATTTTGAATTTTTGTTAGCACCCATCAGATCCAGATTTTCAAATAGGATCTCGGCCAAATATGTCATACATAACATATTTATTCGCGTTCAGTTGGTGTCTAAAATTCAATTTTGAAAGTCTTGAAATGTTCATTAGATCACTCATCTGTGTGTAATGGGAGGGTACTGTCACAGAAATGTGACAAAAGTATAAAAAAAAACTAGACCTATATGTTGACTGTTAGAAAGAAACAAAACTGCCTTGTATTGATGAGTTTGATTGATCACACATTTCACACATCACACCGGGTGTATTTCAGCTTCATCTTCCCCACCACTCGCCTTGGCCCTGAAAGCCAATTCAGTGACTTCCTGGACGGTCTTGGTCCCGCTCAGATAGTGGGGCGGCAGACATTAGCCACACCGCCAATGGGTAAGACGCCTGCATACTGGCCAGAATAAACTCAAATACAACAATTACCATAAGGTCATAAAAAAATATATTTTGCATTTTTATCTGGATCATATGAAAATTGTTTACTCATTAGTAAGTAATAAAGTATAGTTGAAGGATAATCTATTTAAGTAAATACATTCATGTATTTTAAATACTAAATTGCTACTTTATCATTACAAATGTGCAATAAGTAATATATTCAAAATACATGAATTACAAGTTTCAACAGAAATGACATTAAAGTATATTTTAGTTTGTCATAAATGCATTCAAGAGTACACGTTCATAAGTTCTACTTATGTGGGTCAGAAGAAGTGCTTTAAAGTTAAGCTAAATAATAATAAATAATTCAAGTATAATGCATTTTTACTGAATTGCAAATACGATTAAGAGATTAAGTTTTGAAAACATTTAATTTCAGAAACCATTAAGTTCATAATTATATTACAATCCTGTAAATCAAAAAGGGTTATTTTGCATTTTTGTTTTACTGTCTGCCAGTTTTACTGACTGCTTTGTTCGTCAATTTGGAACTAGACGATCAAATTGAGCACATTGCTATGTGGGGTATAATGTAGTACACTAAATAATCCATGAAAATAGGGCACAATATACTATATTAAAGGGGTCATATGATGCTTTTTTTAAAGATCATTATTTTGTGTATCAGAATATGCTGACATGCTTTAATGTTAAAAAAAACATTTTTCAAATACTGTACATTATTGTAGGTCCTATATGCCCCGCCTCTCTCAAACGCTTCGTTTTCTACAAAGACCCTCCTTCCGACAAGCGCAGTCTGCTCTGATTGGTCAGCTGATCCAGTGCATTGTGATTGGCCGAACACTGCAAGCACTCGTCGGAAATGTAACGCCCCTTTCCATAATCGCGAGCTTCATCTTTCAAAATAAATGTAAAGACAGAGCCCGAAAGGGGAACAGAGTCGCGTGACATACACAGTAATGAAGCTAGTATGTGTTTGCAGTACACAAGCCACGGTTAAGAAAGCTGACTCCACTGTGATGTGACCCTGTGTCTCTCACACACACACACACGCGCGCGTGCGCGCACACACACAACACACACACAGGCTGTGCAAAACTCCGCATTTGAACAGCAATAGCACATACTCTAAAATAAAAAAACAGTAGCTGATTCAGAAGCGCCAGGTTGTCTTAGCAAAGTCAGAATTACCTCCTCTCATAGGTTCACGAAACGGGCGTCCATAAAATGCATTGCTGTTCTGTAGTAATAATCTTAAAGATTCCTAAATGCATCTTCTTCCGGAAGCGCCAAAAAAAAAGTGCTTTTGCTTTCGCCTAGAAAACACACAGCGTCTCCCTGACATGCTGCTTAAACACTAACTGCGGTTACTGAAACCACACCTTCTTTCTTTGCGTGCACATTTGGGCGCATTATGCTAATATTCCCACATAGTGAAGTAGATATGTGGGGGCGTGTTAGAACGAGCCGTTTTAGGAGGGCTTGGACGAGTCTTAATTTTTTATAAAGAATATCTCTTTGGTTTTGATAATTTAGTCTTTGCAACTTCAGGGATCTTATCTATGCACAATCAGCTTGTAACACTCCAAAGAGAAAGGAAAACTTGAAATCGCATCATATGACCCCTTTAATATGAAGGATTTGTCCAAATTGATTTTTATGGGAGTTTTACCTGTATTTTTGAGGATAGTATATACATAATATAAACTGTAGAAATAATATTGTACTGTGCTATTCTGTATCACTCCGTGGCACTCAGCTGATTGTCAATCAGTTTATCTGCATAATCACCAGGTCTGATAAATGTCAACCTTTTCAAGAGCTTTTCAAGGTGACTGAACTGGAGTTACTGACTTGTTAAACATAATAATACGTTTCTAATTCCTTCTTTTATGATCAAACATCAAGGCAGAAACTCTCAGGAGTGGAGGTTGTGTCTTGTTCTTTGTCTCCATCTGCTGTTGATTGATCCCATTGCAAGAAGGCTTTCATAAGAGTATGGTTTCCTCTGTTTAGGTGATGTTTACATCGGTGTGGTGGATAGAGGGGGTCAGTTAGAGGTCGAGATCACGCAGGCCCGAGGTCTGACCCCTAAACCAGGCTCAAAGAACATTCAAGGTAACCCACCGTTAAACATGATTGAGTTGGATCATTTTATTCACATTACCATGTTAGGTAAGAACACAGAACACTGTTTCATCATTGGGTGTTTTCTTTTCTATCAGCAACATATGTAAAGGTTTATGTCCTGGAGAATGGAATGTGTCTCGCTAAGAAGAAAACCAAAGTGGTGAAGAAAACCCTGGATCCAACCTTCCAGCAATCCCTGATGTTTGACGAGATCCCGCAGGGGAAAGTGCTGCAGGTATTCAGTCAAAATCACTCCAGCACAAACACATTCTTTAGAAAACAGCATACTAGCATCTAAATACACAGCGGTCCCAAAAAAGTATTTAAGGCCATAAAACGTTTTGACAGTCTTGCACAGTCTTATTTGAAACACAGGAGTGTTTTGATATAACTGTCTACTGTTTTACACAATTCATATTTTGTACAGCCTTTGTAGTGTAAAATATAATCTTAAAATATTGAATATGATCAAACACTTAAAAATAACATTAAAGCCTATATCAGAATAATTAACACAAATAGTAGTGTAATTTAAAACCTTGCTATTTAGTATTTATTATTATTATTATTGAATATTACTGCAATATAAAGTAATAAATCATTATATATATATATGGTTACAATATTGATCTTAAATTATTTTTATTTTTTGAAAGAATTCTCTTATGCTGACCAAGGCTGCATTTATTTGATTAAACATGCTGTAAAAATGGTGAAATATTATTAGAATTTAAAACAACTCTTTTCTTTTTGAATATATTTTTTAAAATATAATTTATTGCTGTGATCAAAGCTGTATTTTCAGCATCATTACTCCAGTCTTCAGTGTCACATGATCCTTCAGAAATCATTTGAATATGATAATTTGCTGTTTAAGAAACATTTCTTATTGCTATCAGTGTTGAAAACAATTGTGATGCTTAATATGTTTGTGGAAACTGTTTTCAAGATTCTAGCATTTATTTGAAAGAAATGTTTTGTAACATTATAATGTGTATTTACTACACCTTTTGCTGAAAGGGGTCCTTGCTGAAAGTATAATTTCTTAAAAAAAAAAATAAAATCTTACTGATCCCAAACTTTTAAATTGCCTTGTTTATTTACTGTTTTATGGCTGAAAATTTTCATTCTAAATTATAAAACAAAATATTTACTGGTCAAAATTAAGACAAAAACTACATTGTGACATTTTTTAAATGTGTCCAAAAATTAAGACACACTTAAAAATGTATGAATGTCATTGCATTACATAAGAAACCAAGTGCAAATGCTAAAGTATATTTAGGGCCACTCTATATTTAACCTCTCCACATACTGATCCTTCATTTGTAACCTTTAACCTCTCCAGGTGATCGTGTGGGGCGATTACGGCCGCATGGACAGCAAGTGTTTCATGGGAATGGCTCAGATCCTCCTGGATGATCTGGATCTGTCGTCGATGGTGGGTGGCTGGTACAAGCTCTTCCCCACCTCCTCTCTGGCGGACCCCAGCATCGGCCCCCTGACGCGCCGACTCTCCCAGTCCTCGCTCGAGAGCGCCACCAGCCCCTCTTGCACCTAGAAACATCCAAGTCCCCTTCTAAATATGCCCGTCTTCTCTATCTCTACGTGTGTATCTTTGTTCAATATACCCCGATACTGACCCCAAACGCATGAACACACCCTGATAGATACAGCCAACTCGCCCGGCGCTGGAACGCTCCTCTTTACCGATACAGATATTTAGAGTTGGATACAAATCAGGCGTGACACATATAACACACACATACACACACACCCTCGCAGATGGATATGGGTGTAACCAGCAACATGCAGTCGTAGGGTTGTGAAAAAGCAGTCACGGCTGGTTACATACAGATCCATTGTCTGCAGGTCAACCAATAGGGGCATTTAATAAACCCGCCGAGATATATTCCTGACAATGTAGCATTCGTGTTGACGTCACGTCACACAGGAAGCAGAATGGGTAGTTTCTAGTAGTTTCCAGACCCTCGAGGGTCAGTCATTTCTCTATGCCAAACCCGAACAAAGTTTTATTTTTTAAAAACCAAAGCAATTCTTATTATCTGTAGTGTTATATTATAGAGTATGGATATGTAGCAGAGTCAGTGACTTAGATGAGATGCAAAAAACAAAGACGTGTTAGAAAAACTCATAAGGTGCGGTCACGTTAGCGAAATTTTGTTGGCAAAGGAATCCATTTTCAGTTGTCGATAGTGTAGCGACATATTAAGTCACTTGCATACCAAGCAACTTTTGGCGTGGCAATTTCGCAGGACCAACTTGAAGACGAACGAAACCTGCGTCGCGACTTTTTCGCCCTTTGCGCGAAATGGATTCCTATAGAAATGACTGGAATTCGCCTGTAAAATTTCGGTAAATGTGATCGTACCTACATTCACAATTAAACTTTTAAAGGGCAGAGCTTTACTCCACATGTCAGGTTATTTATTAGAAATGCACACGATTCCTGTCGCATAAAGTAGCGTATTCTTTTTTTCCTTTTCGGAGAGCTGAATAAATAAATATATAGATCGCTATTTGTGTTTATGTATTTATCGACTGCATTCTGCACGTTAACTCGCAACCCTTGTTGAGCAAAATATGTAAAGTGCTATTTTAAGCTTGCCTTTAAAATTACGTAGACTTATAGACGGTAGGTTATTTATTTTGCTAATGTTTCAATCTCACTTTTTGTCTGAACAACACCATCTGCACCGAGCTGCAGATGTAGTCGAGGGAATCGAACCCTCCCTCCTGTTAAACCAGCAACCCTCGTACACAGCTGCATTGTGGGATACGCCGAACGGTTGTCCGCTGGCAAGCAAGAAAACTTGTAGCAAGTAGCGAAGCTTTCTGGGAAGTTGGAGCCGCATTAGACTTTACCACCTCGAGTAGTTTTGGGTTTCTTTCTACCAGCATTTGGAACTGTTAAAGGCCTTTCCCATTTCCTGTTACTCTCAGGAGGTCATGCTGAACAAAAAAAACACACACACGCAACAATATGAGGACTGGTGATGGGGTCGCTCTCTCAACAGGATCTTGAAGCCCAAAACAAATGGTATTCTATAAACTCCTGGACACTTTTTTTTTTTGGTCTTTCGAACCATTGTGACCATTCCTGTCCAATCAGCAGTCTTCTTTAGCTTCGTCTCTGAAGCTGAGTGGCTCTAGACGGTTTCTTCAGTCGATCTTCGGTGTTATGGAGACTTGTGGAAGGAAAGCAGCACTGTAGATAAAAAACGAAGTACTCTTGTCAGCCTCCTAGATTTGTTTTCATAGCTTCTCTAAATATATCAGAGCTGGAGAAGGTACCATACATATCATATATCTGTGCACCAGTTTATTCATGTCAAATCAGTCACATATTTCTGCAGAGATGATGGCATTTGTGACACTATCAGTAAGAACCAGAACATTAGTCATTTCTAAATTCCCATATGGATCATTTGCCAAATCATTAAAGACGTTTGTATAATTCAATCTGTTTAAACTCTCTTTGATGGAAGCACACAAACTCTATTGTAGATGGATCTGCTTTTAAAGGCGGATTATGAGACCGTCAGCAAACCGTTTCATCTGATTTATCATTTTGAATCGCATCAGCGTTTGAAGTATTTTAGTGTTGTGTTTTGTACATGCTGTTTTTTTTTTCTATCTGCCAATGTCACTGCTACACTGGTCAAGATGTACAGCACAAAATGTCACCATTTATCTAGATGTTCATAAGAAAGTGTGCCTCACATTCCATACTTTCAGAATCTCTTGTTTTTATTATCCTAGGCCATTCCATCAATGCACTTTACAGTACATGCACACGTTTCAATGCATTTGGTAAGATGTAGATACTATAAAACACTTAATTTTCGTAATGAATGGTCATGTTCATATAGAGATTTATCTTTAAATCCTGAGAAACGTTTAGTCGTTGCTTGTGTCTTTATTTATCTTTTCTCTGTCCATTTAGATGTTTTGCTTCACAAAGAATCTTTAAGGACAATTTCAAGTTACAAAAAACGGCTGAATCAGAAGACACGTTGTGCACACTAAATATAGTTGCATTTTAATTGTTTCTGTAAGGCCAAAAGTATAAGTTGGACCAAAAAATGGGACTTTACACTTTCTTACTTTCATCCGAAACTGCAAAATATGTATTTTACCCATGCCAGATTGAACATATTTACAATATTTTACTTTTACCTTTAAACATACAAAAAAAAATAGTTTCTGCTATCTTTCACATACATGTCTTGCTTCTTTTGTATTTGCACAAGTTTGATTGTGTTGCACTTTTTCACTAACAGACAAATGTCTGTACATTAAATTAGGAACAAAAAATGACTTCTTAATTCTAATTTAAGACGAAATTATATTACTGTACTGAAAACAAATTGTATTTGCAGCTGAATGTTTGTCCTTGGTAAACACATATGAAATGACTATTAGATATTGATATTTTTTCTATGTGATTTTACGTACTTGGGAATTTGGGATAATATACGTGTCCCTTTACTGTACAATGAAGTAGTTACAAAATCTTACTGGTCTTGCATTTTTGCAAAATGAAAAGAGTCTGAATGCATGAATATTTGTACTGTACTGCTCTATTTTTTCAGGTGTAGTGGATGGATGTAGCTTGTTGCAGTCCATAGCTAAACCAAATGCAACATTAACAAAAAAAAAATAATAATAATCTAGATTTGCCGCTTCCAGATTTCTGTGGTTTGGATGCGTTTTGATATTTTAACATGGAATGAGAACGATCAGATCTGTTTTGTTCTGACAGTAATCAGATACAGCTAACAAATGCTTCTGTGATGTGTTGATGATCTGTAAATACAAATCTTTGAGTATGATGTTGTAACTTCTGAATAAGATACCATCTGGCTGGCTGGCATCTGGTTTGTTTAAATGCTCGGTGTTGAACTATACGTCATGCTTTTATATGCGAGACCACTTCATGCTTTTCAGTTCATACATGGTGAAGTCTGAAGAGTCTTTCTTGGCAGTTTTATGGCATGTGCAGTTTATGTGTGAGTGTAAGTGACACCAGCCTGACTGGGGAATGATCTTAATACACTGAAATACAGATATCAATATCAATGTGATGTTATGACGCAAGCTGAATAAACCTGACAACAATGTGTTGTCTTTGTGGGCCAACAATCTTAGCTGAAACAGTTGGATGTGATCAACCTGGTATTCATGCTTACTTTTTTATTTGCATTCAGAAATGGACAGTAGATTGTAAAACTGAGAATGAGGTGTAAATTTGAACAATTATTTTATGAGATTTCGCTCTGTCAGGTACTGTATGGTGTATATAAATTATATAAATGTTGACAGATTGCTTTAATTTCAAATAGGAATGTAATCCCTTTAGATCTTTCTGGGCCAGTTAAAGGAATAGTTCACCCAAAATCCGGCCATCCAAGATGTAGCATTACATCACTTGCTCACCAATGGATCCTCTGCACTGAATGGGTGCCGTCAGAATGAGAGTTCAAACAGCTGATAAAAACATTGCAGTAATCCACAAGTAATCCACTCCAGTCCATTAGTTCTTTTGCATATCTCTCTCCTGATTCAGACAAGACAAAGAGGGCTCATATTTTAGTAATGGTTTAAAGTTAAAAACATCATAATGATGGATTTGTTTCCTACAAACATGCAACTTTCAGCTTCACAAGACGTTAATTGATGGACTGGAGTGGTGTGGATTACTTGTGGATTATTGTGATGTTTTTATCAGCTGTTTGGACGCTCATTCTGACGGCACACATTCACTGTAGAGCATCCATTGGTGAGCAAATGATGTAATGTTAAATTGATCCAAAACTGTTCCCATGAAGAAACAAACTCATCTACATCTTGGATGGCCTGAGGCTGAGTACATTTGAAGCAAATTTTCGTTTTTGGGTGAACTATTCTTTTAAACCCTTATGAAGTCTTTTTATGAACCCCTAATACTGTTTTTGTTACGTTTGTGAACAAATAGAAAGACTAATGAGGATATATTGAGCTTTTATCTTATTTTTGTAAAATGAATTATCTTGCAGAGTGGTTTGTTGGATGAAAGGCGGTGGCTTGTTTATTGCCTTACTTGAGAGATTATTATAAGGCTTAGACATGTTACTGAAAGCCGTGAGTGTTTTGCTTTGATATTATTAATGATTCTGAAGTATCTCTAACTTGAATGTACGTATTAAATATTTCATGTTATTGTATTATAAAACATATTTGTTTTACAGTGTCTGAGTGACAGAATAACATCTTTACCCGGTATGTGTTGATGCTTAAAGGCTTACATGAGCACAACATCCCTAGTATCTAATTCAATCTGTTTGCTATCACAATTGATTTGAGCATTCAGTTTTGCTGAAAAACTAAGATGGATATCAGATATTAGTTGTGCCTATAGGTTAAATGTAGCATTCAGTGCATGCCTGTTTTTAGTCATTTACATTATTGAGATTTGTAAAATGGTCTGGAGAAAGTAAGCATTGCATGTTTGTCTTTATTGTCTTCTAATAAGGCTCTATTTTTTGTGATCACACATAACCAAGACATGTAATAAAAAAAATTAAAAAACATACTTTTATTTTATTCAAATTATATGATTACAACCTTGAATTTATTGTACTTTTGGGTCAGACTGTCTTTGGAAATTGATTTATTTTACAAATGCAAAGATGGTCATTTGTAGTCTGTTTTCTTATCCATGTAGCAAAGCTGTTAGCAGCTCTTTTGTTGTCACCATAAATCAGCCATTCATATTATTCATGACATTGTGAACAGCACAAGACATTGTCGAGACATGCTCACCTTTGCAGACAGGTTTTCAACTTTCACAAGAGATGTAGCTACTTTGAAAATGATGTAACCCACTTCAGTTTAAGTCTTGCACTTTGAGAGAGCACGATCAAAGATTTATCAGAGCAAAAGTAGCCCCCAAAACTTTTAGATGATAAATGATTTGAGCTGACAGTGAGCTGCTTCGGAATAACAGAATGGAAAAGAGAGCTGTATGGGGAAGCTGTAATTTTATACTTGTGCTTTGTAAATGTTTTCTATGTGCAGTATTTGATCATGTAAAACTTGTATTTTTGTGGTTTGTACGCTGCAGAACTGATTATTTAAGGTGCACGCAGTTTTGTAAGAAAAGGTTGGGAAACTTTGACAGAAAAAATGATTTTGACTGAAGCCTGTATCTGCATGCATATTGACTGATGGAAGCTGGAGGTCAATAAATTTTATTTGAATCATCTCGTCTTTGTGTCTGAATGGAATATGTAATCCTTTAATGGGTTTAATCTTTTTCCCCTTACCATAAAACTCCCGGCCCTTTATTGGCATCAATGGTTCCACAAAGAACCTTTACCATCCATGGAACCTTTTCATTCCACAAAAGGTTCTTTACAGTGGAAAAAGGATCTTAGATTATTAAAATGTTCTTCATACTAAGAACATTTTTTTGTTGTTTTTTTTGTTTTTTAAAGAAATGTTCACTGAAAGGTTCTTTGGGGAAACAAAAACTTCATTCCTTCGATGGCATCACAGTAAGTATGTGGAAACATTATTTTCCACATACTGTACATTATTGTTTCTCCTCTATGCCCCGCCTTTCTGATACGTGTTGATTTTTACAAAGCTCATCATTCTGATAGCGAGGTGTGCTCTGATTGGCCAGCCTCCAGTGCATTGTGTTTGGCCGAATACCTCAAGCATTTGACGGAAATGTTACGCCCCTAACATACTGTGATGATGCCCTGTCCGGCCGGAGCTACGAGACAAAAATATTAAAACCCATTTTAAACGAGGCATTCGTTGCATCCAGTGCAGACATATCTATGGATTATAATGACTTATACTGTCCTTTTTACGCGCCGAGGCATAAACATAAAACCATGTCTGCATCTTTGATCGGAGAAATGACAAACAACAAAAGCTACTCTACACTGCTCAAAAACTCGCTTTAAATATTTTTTACTTTTATACTTTTTTAAATATAAAAGACGTACTTACAGCCGTGAGTCAAACAGCCGGCCTTGTGTCTACTCTACCAGGATCAGGAAACAGTCCTCCATAAAATGCGCTGAACACATCTGAATATTTGTTTTGAACTGTTCTGGAACAGTGTTGTAAAATACAACTTGGCGGCCTCGAGTTAGCGGCGCAGCCTTGAGTGAGCAGAGGCTGGGGGATAAAGTGAGGAATGGCCGGAGGGCTAGAGTTAGCAGAGGTGGCGGATTCGACGAAGGAGTGTCCGGAGGGCTTGCGGCAACCACATGTGACGACTCCGGGCTGGATTCCGCTTCATCCACGGTGAAAGCCGATCCGACAATCCACAACGCAAAGTTGTTGTATTTCATCAGCAACCAGCACGGATCAGCTCCAGGCATGATGAATCATATCTTCCTTTTTTGGAAGACCAAACAAAGTAGTTTCGAATCACGAATCACACAGTGCCTTCACGACATGGCTTCAGCGTCAACAATACTACAACGAGAATAAAATTTACGCCTTCTTTCTTCGCGTGAACATTCGGGCGGCGGTGTTATGCTAATCTTCCCACATAGTGACGTAGACATGTGGGGGCGTGTTCGAATGAGCCATTTTAGGTAGGTGTGGTTAACTCTTAAATTTTATAAAGAATATCTCTTTGGATTTGAGACTTTAGTCTTTGCAACTTTACAGATCTTCTTTATGCACCAAGAGCGTGTAACACTTCAAAGAGAAAGGAAAAATTGAAATCGCATCATATGACCCCTTTAAGTTTAAAAACAAACTGATGTTTTATTTGGAAAAAAGTTGGCAGATATTTTCAACAATGCAGAATAAATCAGTAAGATATGTACACTAAGAAAAGTGAGTGTATGTTAAGTGCAGTTTACATGTAGGCCCAGGTCACAGCATTTGGAGTGAATTGCCTAATGCTCTCAGGTGCTGTACAATAGGACAGTTCAGAGACTGAGCACATCCTCCGGGAGGATCCACTGGAGGGACTGCAGCCAGCATTAATTTGGCCCAAACTGTGAGTAGGAAAATAAATGTGTGAATATGATCCACTGAAGTCTGATGGGGCCAGTCCCATGTTTTCCTCTTGCAAGCCAAACCATGATCTCCGTTTGCGAGGCCCACAAACGCGTTTTCCAGGTTTCTAGTTGCACAAAGTGCAGGTCTGTTCCTCAGGGGGGCGATGCTTTCCCGCTGCAGAAGGGACTTTATTGAAAACTGGCTGCTAAACTTCTTTTCTGCCTCGGGGCGTTTGCAGGTTGCCCGGTTTTCCGTTTCATTCTTCACAGAGGACATTTCCATGTTTTCATAAAAGTCAGGGAAGACGTCGCGCAAACCACTGAAGTGTCGACGCAGTATCTTTGGGGTGATTTTCCTTTCATCCACTTTCCAAAAGAAATGCTTTGCATTTGGGCATTCTGGATTTATAGGCACCTGTAAATATGAAGGCAAAACATCATTATAGAAGTAGCCTAATACGATATACCCAGCATTTTTGGAACAATGTGGAGGGTTTCATTGCTGATAATATTTTAAAAACATTTTCCTTATTTTATAAACATGTGATTTTGGGTTATTATATCAAGGATCGCTCTTTAAAGGATGTTGGTTTTATTATAAATTTTATTTTATTTTTATGTAAATTTCACATTCATAAATGCAAGTTTACAAAAGGCAAACCTCTTTTTATGGTGCTTGGAAAAGAGATTAAAATGTTTGTAGATGTGATGTCAAAATCTAAAAATAGTAAAGCAATTAAAACGATTAATATATGCTCCTACTTTAACATTTTCACATAATGTTAAAAAAACAATAATAATAATAAATAATGGTGCTGACCTGCAAAGTATATTTTCTGTATTAAAATTTGCATTGTAACATCCTATGGACATGTAAATATATGTATAATATGTATTTGTCTGTAACTTGATGCTTATGTACCCTCTTTTTGTTTTTTTCCCTTTTTACTTTTCCTTGTTCCTTCTTGTTGAGGCATGTGAAATGTTTTTGTTATATAGTGAGATATGGCACTGTACATGCTACTTGTTGACAATAAAGCATTTAAAAAAAAACCTGCGACACCCAGGGCTTTCACCTAACGTTACATCGCTGCTGCTGCTCTCTCCTGCCAACTTTGGTGGTTTTTGATTAAAGAAACGCCGTATATCCATAGCACTGCCACACGAGATCGCTCAGCATTAAAAAAATAATAATAAATTACAACTAACGTTAAGCGGTCGCACTATGCTTAGCAAAAAAACAAACATTTCCGCGCTCACTATCCACAAACCAATCAAATACGTCTAAAATATTATTACTTTTAAATCAGACCAAACACATTTTTATTTTTATTCAGGAGTTACATATATTCAAAACGATAACTTTTGATAACAGTAGCCTATTGATAAAAAATATATATTGTGCAAACAAGCAAGGACTGGTGAACAGGTGAAGGGAGACAGCAGGCTCGTCCAGGGCGGGCCAGGCCCCCCAGTGCCCACCCATGGCGCCGGGACTGAGTCTGTTGTGTAGTTTGTGACCTATATATGAAGCACTCCGGCTATAGAAGATGTAGATGGCCATTCCTCGTTAAGGTCTCTTTTAAATGGATGGCGGATATCACAGCATTGGCTTTAGGCTATTTAATATTGTAACATTCACAAGTTTGAAGATTATAAGAACATACTCCGAAATATAACAAAATACAAATACATTTACATTTTATTAAACAATGATTATGTAAATAAACCCAAAAATACATTTTATTAAATAATTATTGGATTTATATGTAATCATTTTTTTATAGACTAGGCCTATTGTTTTATTCAATAATTATTGGAATTGTATTAATTTTAATATTATCTTTAAATTAAAAAGCACGAGGTCCATACATTGGTAAAACATTTCTCTAATCTCAAGGTTTAAACAAGGACAATTAGCTACCAATCACAGAGCAATACAAGAGTTCTTTCTTAGCAAACAAAGCAGAACAATTTGATTCAATCTGGATCAAAACTATGAATTTCCAGCATTCCAGTGGTTTTAGTCATGAGACATAAATTCACATGCATTGTTAACATGCAAATGAATTACTTAAGTGCAAAAGGGTCTATTTAACAGGATTGTCAATGGTTTAAAATTATTACGACAACTCAATATGCTTTGCTTAATTAAGTTGGCTTGAGAAAGCTATCTCCTCCTACAGCTTTCAAGATACAACCACCAAACTCGGGTCAGACCTTCAGACTGGTCTAACTCGGTGTGCTATATCTTTTCTAACTGGTCCGACTTATGGTTTTCATAAACCAGACCATCAAAACCACCTAAAATCCCATAGACTTTCATTGAGGGGGTGAAAACTTTATACAATAAGACTTATGGTATATTTAAGCTGTCTACTGCTATAGCAAAGCTTAACAACTCCCTACTGAAAAAAAACAGCTAAAACCAGCCTAAGATGGTTGGCTGGTCTTAGCTGGTTTAAGCTGGTCAGGCAGGTCTTAGCTGGTCAAGCTGGGAGACCTGTTAAAAGACCAATCTAAGTTTAAACCAGCTAATGCTGAGTTCACACTGCGCGATATTAGCCCGATTTTTCACTCGCCGACAGGTTTTGCGAAATCGCAGACAAATGCCCAAAATCAGAGGGAAATTGGTGCTCGTTCACGCTACGAACCAATCACGCAGTGTGAATTATCAAAGACGCGATCTGAGGGAATCGCCGACGCCCACAAAATATTTGGCATGCTAAAAATCTGGACCTGTTGGCGATTCAAAATCCTGCTGTGTGAAAAAAGTTCTGACTGAAACATACATCGGCGATGACCTACAGCCAACGAGAGACCAAGATACAGGGCAGCGGGAAGTTCGGGGAGGAGTTATAGACCAGAATATCAGTATTTTAATAGATTTATGAACAATTATATCATACAGAAACAAGCACAAACATTTGCTAGACCAGCCACAACATCAGCATAACAGCAACTGCAAAATGATTTACCTCCAACTCTCTTCGCAGAACACCCAATCCCTGTTCCCTGCATCTACCTCCTGCATAATCTGTTTTTCTTTTTCTCCTTGTAGCTGGAAATCAGCTCACAGACCATTGTGGGCTATATATATTTTTTTTATAATTCCAGTCTTGCTCGAGAACTCCCGTCTGACGCATGCGGGTTCTTGTGTTATTTCCTTATCACTTCTCGCCTGTGTTTTGTTGTGGAACGTAGTTTGTGGACCAGACAGAGCGGTCGGCGATTCTTCCTATTGCGAAGTCATGCAATGTGAAACCCCCTGTCACCGATCCATAGTGCAATGTGAACACAGCAGCAACTGAACGCTACCCCAGATAGTCACGCAGTGTGGAAACAACGGCGATCCAACAAGTTTGAAAATCGTGCAGTGTGAACTCGGCATAAGAGTAGACAACCAGCCTTGGGGGAAAAACAAACACTTTTTCCGAATCAGCTAACATGCTAGAAACATGCTAGTAACTTGGTAATCATGCTAACAACATGCTAGAAACATGCTAGTAACTTGGTAATCATGCTAACAACATGCTAGTAACTTGCTAATCATGCTAACAACATGCTAGTAACTTGCTAATCATGCTAGTAACTTACTAATTATGTTAACAACATGCTAATCATGCTAGAAACATGTTAGCAACATGTTAGATACATGCTAATCATGCTAGAATCATGCTAATTCATGCTTGAAACGTGTGTTCCCACTCTGTCCCAAACTTCAGTTTCAACAATTAAAATTTAAGTTTAAGCTTTTCAAAGCTATTTCAAACTTTCAGACCAGGCTTTCTCAAGCCAACTTCAAAGGTCGTCTGCGAACTTCACTCATCTAGTTGATTTTCAACAGTGATCTAGCCTATTTTAAGTATTTCCATCATATACACTATTCACAATAACTTTAGTTTTCTTTTATGCCTGCAGTTGTTGAACTAATGTTGTGGTTAATTCACCTTCCTCAGACACATCCTGTTTATTGTTGTTCACAAAATAGCTTGGTTTTTCTTGCCATTTCAACGATTTGAGACATCTAAAATGTTCAGGCTTTTAGATAAAACATCTGGTAAAGCCACTAGCATTATATTGAATAAACGCATGGATATTTAGAAATGTCAAACAGTGATTTGAAATCCCGCTTTAAGATTTTACCCTGGCCCTGTTGGGCGCTGTCGTCCTGACGCAGAATGAGTTTGTGGGAGGACCAAATCATCGAGAACGTGCTAGGCAGTTCGATTCATTTTACAGAATCGATTCATTTGAACACTTCATTTTTGATTCATTCATTTTAAGTCAGATACAAACAACAGAATCAAGTATTGACTCGCTGAGAACATGTTGATACACGTTGGGGAAATGGGGATTCCCACAATTTGTATTTTGAATGTTATTATTTAGTTAAGGTTATTCCTCTTTGTCATATTTTAGTTATGTGATATCATTTAGGCATAATGGCTTTGTGTTTAAACTGTAACGTTTGCTGTGTTTTCTGTTAATTGGAGCATGATTATAATTAACAATTAGATATAACAACAATCAGTGTTATAAAACACAGCTATTAAAGGTTAATGACAGCCAAATAAAGATTAATGCACATGGCAGCCAAATAAAATTGTCAAATTTTTTAGTTTTAACCAAAATAAATTAAAATATGAACAAACTTTATAGACATGTTTGGATATTTGTCCCAGGATCCATTAACAGACTAGCCTACATAAAATTCCAATGGCACAATAAGTAACGTTTATCTTGTAACATTTCTGAGCAGCTGCTTTTCGGCTGTTATTATTACGAGCAGCTGCTTTCGCCCAATTTTATGCAACAAATCTTTTAGTTAAAAGTATCACGTTTTAGTCACATTGGTTCGTTCATTCATTTGATGAATCAAGCGTTATCAAGGCTTTGTGTAATGGTGCGTTCAAGTCATGTCGGATAGATCGTATTTACGAGTTGAACGCACATGAACGACACCACAAAGTCGAGTGGGAAACTCGAAATTTTCTTTAAGCCCTGAGTTTCCGAGTTGGGGACGCGTGTCAATGAGAAACATGGCGGAATCGATGGATGCAACGTCTGTAGTTGACGGTACATTTTCGTTTAAATTGATAGTTTAGTTGTCCTATAAACTTAAATTGGTCATGTTCTTGCTACGCAGCTTTTTAATGAAATCCAAGTAAAAAAAAAATGCTATCATTTTTGCACTTATAGGTGAAAAATCTTTTGATTTGCCATGTTGCATTTAGCTAACAGCTTTTTTTAATCTCTGTATTTTAGCGTTTGTTGATGCTGAAAATCAGTTATACTGTAAAAAAAAATATAAAAAACGCAAAACACACCTGATGCGAATTCTTTGCTCTTCATTTTCTATAAGCAGAGTTAACAGACCCTGTTGTATTTTCTTGTAATTTATTAAAAGAAGGTACACCTCCATCTTGTGCCGACTAA
The DNA here is from genome assembly GCA_018155175.1 of Sinocyclocheilus anophthalmus. Lineage (NCBI taxonomy): Eukaryota > Metazoa > Chordata > Actinopteri > Cypriniformes > Cyprinidae > Sinocyclocheilus > Sinocyclocheilus anophthalmus. The sequence goes on from JADLZN010006766.1 coordinate 679,879, forward strand.
ACTGACTTGAACGCACCTGACGTCGTAAGTACGACCGTCCCAGGAGGACTTGAACGCAGCATTACTCTGATCTGGTTGAATCATTTGGATTTTCGAATCGGTTCGTTTGATTCATGGATAAGAACATGTCGAACAGAACGATTCGCTCGCGATTCAGACATCACTACGATCGCATGGCGAGGTTTGAGTCACTCAGACACTCTAGATTATTTGCAGGAACCTTTCGGTAAGTAAAGTGAAGGCGCAATCTTTCGCATGCAATTTTAATAACGGCGCATTAGATAGCCAAAACCGATGAAAATAGACTTGGTGAAGGACCAGAGAGCCGCGTATCACGAGCGTTTAAGCGGATTGTGTGGCTGAGGGTGTTGCCCAAACCGGCTTTCTGTCGGAAATCATGGTTGGCATTGTTATCAGTGTAGTTTTAGATTATTTTACTTGAGAGTAGTGTAGATGTTAAGTATAATTTGCGTAAATAGCGGTATGTGGTTTGAATGTGCTTAACGTGGTGTTTTGTGGTATAATGAGACAAATGTCCTGAGGGACCAGGATATACTAAATGTTACAGGATTTTACTAAAATTACAAAGACTATACACGGTTTTCCTATTAAAATAAGGTTAAAATATGGTCTATTGCCAGTTTCCACGGTTTAGGGCGACATCTTGCCATTTTCTGTCCACGTCTCTGTATGGTTAAAGCTCCAGATGGGAATAAACTGTTTGAGGTAGGTTATCAAACTGAAAATAATTGGTCGTATAAGATTTTTTTTCATCATAATAAACCTTATGTGTTTTAACATCATTGTAAATGGAATAATCTTGAAGAATAACGTTATTTTTATCCATTTTCCCAATCCAGTTTTCATCCCATGTGTGCAGCAGCATCTGGTTAGAATGTATTTCAGCCAAGTCACCCACATCATAGATTCATATTTTAAGGATTTGTGCCAGTTGCATAAGTCTTTGACTTTAGAGTGACGCTAAACAAGCTAATTCCTTCTGTTATTGAGTGATGACTTTTTTTTTTTTGGTGTGCATTGCCAGTGTTTTTTGTGTTGGGTCGAGTTGACATGATTGATGGGGAAAGTAAGACACCTATCCAACAGGTCATTCACAATTCAGATTGCTAGACACTAAATGATATGTGATAAGTCACAATTGACTTCTGTGTTTGCACTTTTAGAAAGGGCAAGAAATGTCATTTCAATTGGGATGGGGTGTTTCTTTACAATATTTGATGTATTTTTTGCAAAGAATTCAGTTTGTTTTATATATATTTTTTTGTTTATTCAATCATAAATCATTTTAAGCCGCCATATCTTAGTCAAATGCCATTCACATGGCTACACTTTCAAGTTTTTGTCAACTTTGTTTGCTAGTGTTGCAATTTAAAAAGACTTATTTTTCATTCCTCTCTCACTTGTTTTACTTTAAAGACTGGTGGCAAAGCTGTTTCCACAGAAGAAAATGTTTTAGCCGAGCAAATCAGCTGTTTTCATCAGAAGTACATCACATTTACGCTCCCAGCCCATAAGCGATACATGTGGTATTTTTGTCTGCTTTGCACATTGTGTTTTTCATCCTCTGCAGTGGATCTCTTATGTGGTAAGAGAAAGACCAGCGAATTCTCAGGACCAAGAATCCTGCAGAGCTTTCCCCAAGAGGGTCCCGAGCCTCAAATAAATACTTCCACATGACCTTCAGTCCGTGTGCCAGAAAGAGCTGTTTCTGCACTCTCGGTGACGTACAGGATTCCTTGAGATGTCAGCCGACTGCTCTTTTTGCAGTGCGGTTTCAGCTAATGGGGCTCCCCTTTTGTTCGATTCCTTGAGAATTTTACTTGCCCTGAGCTGTGGTCTATAAAACTTGACCGCGAGGTTGTGGGGTGCCAGGGAAATTTAGATCACATCTGCCAAGCTGGATGATTATGACCAGGCACTAACTTCTTACATGAAGGGAAAGTCACGTGGAGCTCCTTCCTAAAGCACCAAAGGTGGTTCTAGGAGATGGCAGGGGTCACAGAGCTCTTTAAGTCTAATCATATCCAAAAAATCTTTGTGTATTCTCTCTAGGTTTGGGACTTTGATAGTTACCAGCCCCTGTAGAATGAAAATGAATAAACATGCTGCTATCTCCGGCTTTGAAGTATGTGCCAAAGTTGTTGAGCATCAGCCAGCACTTGACCCAAACCGGATTCGGGTCATGCAATTATCTGTTTGATAAACAGTTGTTAGCCACACACAGTGTGCCATTGTGTATGCCAACTTGCATTTAGCTGCAGGTAGGGATATGCCGGTATCAAATTTTCATGTTGCGATTAATTGCTAATGCTTTTATTACGGTATACGGTATTATCACGATATTGAAATTTAGTTTTAAAAAAAGTGCTGTCATAATACAGTATAACAGGTTTAATAAATTTTTTCTTATAACAAAAATAACTGAACATTTAAATGCAATAAAGCAATACAGAAAAATGTATAAAGTTAAAAGTTTTACACTGATTAAAGTGCAAAAAACTATAAAGACCAATAGGTATCACTTTACAATAAGACCTCATTAGTTAACCTTAGTTAATGCATTAACATTCACAATGAGCAATAGCTACATTTGCTACAGAAGTATTCATCTTCGTTTAAAAAAAATACAAGTCTTAGTTCATGTTAGCTCATTAAATAACACAGTTGCAACTTTCGATTTTAACAACGTGTTATTAAATATTGGAATACCTAAGATTAATGAATGTTCAGAATAATTTTTCATTGGCAGTTTAGTTAACTAATGAATTAATAATGAAACCCTAATGTGAACCGAACAATAAAGAATCCCAAATACAGCTGAGTGCAAAACAAAATATCTGAGGGGGGGAATGGTGTCGTCAGATTACAAGGTAAAAAAGTTTGAAGATATAAATAGACTCCTTAAGTCTAAATATTGACAATTTCGGCACTTGATGATGAACATCATAGAAAATACACAAATCTGAATGGCTGTTTAAATCATTTAAACATGATTCAGAAGCAGAAAGTAGTGCAGCTGCTTTGTTAACAGGGTTCCCGGGAAGAAGGTAATAACGGCTGCATTTCTGCTGTTTAGGGCCATCTGCTGTCAGAGAGAAGTGAAAGTGCGGTTTCATTCAGAGCGTCTCTCACATGTCCGCCATGCGCTTCTCATCCGCGCTTGTTTACATCAGAGTGTGCACGCGTCTTTCACAGCGGTGTTGTGCATTTTGACCAGTTGATGGGAAAAGTATTCTTACAATGCATTCAAAATTCTGAATAATTTGTAATATATAAGTATTCACGGTATTTAGAAGTGCCCACGATAATAATGTCGTGCATATTCATTACCGTGATATATGGCATTACCGAATACTGGCACATGTCTAGCTGCAGGTGATTTAGACTCATTTATGTTCCAGATGTTCCTCATTTGTGTGCTTATTAGATGCAACTTTTGTGGTGCAGAACATTTAACATGCATAACAATTAAAGTAGCCTTAAAAGTCGATTAGCTTAAATCAGAGAGACTAGAACTATTATTAATATTAACTCCTATTGGCATTGCATGAATCTTGTGCATGATAACATGCACAAAGACTTTTAAAATGACTATGATTGACAGTTTTTCGCTGTTTTTCTCAGGTTTAGTTGCTGGCTCAAAGCTGAAGTGGTTTTGGTGGTCTAGGTGGTTTGTCTGGTGTTCGCTTGTGTGTGAGAACTCACTGAAGCAAGTATTCTTGCAGGTGCGCATGAGCTTGGCGCGTGCAGATGTATTAAACTGTGGAAACATCCAATTTCACACAAACAATTAGCATCACGCAAATCAATCAAACACACTATCCAGCCGACTGGAACTGTATTCATCATGTCAAATGATGGACTTCCATTGTGCGCTTAGTTACTGGTCATCTGCCCATTAAAAGAGAACTAGTTAGGGACATTTGTACCAAATTGGAAGTGGATTGACTTCTGCTAACAATTTCCAAGAATATGTAATGTAAAATATACTAGATTATAGTTTTAAGATAACAAATAATGAATAAATTACCACATAATAAGGCTTTAGTGTTGCTTTCGATTTTTTTTTTTTTTTTAAAGGTGAACTAAGTGGTTCTTTGCCAAGTATGTGATATTGAAAGAACCGACAAAACGAAAATAACCAGAGCCAACAGGACCGCCCTTATATTGAAATCTCCAACCAACACGTACGTACACAACCAAGGCAACGCCGATCGCGGAAACAAGTGAAGATGAAACGCAAGCATATTCAAACAAAAGCCAATATGGATAAGTTGTGTGAAGTGACGCAAAATCTACGTTACCTATCAAGAACAAACAACGCAACCTTGGCGTCCGATTCCAGGCCTTCCCGCTCCTTGAGTTCTCTCCAATGCTGGAAAGCTGCTTCGATATTTACGCGGGTCCTTGCCTGATCGTAACCCTTCTTTTTAATGTTTTGGTTCTCTTGTATTTTACTCAGTTTTTTTTATATCTGTATAGTCAGATTGCGAATATCTGCCCTGTGCACTCACAAACTGAGCTCTCTCTTCTCCCTGTCATTACAAGACCCGCCCCCTTACTGCTGATTGGCTACAAGTGTGTTTTGGGACACGATCCGACACTGTGGTCAAAAGCGTTTTAAAAAAATCGCTTAGTGCAGGTTTAACAAAACATAAACATGCGTTAATTTATTCATTGTTAAATTGTTATATTGCAGCTCAGTCCTCATTTTTGACCAATCATGCATGTTTCATATCGCGAGCCTTCAAATTTGAAGATGTGCATGGCATGCACAGATGTGTATTTACAACATGCATAAACCTAATTCAGTTTCTTCTAACATCCCACGTCCTTTACATAAAAAAAAATGTAAACCATAAACTCTCAAACATGCAGCTGCCAGCAAGTTTCAGCTGTTGCCAAGTAAACATAACTTTGGTTTCGTTTTTCACAGCAGGGGAGTTATTAAGCCATGCGATCCAGAGCTCCTACTGATGTGCTCTCACTTGTGCTAGAAGTGTTTAACGTTGCTCTGACAACTCGTTGCCTACCTTAGTTGTGTTCTGTCTGCAAAGAGAGCTAGAACTCTGTGTGACTTGTCAGTGTTTTCTACATGATCCCCCCCCTGAGACCTACCAACACAGTCAGCAATGAACATTTTAATAAATGCCACAAAACTCTATTGGGGTTTTCTATCACAACATGTTCTCATATTATAATTGCCCAGTAATTTGATGCATTCAGAGTTTATTTTACATTGCCAGTTTGGTCTGCACAATATATCAAAATTATCTAAGTATCACAAGTACAAATGTGTACAAAGTGTTATTCTTATTTCAGTACTTTAAAAAAATTAGGGAAAGTCAAAGTTTTAAGTTGATGCAAATAAGCAGATAATAGACTGTGCATGAAACTTATTTGGCGTGTATGTGCACGTTTGTTTATGTACACTAGACGATGAGACGCTCTCATAGCAAACTAGCCATGTAAGCAAGCCACATGAGAGAAGACAATAAGAGGAAAGCTGAGCAGTAAACTCTGTTTCAGGTGTTTGTTTACCTAGATGTTCTTGATGAAAAGTTCTCAGGCTAATATAATTACCATTGAACAAAGGGTTGGTGGTATTTAAATTGTTTTCTAGTTTTTATTTTCATGTTAAAATGGCATTGTCTGATTTGTGACATTAGGCCTACCTGTTTTGTAATGCTTCACTAAAACAGTTGCAGTGATGCTTTCTTTTCCCAGAAACAATGTGAAACATGTTTGTTGGTTTATATTAATTTGTTTATATTTATTTATATATATTTATAGCTGTTTCCCCGGTAACGGCTGTAAACAAATCAGTGCTGCGCTCATAAATGCTACTTTTTCAGACAATATAGGAAAGATGAAATGAAAATATTGAAACTTTTTCTGAAAACAGTCGGTTCCCATCAAAAAGCCATTCATATAAAACACCCGCACTGCGTTTTTGATTTTGAAACATGCAGTGCTCATATTTATTCAACAAAGTCAAAGCCTTTTGGAAAATATGTTTGTGGCGGTCAGTGTTGATATTGTGGCGGGCTGCCACAAAAAAAGCAATGTATGGGAATGGCTGGACAATAATTCAATATCAATATGTATCGCGATATAATTCTTTTCAATAACGGTGATATGATTTTTAAACACATTTCCGATATTTCGATATACATTACCAGTTTCCCATACATTGATTTATTTGTGCCGTTTGACTTCGTTGAATAAACATGAGAACTGCAGGGGCGGCGTGTTTTATCTGAAGGTTCTATGAGGAACCGACTGACGTCAGAAAAGTTTCGTGACATTTTAATTTGATTGATAAGTATAGTTCATAGCCGGAAAACGATGCATCCAACGGCTCTCACAGCGCCTCCTGCTGGCAGGCAATCAGTTTGCATTTTCAATAAGCCCGTCTCCAGCAACATGTTTTTGTTGTTGCTCTTTTTTTTCTGCAGCAACTCAGAGCACTTTTCATATTCTTTATCCTGGCTGAAGCACATTTGTTTCAATCTATAACAATAATCAGCAACCCTACATTACCAGTCAAAAGGTTTTTGAAACAGTAAGATTTTTAATGTTTTTCTTTTTTTTTTTTTTGTAAGAATTCTCTTCTGCTCACCAAGCATTTATTTGATCCAAAATACAGCAAAAAACAGTAACATTTAGAAATATTTTCTATTTGAATATATTTTAAAATGTAATTTATTCCTGCGATCAAAGCTGAATTTTCAGCATCATTACTCCAGTCTTCAGGGTCACATGATCTTCAGAAATCATTCTCATATGCTGATTATCAATATACAGTTGAGGATTTTTTTTTCAGGATTCTTGATGAACAGAAAGTTCAAAAGAACAAAATATTTTCTATTTGAAATAGAAATCTTTTGTAACATTATACACGACACCAATATACCATTCAAAAGCTTGGAGTCAGTATGATTTCTTTTTTTTTTTTTTGTGGAAAGAAATTATAGAAATTAATACTTTTATTTAGCAAGGATGCTTTAAATTGATCAAAAGTGATGATAAAGACATTTATAATGTTACAAAAGATTTCTATTTCAGATAAATGCTGTTCTTCTGAACTTTCTATCCATCAAAGAAACCTGAAAAAATTCTACTCTGCTGTTTTCAACATAATAATAAATTATTTGAGCAGCAAATCAGAATATTAGAATGATTTCTGAAGGACACCGAAGACTGGAGTAATGATGCTAAAAATATAGCTTTGAAATCACAGGAATAAATTGCATTTTAAAATATTTCCAAATAGAAAAGAGTTATTTTAAATAGTAAAAATATTTCAAAATGTTACTGTTTTTGCTGTATTTTGGATCAAATAAATGCAGGCTTGGTGAGCAGAAGAGAATTCTTTAAAAAAAAAAACCTACTGTTCAAAAAACTTTTGACTGAGTAGGTTAAAGATATTAATAATTAATAAGGTGAGTCTGAGATGTTTATTTGACAGTGATTTCACATTTCTTGTTTGTATGAAGGGTAAATACAAATAAAAGGTGAACATTAATTTACTTATGCTGCTTTTTTTTTTCTAAAATATTATATGGTTTTATATGAGGTGTCATAGACTTGGCAAATTCATTTTTCATAAAGACATCTGTTGTGGGCGTTCTTGGCAGTTTTTCCAAGGCTTTTTTAAATAGTGTTCATATCGATATCGGAATTATATCGTATCGACCGAAATTAAGAAATATATCGTGATATAAATTTTGGCCATATCGTCCAGACCTATATGGGAAACAACACTATCTATGTTAATTTGTATTTTACCAAATGGTTGGATTCATATTATCAATGGTTTCAGGTAGCACAGTTGTGTATTCTATTTATGTACGCTTTCAGTTGGTCTAATGTATGCACTCAGTGTTTTAGTGAACATGCCGAATTAATTCTGCAAATAATGCCTTGTTTCACTCAAAGCTGACGTAAATGAGCTCAAGAGAATACCGCAAATCAGTTAAAGATTGTGCTAATTTTTCGCAAATAGCCTTAAAAAATGTCGATAAAAAACTTTTTTTTTTTCTCTCCGAGTAGGATGTCACAATACCAAAAATTAGTAGGTGGTTACATATACCATAAAAGTCAACTACTCAATATAGGGTTGCAACGGTTCAACTTACTCACGGTTTCCGCGACCCTGTTGGTATCATGGTTTAGAGTCACCGTTTCGGTACGGTCAGTATTCTAGTAGGGCCGAACGTGCGCTATGGACAAAAAAAACCTGATAGCGATTTCTTTGATCAATTTTGCGATTTTGATTTTAATCACGATTTTGACACACACATACATGCTTTACAGTCATTAATGCATTGTGTGAATTTGAAACATTTCCAAAAGAAAACCAATTATAGCTTTATCAAAAAGCTGTAACATGTCTTTAGAACAGACATAAGGCAAAATAATCATTAAGTAAATGTGTAACAAAATGTCTCTAGAATAGACGTATGGCAGAAAGAAAAAAAACAATCCCGTGTCCAGGGATTTTTTTTGCCATGCATGGTCATAGTAGCTCTTGTGGCGTTCTGCCTCGATGGGAACTAGGCTTGTTGCGCCAAATTCACACGTCTCCGACTGTAGTGCGGTTAACATTGTGTATGCGGTGAAGAAATTTCCATGCCAAGACCATGTTATTTGTTACTGGAATAATGCGCGTCACTTCAGCGCTTGCAGTAAGCGAAATAAGATTCCATGCGGAAACCGATGCAGCATGGGGCTGCAGACGCACTGCTCTGTAGCGCAACTGCCGGATCGCAAAGCGCCTGCAGTGTGAACGCTTCTGATCTTATTAACATGGCAGTGCGGAAAAAAATACGCACAACAGAGGAGTAGCTGTGTGAACCTGGCGTTACTTGTGTATTGCCCGCCGGTATGTTGGTCTCGGTGCTCCATTTGGCCAGATGCATTCTGATTGGTTTCGGATAGACTATGCGGGAGGTCGGGGGCGCGAAAAAATTGTGCTGTAACAGCAATTTAGAATGCGCACGCTCAAATCACGCGATTTATGCCTGATTCGATATTAATCGCACAAGCCTCTATGTGGTATGTTTAGGGAAAAACTATACTGTCAAAAAAAAAATAATAAAAATCTATCTAACTACAAGCAACAGCACAAAAAAATACAATAGAGTAAAGATACAAATAAAATAAACTGTGATTTTCAGTTTTTTTTAAGTAGGTCTAACAAGTTTTTAGGTACAGAAATTGAATAAAGTAAAGAAATGTAAAACAGCATTGCATATTTGACTGTATAAATTAAAGATTAATTTTTATTAAAGTTACAAAAGCTATTCAATAAAGAGCAGTAAGTGATTTCTTTGTTGTTGCTGTTTGATTAATATTAAGAAAGTGCTGTCACTTTAAGAGAATGCACTGATCCAGTGCACTGATACAGTACGTTCAGCCGGCTATGTCTGCTATAGGATACTTCCAAGGACCGGAATTGACCATAATTTTTGGGTGAATTGTCATTTTAAGAACCAATACTCAGAAGAGATGCTCTAATATTGCACACGCGGTTCTGCGGCGGGGGGGTGCTTGCTCGGATGAGCGGCAGCACAAATCTCTCACTCCTGCCAGCCTCGTGTTTTGGCTCTTAAATGTTGAAACTGGCAACGCGTAACGAGTTTAGTTTAAACACAGATACATGTGTGCTGTTCAGCACCTGGTTGATGACGGAATAAGATGACTCCTTTCATATTACAGCATACAGCACTAGCATGACCAAGAGTGATGGTTTGTCCACGTTTTTTTGTTTTGTATTGGAAAGGCAGAATGTGCAATCCATCAGCAGAAACAGCCGAACCCCGTTTGTTTTACGTGTTATTTATAGCAAACCATATTACAGATGCGTTGTCAGATTTAAGTTGAACCGCGGTCCTAGCGCGTGCCGAACCGTGTTTGGAGAACAGTACGGTTCCGCGAACGTTTCCAACCCCTACTCGATACCAAGTCGATACCACAGGGAAAAATAACAATAATACTTAAACATTAACTCCTTTATTTAACTTACAAAAACACCACATGAGGCACTGGCCTTCAAATCACACCCAAACAACAAACACCCCGATTACCTGAATGCAAGCATTAGTTTTAATTCACTGACATACTGGCAGGCTGAAAATATTTTTTAAAACCATTAACATAAGCAACAATTATTTAAACCAGTAAGATTAGCCAGTAATGTTAATAAGGATAATCCGCGGACGGATACACAACAAATGAACGAGGTGTAAGCATGGCGACGGAACTTGGTAGGTTTACATGTCACAGCCACTGCACTAGCCATTATTTTTAATCGTAGGACATGTAGGTGTGTGTCTTTAGCGAAGCAGCGCAGAGCGACTCTTCTGGGACGCTTCTGAAATGTGCCGCGGACGCGACTGGTATAAAAAAGCAAAACAAGCATTTACTAGATTGGGAGCGATCTGCTCCGGTGGCTGTGTCGGAGCCGTAATGCACTGCAGACGTGTGCAGTGTAAATAAGGGGTTATCCGAGCATTAATGGCAAGGAAAGCACCTTGTACTTGAGAGTGGCCATGTATGAGGTGCTTCTTGGAGGTTAGTACGTTAAAGAATGATCATGAGAATTTTACTACACCAGGTTACCTGTAAATGCGAAAAAAAAGTTTTGTGAAATATTCTTTTTTCGAATTGCCTGAGAAGCCACTTCATGTGAGCGTAAAAAGGTTTTTGCGATATAGGAGTTTTTGAAAAATTGACGTGTTTCCATTAGGCGTATTTTCAATTTGCAGTTTCAATTTGCGCAATTTGATGGGTAATGTAAACGCAACTAATAGTAAATCAGTTCCAAAAAGAAATACGTAGTAAATGAAAGGAAACAAGTTGACAAAGTCTGAATCTAAGATTTGGTGATAATACAGCATAATTTTACAATTGATTTTTAAAATGTATCTCATTTTTAAACACCAAATTAGGTAAAGGAGTTTTTGCACAGCACAAATGTTAAGTACCGAGTAATATTAATATAGAAGTTGCAAACCTGTTGCCAGCTCACTAGTGGTCTAGGTTTAGTGAGTGTGTGTCTAATCTGAGATGATTCAGTCAGGGAATCAGTCTCTAGTGGCGCTTTTCCACTGCATGGTACGGCACGGTATGGCTCGGTACGTTCACTTTTGGGGGGTTTTCCACTGAGTACAGTACCTGGTACTTTTTTTAGTACCACCTCGGCTGGGGTTTCAAGTGAACCGTACCATTACCAAAACGTGACGTGTAAACTCTGCTGATCAGGGATTGGCAAGAGAAAATCGTCACTACCTGCGTCACGGAACTTGCGACACAAAGACAAAAGAAACACTAGATTTAAATCAGCACAGCCAGAGAAGGATCGAACGCAACTGTTTTGAAAGAGCGCACCTTTTTTTAACAACCAGAAAGTGGCTGTTCCCTGTTGAGGAAGTACAGACGTTCCTCTCGTTGATAGTAGAGGAGCGGATCCAGCGAGAGCTTGATGGGGCGACGCGGAATGAAAAAGTTTTTTAGGAGTCGCGGCAGTAGAGGCGGCGCAACTATAACGACATGTGAATAATTCCGCCCACTCTAAAGCGATACTAAACTGCAGTGGAAACGCAAACCGAGCCGTGTCGTGCCGTACCGAGCCGAGTCGTACCACGCAGTGGAAAAGCGCCATTTGTCTGACCGGTTCAGTTGATGATATCATCTTTGGCCATGATGTTGCAGATTCAAGCACTGTGTATTTCCTTAAGAGCACCTCAGGAAACACTGGTGGTTTCCATCTTGTGCATCTGCTTTTAATTATGTTCAGCACATTAGTTGTGGACTGAGGTGCAGTAAGTGAAGTATTTAGCCAACACTCTCCACATATCAGATAACCAAGCTTAATCTGGATTTGCAGAGCTTCAGACTGACTCTTCACCTTCATGAATCATGTTTTTTTTTTTTTTTTTTTTCTTCCATACATTGGATCCGTACAACCGATGACAGCTCTCATGACATCCCCTGACTCTCACATCAAATGCGTCACCGTACAGAGGTCCTCGAGAGGCCCATCTGGTTCAGGCTTGTTAGGGTAATGAGATGGAGCGTTAATTAATAGTTCATGTAAAGATGAATCATTCTGAACTCCAGTGTATTTACCATTAGTGGCCAAGATATCAATGCACTAGGACTCTCTTGTGTCCTATAATCATTCATATTTGATTCTCAGTGTTAATGGAAGAAAGAAATATGCCCTGGAAATACAGTCTGAATCAAGGGCAGATGTATAAGAGGTTTTAAAACATCAGCAAGCTTGTATCTCAACAAATCAAAATCAAAAATGAAACATGCTGTTCTAGTTTCTGGATCATACTTTGTGTTCATGAGCTGTCCACAGACTTTTTCATACAAATTGCACATAAAAATGAAAAGAGTGGTCTCTCAAAAGTCAAGTAAAAACTAACCACAAGTGTAAAATGCATTAAGTATAGAATGCTATTTGCCAACTAAAATCACCAAAATCACTAAAATGAATAGTTCGTGATATATAATCACACATTATTTGAAAAGCCTGTTATCTCCACAGGAAGTTACACAACAGTGAACGTAACCAGTGGTTTTGATTGTCTTGCATCCATTAACTTGAAATACCAGTGATGGACAGATCTACCTCCCAATGTCGTATTGCTCTTTTACAGTGGCTTATTGTTCTCATCCCATGAAGTGGTTATAATAGAAATGCTTTTAATTAATCCAGTGGAGGGCCATGGGTGGCTGCCCAAGCCTGCTGTGACGCAAGCCTGGGATTTAATCATGAGGAGACCGGGTGGGAAAAGAGGGAAAACTCATTCGCCCCCCATGTCAGGCTGTTTAAACAGGCAACACTTCTGGTGTTCAGTCAGGAAATTATTCACAAATCATGCTATAAGTTTAAAATTTAAAAAAAATGGAGATATAAAATGTAAAATATGAAGCCCATGCCTAAAGTCTAAGTGTGTAAAATGTTGTATGCTGCTTTCTTCTATCACAGTTTAACTTGGATTCAAGCTCCTCACCTTTCAGTGACAACTCACTTTTTTTAGATCAAAATAGGTCACCTACAGTATGAGATTTGCTTCGATCCAATGAGTAAATGTTTTATGCGGGGGGGGTGGGGGGGGGGGGGGGGGTCTCGCAAAGGGAGGATTACAAGGGTACTTGTGATATTACAACGGGTAAATAAAGGATGGGTCCGTTTTGCCATAAACTTTTTAGAGAGTTGAAGTTGGTCAATCTATTTTTTCTTCTCAAGATGGTCGTAACTTTTTTAATTCCAGTTATTTAATGTTAAGTAGGGACATTGGTCATATTGTATGGGAAAAAGTAAGACGCTTGTCCCCTTGGCAAATCGTCGCGTTGGTTCAAACTAGTCTTTAGACACAGTCTTAACATGCTGGCTGTGGAACTGGCCCCTGGTTGATTCAATACGTTTTTTGTATGGTATTTTCTTTACTCTTTACTTCAAAAATTGTTTAAAACTGTAATATTTTATTTATTTGAGGTCTTAGCTGTGGGATAGAGAGTAAAGAGAGAGAGGGCAAACATTTTGCACTTTAGGTCAGCATTGCCATCTAATCCGCCAATATTGTCTTAAATAGCCTTCATCTTTTATGAGACAGGATTTTGACCAAATACATTAAATTTTGATTTTTGAAAATGTTGCCACAAGATGTTTGTTTGTTTTTTTGTGAAAAATTACCGTTTGTAATATACAACGGTACTACAAATATATAAAAAAATACCTTAAAGTAACTACAAATGAGCGTGTAAAGCAAATATCTTTAAAATAATTTCTGTGTGGGGCATGCCCCCAATCCGCGCAATGTTCTCACGTTTTTTCCTCCTTACCTGTTTGCATCTCTGGTTTAATGTGCATTGTGTTTGGGAAACCTGTTTAGAAACAGTCATTAGTAGTGATTGATATTGTGCTTTTTGTGCAACAGACATGATAAGATTGGTATTAAATAGATTAAGTAGATTTTTCTGGTAACATTTTAGTATATGGACTAGGGGTGGGCGATATAGCAAAAAAAAATTATCAACAATATAATGTTTCATATCATTCGGTATCGATAATTATTGACATTTTTAAAACAAAGAACATAGAATTATTTTTTTTATTAACCACTGTAATAGTTAAACAAACAACAAAAAAATTTTGTTTTAACAATCAAACACAAAATAAAAATTAAACACATCTCATTTCTAATGTTTTATATGCAGATTAAATAGGTCTTAAGGAAACTTTTGGCTTGTTTCCCGAGGCCACAGGAGGGCGCAATGAACAAAATAATGCAGCGCAATTAAATTGTCAACGCTAGCAAGTAACTCTATAAAAAAACGTGCATTAGTCTAATTAACGATAAAAATAAAAAAAAACAAAAAAAAAAAAATAATTGGAAATTGCAGCTAAACAATTATGAACAAAAACAGCATCATGTATTTATGATTTGCTTAATACAAAGAGCCGAATCGCCGATCACACAGATTGCATTAAAAAAATTATTAGGACGCAGTGAAAAGGAATAAACCTCCAAAAAAACGTGTTTTCTAAGCGTTTAAACTTTGCATGGCTTTCTATACATCTCTTGTGAGAGTCGAGTGCAGCAGTCATATTTGTCCGACTAAAAAAATGCGCTAAATTGCGTTCTGTGTGAATGGCTGTTCTGTTGGAACCACGTTCAGAACTTCTCCGCACTTGAGCTCTATATTTCTTAATATTTTGAAGGAATCAAGCCAGCAGCGGCGAGTCGCGTGGGCGACTAGGACTAACAAAAACCGGAAAATGCAACAAACGTCATACATCACCACATCTCACGCACACTGCTGACGGCTCACTGATGCAACCTAACATTAAATGCAAATGTTTTTTAAATTCGATAATATCATTCTCTATCACAATCTCTCATAACAGGGCACAGCCACTCATTTCAGCATTTGTTCGGTTTGTGTGACGGTCTGATCACTCATAGCATGTCTATAATCATGCACTATGATCGAACATTTTTATATCGTTGGTATAGAAGGTGTACCGTCGATATGATATCGGATCATTATCGCCCAGGCTAATTGGACCATTCTCACTGTAACTAGTTGCTTATTAGCATGCTATTATTAACATATTGGCTATTTATTAGCACTTATAAAGCACATATTCTGCATGACCAGATTCTACATCCCTAACGAACAATACTGATCTAAACCGTACTAACTATTAATAAGCAGCAAAAGTTATGAGGCACAAAGTCATAGTTCAAGGTTTGTTAATAGCAAGGAATGGAACCTTAAATTAGGTGTTACTAGTTTTTTTAAATGTTTGAAAGAAGACTGTATAGTCAACAAGATGCATTATTTGATCAACATACAACAGTAATATTATGAAATTATTGCAATTTATAAATAAAAATTTGTTTTTATTTGAATACATTTTAAAATATAATCCTGTGATGCAAAGCTGAATTTTCAGCATCATTACCCCAGTCTTCAGTTTCACATGAACATTCTGATAAGCTGATTTGTTGCTCAAGAAACATTTTTTATCAATGTTGAAAACAGTTGAGCTGCTTAATATTTTTGAGGAAACTGTCATAAAGTTTTTCAGGAAGCTTAGATGAATAGACGTTCAAAAGAATTTACTTGAAATAGAAACCTTTTGTAAAATTATAAATGTCTTACTGTCACTTGGATCAAGTGAGGCTTCAATTCGTTTTTCTTTAGTCCTTTATTTATGTATAACTTAAAACGTTGAATGGAGGGTATGTATAACATAAAGTTTTGACTAGCAGGCAATAAACTGTTCCACAATCAGTTTAATCTGCTTTGTGATTATACATGTATATCTACTAAAATAAATTTGAGGAGAAAAAGATAATTGAATGTCAATGTCAAATTCAGTTAAAATTAATTAATTGTAAGGTAATTCAGTTAAAATTGTAAGACTCCCTTCCCCTCTCCTTCATGGTTGATTCTTCTGGAAGAGTCCAGCTCACACACTGCATTACATTTAAAGAGGGTAGTATTACAAAACAATATCCACTAGGAAATTTGATTGCATGTTAGGATTACATTAAAGTGATAGTTCACCCAAAATTCGCAAATTCTTGTCATTTAAGTATCAATACTACGTCCAAACGTAAGACCTTCGTTAATCTTCGGAACACAAATTAAGATATTTTTGATTAAATCCAAGAGCTTTCCGACCCTGCATAAACAGCAACACAACTGACACTTTCAAAGCCCAGAAAGGAAGTAATGACATAATTAAAATAGTCATTAAAATAATAATATTACATATTTCTAAGTGAAACAGAATATTGTGTAAAAATTTGTAGGGCAATGCCAAAATGATGTTAATGTTGTTTGTAATCGTTTCAAAATTGCCTTATTTTTTCAAACACTGGTTTGCCTCCCCCATCTTTGTGTTTGCTTTCCTTTTTATTTTTTGACTGTCCAGCTGCATTTCTCAGACAGGAAACCCTCTGACATCAGCGTGAGGTTTGCGTGTTGTTTGAAAACTCACAGCTGCAGACAGGGAATGTCCCATGAAAAAAACGGCATCCAAAATATCCACTTTGACTAGTTAATGCGTTCTGGCTTTATTTGCTCTTGCTTAAACTGCTGCTACTACTTTGTTAATCAGACTATGATAATGCAGGTGTATGAGTGCTAATTTGTTGACACAGGGTCATGCTGTCCTCTCACTGACCAGTGTTCATTGCGCACTGAAGTGTGTGTGTTTCATTGATACTTGCGAGACAGGATGAGGAATTTCCTGTGTTGTGATCCCCTTCCCTGCTCTGCCAAATTTGGGCAGTCCTAACCTTTTAGAGTTCTGTGAGAATTTGGATTCCTGCATTCAGACAGACATCCAGACCAGACCGCTGGTGGTCTCTTAGGGGTTTACAGGAAGGCCATATTGTCCAGCTTCTTGTGAAAGACAATCCCAGAGGATTGTGGAGTTTTTAATGTGAAATTTTAGGGTCCTATGAAATTATTATTATATATTTTTTTTGACAAATTCTATTTTCATTGTATATGTTAATATATAAAACAAATGTATATTTAAAAAAATAAAGAATCTTCATTCCGAGCCCGCATTGTACACATCATAGAAATCATAGAACCCTAGAAATTTTCGTTTTAGTTTTTTCGTCAGTGAAATTACTTTATAATAACATTTTTGTTGATGATGAGTTGCACTAATTGTAATTGAGACATGATGAAAAAGACACATTGTGACGACAATGAAACAATTTTAATTAAAAAGGGTATGTTGGATATTGATCTACTTGAGCTGAAAGCGCTGAAAGCCAGTGAACCGCTCTGCTAGCGGTTTAATTCTCACTTCAACACATCCTAGTCTGTATATGAGATTAATCTCCTAATGTAGTTTTCATTGAATACGATTATATGACATTTCAGTCAAAATAAAATAGACTTAAATGAATATGCCATGACAAAATGCTGAGTACGTTTAAAGAACATTTTCATTAAAACTATTACTAAAACATAAATGAACACTAATTTCTTAATTCAAAAAGAAGAGTGTTTTTTTTTAAGTGGCCCAGCTTGCTTACAGCAGATGTTTGCAGCATGTTACCTGCAGTTCTTAACTTGTTGATTGCTGAAATAATGTATCTTTTCATAAGGAAACCACTCATCTCATACACATGTTGTTTTGCTCAAAGGCACCTGGAGGTTGTTGGCCTCTTCCTGTTTTCCTGTAAGTGGGCCTACTCGATGTGTTCAGCTGTGTTTAAAGACTGTTAGCAGCGAGACCCATGAGGTACATCTGAAGGAGTCCATTTCCTTACAGCAGGAAAATGCCAGAAGTGATATCTGAAAAAAAAAAACGGTTCCGGGTTAATACCACGCCAGATCTTCTGAAGTACTCTGTGCTTCTTTACTTTCTTGGCGATTGCTAGTAAATAATATGATGATTTTTTTAAAAACTGAATTCCGTTAGAATCACTAGATGTTCTGTGTTCAATACAAATTAAGATCCACCCTCATCTATGGCTTTATTTCCATTACCCTTCAAATTGCACAAATTGAAATTGCGAATTGAAAATACACCCAAAGGAAACATACATTTTGCAAAAACTCCCTTATATCGCAAAACAAGTTTTTGCGCTCGCATGAGGTGGTTTTTCAGGCAGTTCAAAAAAGGTATATATTGCAAAACTGCAATGAAACCAGTTTTTGTTTTCACATTTAAAGGTCACCTGGCATACGTAAAAGTCACATGATCATTCTTTAATGTACTAGAACCTCCAAAAAACACCTCATACGTGGGCGCTCTCAAGTATAAGGTGCTTTCCTTACCATTAATGCTTGGATAACCCCTTATTTAGCTTCGACACGGCCACCAGAGCTGATTGAGGCCACTCTAGTGAATGCTTGTTTATACCAGCCGCGCTGCGACACGTTTCAGAAGTGTCTCTCTGCACTGCTTCGCTAAAGATACATGCCTGCGTCTCCTTCAATTAAAAATAATGGCTAGTGCAGTGGCTACGATATACGTAAACCTACCAATTCTGTCCCCATGACAGAAAAAAAAAGTTTTAGTCATATTACATCGGTTAATGACATTAATCGGCAAATGCAATCAATACGTTTTTTATCAAATGATAAAATATCACAAAAGTTTTGCGCAAATCTGTAATGGAAATGTGGCTCATGACATGCTGTCAATTGCCACAAAAAAGAGACTTGTCGGTGAGTTTACATGCATAAACCACCTCCTTATTCCTTACTATATAAGCCTAGTAGGAGTATGAGAAAAGAGTATTATGTGAAGTGACGCAACTGAACTGTAAGTCACATGAAGTTGACAACATTAATGCAGTCCATCTGGATTTCATTCATACTGCACACATTCATATTATAAAGAACATAGAACACATTCAAACTATATAGAACATGCGTCACAAACCAGTGGTCATTTTGTTGTTGAATAGTTTTTGTCATCATTGTCATCAACAATCAAATGTCTTTCCTCATAGAATTCTATTGAATTGAGCCAGTAGAGCTCAATTGTTCATAATGAAAATAAATGGCACATCATGTTATGACTGTTAAATGAACAGCGCTGGCGATGTGCAGGTTGGTTTTATAGGTGAAAGGCCAGTTCAGTCAGACTGAGGAGTGTGATTTTGAAGCCAACTTGATGAAATGCAAACCAATATTCCTGAGACTAATGCAGGCGGGGTAGTGTGTGATATACATCACTGTATAATGGCTCTAAGTGAAGGGACCTCCTGCTTTCATGGCACCACAGTCATGACGACTCTCACGTAGCTGGGCGAATTCCTGCCATGGTGATCCATGCGTCTGAGATTATTGAAGACCAACTGCACTATCCCTGTGGAAAGCACATAGCTGTGTAGGTGCAGATTTGTCCCTGAGGGCCCATCAGCTGCTGCGGCACAAGTACACAATATTCCCTCCAAATATAATTTGTTTATCACCATGGATGGGGCTTATGAAGTTATGCCACCATGGAGCTCCATAGATATGAGATGACTTCATGGTTTGAGTAAAGTCCACAGTGCTGTACATTAGTGGTCAGCTGATATCTATACAGTAGTGTGAGGGATACAATGGCAGTCCATTAGGAAATCCATTTAGTTTAAATTTTTCTGGATTCTGTTTTAATGGTTTAATTAAATTTTAATAATAAAAAAATGATGCTTAATTGAGTTAATGAAACTAACAATTTATACAAATGTAAACAATAATAGTGTTTTATTTTATTCGGAAATTCGGTTTTCATTTTTTCTGGATTCTGTGTTTTCAATTAATACAAATTTATTATCAAAAATGGTTGCAAATAAATGAATGCATAAACCTTCAACAATTTAATGAATCAAAATGTATTCAAATGAAATTGATCCCTTTCATTTTTTGGCAAACAGTGTTCTGCACAACAGAAATTTAGTTTTTAAATGAAAAATTGTGTGATTATTGCCTAAAATACTGTTTTAATAAGTTCTCTTCCGAGTGCAGTCCACGTTAAGTGGTCAACATGGTGTAAATGTAAAACAAATGATCTTGTTAAATATATTTGCAGAATACATGCATGAAATACAGTATGAAGGCACATGTAGAAACTTGTCTTAGACATATCCTAGATGTTCAGAAATACAATTTAAAAAGGCCTACAAATTCTAAGTCAATTAATATTCAAACTAACTAAAATCAAAATTTTTAGATAGCCTAATTTTTTTTTTTTTTATCCCAACTGTTATCGTTAGCGTATTGCAGGTGTCTAATTGTAACGTTGCCTAATACTTTTATTCAAAATTGTGATTCCTTGATTTAAAAAAAATTTGAATCATGGCAAAACATTACATTTGAATTAATTTATAAAACAAAAAAAAATCACCCAGCCCTACTTTGTACAATAGTATTATATTTATGTATTTTCTGTATTTTTTTTAACAGCCTAATGGTTAGAGAGTCGGACTTGTAATCCAAAGGTCGTGGGTTCGAGTCTCAGTACAAGAAGGGATTGTCGGTGGGGGGAGTGAATAACCAGCGCTCTCTTCCACCCTCAATACCACGACTGAGGTAAGACCCTCACTGAACCCCCAACAGCACAATTTCCGTTTCTTCCTTTCCTTTCCTTTCCTTTCCTTTTCATAACCAAATTCAATTAAATGGTGAAATGCTTTTGAAATGACTTTTAGATCAGCTCAATATGAGGTTCATGGCAGACGCTGAAAACACAAGCATCACGAGTGTTTAGTAGATGAAACTGTGCCGCTCATTCACACAAAGACAGAACATGCAGACTTCGTATTTCAGTAACTGCCATTAGGCCATATCAAGTCAAGTCAAGTTTATTTGTACAGCGCTTTTCATGATACAAATCATTGCAAAGCAACTTCCAGCAAATTAATTTTCTGCAATATTTAGTGGTAGCTTATAAGTGGTGACTGTAAGTTAATGTACATATTGCAGAAATGTACGGAAAAATCAATTTAAGACGTAATAAAACAGACGATTAACACTATTAACAGCAATTATTATATGATGCAATCAAACTTATAGCAAAATGTGGTAGTTCTGTATGTTGTTTCAAGATTGGCATCATCTGAGGTCCTCTGAGGGGTTGCATCATCTCTTCTCAGGTGTTCTGGATCCAGACTGAAGCTTGTGTAAATCCTAGTTACAGAGAAACAAATAGACATAATTAGCGTAGCGGCTGTTCCAACCAAGCAAAAATGATTAGTTTAACCCAAACTAACGAATAATAATGTGCATTTGATCAGATATATCTGCAGTACAAGATTATGAGATGCATTATTTGAATGCTTGGCCAAAGAGATGTGTCTTTAATCTAGATTTAAACAGAGAAAGTGTGTCTGAACCCCGAACGTTATCAGGAAGGATATTCCAGAGTTTGGGAGCCAAATGCGAAAAAGCTCTACCTCCTTTAGTGGACTTTGCTATCCTAGGGACTACCAAAAGTTCCAGAGTTTTGCGACCTTAGGGAGCTTGATGGATTGTAGCGTGGTAGAAGACTAGTTTGGTACGCAGGAGCTAACCCTTTAAGGGCCTTATATGTAAGTAATAATATTTTGTAATTGATATGGAACTTAGGTATAGGCAGTGAAGAGTTTGTAAAATTGGGGTAATATGATCATATATTCTTGATTTGGTAAGGACTCTAGCCGCTGCATTTTGGACCACCTGTAGCTTGTTTATTGAAGATGCAGGACAACCAGCTAGCAGTGCATTACAATAGTCCAGTCTAGAGGTCATGAATGCATGAACTAGCTTTTCTGCATCAGAAACAGGTAACATGTTTCGTAACTTGGCATGTTTCTAAGATGGAAGAATGCTGTTTTTGTAACATGGGAATATGATTTTCAAAAGACAAGTTGCTATCTACTATAACACCCAGATTTTTGACTGTAGAGGAAGTAACGGTACATCCGTCTAGTTGCAAATTGTAATCCACGAGATTTGCGTTTTCTGCATTGTGGAAGCCAAAGGGCCCTATAGTTACCACCCCATTTCAGTAGCTGACACCGATACCACTGAAACTTTGCAATTCTTGAAACCAATTTCAATAGCACAGCAAAAACTAATGCTCAAATAAACAGTCATGGACTCTTCAATAAGTAAAAAAAGAAAAAGATTCTTCAATAAGTTGGCTTGTGCATTTCTGTTCTGATCTCATATTTCCTGGTTAACTTCATCTTGTACTTTCCACCACAACAACTTTATGAAAAAAAAATGCAGTTTTTTCCAGATCAACAGCCCAATGAATCCATAATTAATTACAGATTTTCCATCGCTCAGGATAGTGGTTGGTCTCTCAAACAAAGTTCATGAAGCTTAACTGAGTTGAAAACAAACCCCCACCCGCTGTTATCTCATATCCAGTGGCCCAGTCCAGTCAGGGCTAAATGCATCAGAAAACAGCTGCCGGGCGTATTTATAACATGCAGGTGACACGCAGCACATGGGCCAGTCACATCATCACTCGAGCTGTTTGTGAGAGACTATTAGCCTGGATTGCATGTCTACAGAATCAGACCTCAGGCTTGTCTCTTTGACACATTTCTAGTGTCGCTTAAGTGGTGCTTTTACAGGGACACTGTTCTTCTGTTGTTCCAGAAAGGCACCGTGGAAGTGGTTTTCATGGCTTGCATGTTATTTCCCAAGTCTTCCAGGAAAACCATATGATGGCTTGAGTGAGGAACTGGGATTTAAGTTGTTATTGACTGAAAGTCTTCCACCCCACCACAGCTTTCATATCTTTAAACATCTTGATCGGTTACGAAACACTCAGGAACAAATTAGGACTGGGGGATGAATGTTTGTAATAACAGTATTTTCATTTTTAGGTGAACTATCCATGTTTCGTCCAATTTAGAGGAACAAATTGTTGGCTAAAAACCAAACTTTTAAAGTAGATTGTTCTTGTTGTTAATGTCTCACTAATGTGTCCTCTAAATTGCATTCATGTCATGTCGGAAAGATTGTATTTATGAGTTGAACACACATGAACACCACCTCAAAATCGTAATTATGAGTGGGAATATCTGAACTTTCTTTAAGCCCAGATTTTAGAGTTAGTGTTGTGCCACTGAGAAAATATTGGTGACGCAATTGTTGCAGCATCTGTGTTAACAGTAAATTTATTAAAATGAATTAAATGATTATTTTATCCTCTAATGTAAAACTAATTTGCATGTACAGAATACAATGTATTCTACAATGTAGAAACATGACAATTACGATAGAATATATAACAATTTAGTTTACAGTACCTTCATGAACTGAATAAAAACGTAAAGCAAAAACAAACAAAAAACTGCACATTATTTATCATTTTGTAAATGTAGAGTTTAAAAATTGTTTAATTCGTTTTGAAGAAAAAGGTAGGCTACATCTCCATCTTCCTTCAAACATATCAGATGTACCCAAAATTGTAATTGCAATCTCGTAAATAGTCGTAAATACAAACTTTCTCAGGAACTTCCCACCATAGGAAAAAAAAAACTAATTTATTATGATTTATTTCCCCCTGAAACAGAATAAATTTGTCAGTTGATCTCGTTATACTGTTCAGGGTGTCGTGTTCTCGGGGAAATTAAACCCGTCATAGTAAAGTTCTTCAGCAACAAGCCACCTCTCGATATTTTAGCCAAATTTGACATATCGCTACTTTTTTTGCGATGAGCATTGGCACTGCTGACCTGATGTTTACCTGTTCTAGCTTGTCCAATTTGTGTGCACAAAATAGATGTGGACACAGTAGAAACTCTTAATTAAAAGTTACTGGCTCGGTCAGTAGGCCACTTAAAAAATTATTTCTTCCGAAATCAAATTCATGTATTTTTGTTGTTGTTGCTGCTTCGATCTAATATTTTTGGCTGTCAATTTCAGTGCATTACTATTATTTAGCTATGAAGTTTATAATATTTCTCAGTTATGCTGTTGATTTGCTTTAGTGTCCATGCATTGCTAAAAACACATCAGATCTTGTCTGGAGGACGTGACCCAGCCTAATTAAGCAGGACTTGTGTAAAACCAACTGGTCGATTTTAAAATATGTATTATTTTCCTGCTCACTCAAGTAGACTCAGGTTTCTCAAGTTGTCAAGTACACATATATCCTTCAGGAAGTTCACATGTCTACAACCTGACATTCAGAAGAAGCCATATTTTGGCACAGTCCAGACACTTGGTGGCTGAATATAGCAACTCAACCTGCTCCAAGATGCTTTTGAGGGGCCAGTTTGTTTGACATGGAGAATCACGGCGCCTGTTTATGTGTAGAAATTAATATCTAAGTAGTTGTTGTGTGTTGTTTATTTCTTTCGGGGCTTACTACGATTTCCAACCCATATTGCCTCTTCATCTTTGACAAATTTCTTTCCCCTTACTTTCCCGTCTCTGTTTTGCTGTGGATTATTTGTTAGTGCCGCCACACAAAGGTCCCAGATGCCCACAGCAGCACTTACAATTGTCAGCACAAATATTTAACCAGTATTTGCAGTCTTATGGGACAAGAGCTGGTAATTGGCCTTTGAAGACAAGCGCAACGCTGTCATGGTTACCCTCAGCGCTGAAGTTCATGCTAATGCTGTGGGTTTAGCAGATCTTCACAAGTCTCTCTGTGTGTATCACTGAATCTGTGTGACCCTTGTGTGCTGTTGATATAGCACAGAACCACCCAATTAACCTTACTCGGCATGAAGTAAACGAGTACAGCACCTCAGGGCCGGGCCCCCGGTGGACCTGTCAGAAGTATTCTTCTCACTGTTTGTTTTACATGCTGCTCTTTGTTCAACAGCTCATTGCTCCACACTGATGTAGCTCAAGGGTATATAATACTACTCTGAGGTACTAATATGCACGCTTTAGGGGTAAAGAAGGTGCATAGGTGTCTCATTGATGGTACTGTCCCAGTGACAAGCTGTTGTGCCCCTGTTTTTCAGACATTGCAGAAAACATATAGTGAAAAATCCAGTGTATATCGACCCTCACAGCCTTGATTTTGTTCCTCAGTGAAGTTGTTCAAAGTAGGCTTATATTAACTAGTTTAAATAGGTCATTGTTTTTTGGTTGTCATTGTTTTATTCTTTCTATTGCACTACAAAGTGAATTAAATGATTTGTTTGTGTATGAGCAATTTTGGAAGCGTGGATTACATTTAGAAAAAGTTTATTTTGAAGAGAAGAAACGGAAATTAGGTTAAGCTTCAGTATTAAAGTTTTAATTAGTTACCAGCCATAAATGGCATATTTGGATTGCAGTTAAAGGCCTAATACAACTTCCCAAATGAAGTCTTAATGCGCCTGATTTTGAAGCATTTACTCAGTGCTGCAGGAGCACAGAACTCAAATGACCATCTTTTACAATAATTCATTATTTACATTACATGTACAGTGCTATTTATAATATGATTTTGACATTATAGAGTTGAATAAATAGTACTTGTTAACACTGCCAAAATCAACACTCAAACACTGGAGGAAAGTGTGCGGACTCAGTGTGCCGTCTTAAGTGACAAGAAGTAGGCATGTGACAGTCAAATTTTCATATTATGATGTTTTATCACAATATTGAATTACATTACAAAAAAAGGTTGAAAAGATAAACTCAAGTATTTTCCTCCTATTGACAAGTTTGATGACTTTTTTATTTTTATATTTCAATTAAAAAATACACTGTGAAAAT
This sequence comes from Sinocyclocheilus anophthalmus, assembly GCA_018155175.1. Taxonomy (NCBI): domain Eukaryota; kingdom Metazoa; phylum Chordata; class Actinopteri; order Cypriniformes; family Cyprinidae; genus Sinocyclocheilus; species Sinocyclocheilus anophthalmus. Next base: position 705,616 of record JADLZN010006766.1, read on the forward strand.
TTAAACGAATGTTTCAGATATATTAATATGCAAAATAACACAACTATAAAGAACAGTATAAATAATCAGAACATCTTCAACCATTATCTAGATATCCTTTTCTAGACTAGCATGCGTTAGTCCAGATTAAATATAGTAAAAGTGTTAACAAATATTTGAAAATAAACATTATGTATTTAGGTATTTGGTGTTGAATGACTGTTTGGAAACATGTAAATACTGTTTGACTTATTTTTTCCTCCATGAAGTGTTGTGCAGTGCTGTTTTTCCACTTTGGAAAACATGGAAAATCTGACCAAATGCCATTGTGAACATCAGACTGGGTGGTATATTGAGTTTTTACAATATATGCATATGATGAGTTAATTTGCAAAAAACTATTTATTTTTTTTCTTCCCCAGAAGTCAAGTTTTTTTTATTGCGCATTCCAAGTAATGTCAATCAAACTGCAGTTGGGTTGTTTTGATTAAGAAATAATAACTTAAATACAGGTGATTTACAAAATTAAAGTTCATTGAAAGTATGTTTTTTTTTTTTACGTATTAAAAGTTTGTTTTATAGCAAAAACAGATAACTCCAACAGTCCTTTTTTGGCAAAAGCAGATAACTCCACATTTAATGTTTTAGAGTTTAAAATAACAGTCATTTAATCTCTGTAATCTTCTCAGATGACAATGTAGATGCCTGACAAACGTTGTTGTTGTTGTGATCATAAACTGTATGGATGTGATTACACGCAATACACGGAGCTTTTCCTTCACCATTGTAATGCGCTGCTTTTGCACGGTTCCGTGAAAACGTTATTTTATTTTTCGCCCTGAAGAAGATATCACAGGTTCATCAAGTTTGTCGAAATTATCCATCCTCGATCACTTTTAGTCAGCTTTGACGAAACTCCTCTCAGCTAGCGCGTCTTTTCAAAGTGAAAGTAGCCTTGTCACCTGACCTGAATACAGCGCGCTGATTCGCTAAAATGGACTTATCGGTTTCTGTTCACAAACAAAGGCGCTTGTCGGCTTCTGCAGTAAAGCGTGAACTCGCGATGCCTTGAAAGTGGACAAAACTGGCTTTTTTGACAAAACGTGTTTAGGGTTCAGAATAATTGTGCTATATGTGGAGAATAATGCACGGCAATCGGCTCTTTTTTTTTCTTTTTTTTTTAAGTGGCGTTTATCGGTTTTTGCAAATGAACTTTTCATATATATATATATAAGAACAGGAAATACAGATGTATCTATATACAGTAGTTTGATGTTGCGAGCGCGTGTGAGGAGTGTGCATAATCCAAATTGTCCTAAATTAGAGACATGCTTTATATGAAGGGCTTCAAAATAGCTCATAAGTTATAGTTAATGCATATAGTTTAATGTGGCTTGCCATGTCAGGTGCTCTGACAGCTACTTGTGAGGTTTAATGCGTTTGAGCATTGTTTTCCTCAGTGCATAAAACTTAAGTTTCATCTGTAAATGTTAGAAAGTCATGCAGCTATTTCCATTTTCCTGTCAAGCAAATCTCCACTTATCTTCACAGACTTGTGTGACTATATTTAGTGAATGAAACCAACATAACGCAATTAAAATATACATTTTGCTAAAATATTTGTTGTTGGGCATAGTGTGTTGAATTTTAAACCTGCAGGTAAGTATTTTTTATGATAGCAGTAACTATAAACTAGGGACCATTGTAATGGGGTAAATGAAATATAGGCTAGTATAATTACTATGGTCAGGTGAGTGAGTGTGTGTTCTTACCAGTTAACATTTGGTCTGTGCTTTTGTTATTATTAATTTCCATTTTTAATGTAGTGATGGTAACATCTGCTTTAAAAAGCATGTTGTTTTGTTTTTAGATTATAATGTTATGTTAGAACATGATTTTTTTTGCCACGATATTATACAGCCTATGTGGTTGCATTCACTATATTTATTTTCGTAGCCTCCAATATACACGTTTTTAGGACAACATTGGGCAGAAGATATGCCTTTTTTTTTTTTTTTTGTGTTTTTTTAATAAATGTAAAAAAAAAAATGTGGCTTTTTATCCAAATAGAAAATCATAGAAAATATTGAGAAATGTATGTACCATATATTGCCATTCAGCCTAAAAATATGAGATATAATTTTTGTGTCGCCCAGCCCTATGTGAACAGATCAAAACTGTCTTCGATATACAGCCCCTCTAAAGTTTTTTGGTGCCCAATATATTTTACTTCAGAACCTACAACTTTATGCTTTTAAAGGACGATAAAGTATTCGCAGCATTCCTCCCTCCACCATGCCTCTCGTCCATATTGGGGTTGTTTACATCAAAGTCTTTTACGAAGTGTTATAAATATTAACCGGTTGATAGAAAAGAAACAAATGTGCGTTAACAATACCATGCATATTCATTACCTCAACAAACAAACACATGTCTAGTGACAAGTGTCACATACTGTAATTTTACTTCAAAGTAGTGTGTGGTATAAATTATACAGTAGTATGCAGTTTATATTTAATTCCAAACTATAATCAGTAAGCCACTCAACGACTCTTGCAGTGCTTTTATAGAAGCATCATTTACAGTTAGTGGCATGGTGACGCTAGCAGTACTTCTGTCAACACTCAGTGAGTCTCTGCACCTTTAACTGCTGAAGACACCTGTGTAGGTCCCTACAGTTGCAGATCAGCGGGGAGCGCTCAGTAAAACTCTAGAGCGCATGAGAGCAGCATTCATACATCTGAATCTCTCAGCGTTCACCTGTGCTAGAGCCAGAATGGATTGTAATCCATAACGCTAAAAATATTACTTAGGGACGTAGTGCGGGTAAGTAACAGACTTTTTGATCAGAAATGCTGGAATCTCGTGTGATTTTTGCAATTGTCTTTTGTTGAACTTTTACTGTTTAAAGTTATTTAAATGATTCCTTATAACCAAATTTTGCTACCTTTTAAATGTATATAAAAACTAAAAATTTTAAACAAGCAGTGCATGTGCAAAAAAAAATGGTAAGTGATGTTTCTATTTGTAAAACAAAATTAAAAGGTTCATAAAAGCACTATAAAACTGAAATGCATTAAAAAATGCAAAAGTGCAAAAAAGTTGGGAAACATACTCTAGTTTTCTGCTTATTGTGAAGTCTCATGTCCCTATAAGGCTCTTTGTTGCGCAATGTTGTGTGGGTGGGTTCGGGGACACTGTATGTAATCTGCGGTCACATACTCACAGTTAACGTGAGCCACGCTGTCATGTGTGCGTCATGTTTGTTTTCAGCGGACTGCTCTGCTTCTGCGTGTCAGTTAATTTTAGAGAAGAAAACTCATTTATCTTTTTTTTTTCTGATTCTCTTTCCAACAGCTTTGTCCTTCGGTAGTGGCTTTGTCCATGGCGTTCTTGCAGAGGACTGGAGACTACTGCCACGCTCAACATCTACACGTCTAAACTCGGGGGTAAAAAACGACTTCTGGATTCTCTGGATGCACTGAGACTCTCTTTCCTCTGCCGTCTGTGGTCCTGCCACCCGAAACTCCTCACAAATCTAATGGGGTGATCTTGCCTCTCTGGCTACAGTAAGCCATTAGAGAGAGGATACAAGATATTGGGGACTTTGAACGTCGAGGAGTCTTATTCACGAAGAAAGATCAGAGACCGAACAAAATCGCAAAGAGCATCCGCAAAGTGAATTTGCTTGTTAACCGTTTGGAGGACGCACAATGGCTCGGATGAACCGGCCGGCTCCTGTGGAGGTGTGCTACAAGAACATGAGGTTCTTAATCACACACAACCCAACGAACTCCACTCTGAGCAGCTTCATAGAGGTGAGAATTTGTATACGGTCTACCCCCGACACTTTACACCATCTGTTTTCTCCCACCTTCTCGCTTGAACGCACACTCTTTTAGCACTATGTCCCGTCCTGGCTCATATGATCTGTCTTAAGACAACTGCGCGCTGTCACATGGCCCACTCATTCTTACCTTGCTGGGAAAGTGTGCGTGAACCATAGAGGCTCTAATGATAATGGCACATCCACAAAGCCTCCATTTCCATGGAAACCCATCCCAGTGCTCCGTCACATGGCAGGGATGAGGGACGGAGCGTGTTCATGGGCAGCTTACCTTACTTTTCCCCCCATTAAAATGATTGTGTTTGTATTTTAATTTGGAAAAATTGTCAGAACAAATGGTGATTGTCTGCCTTGTAGGGCTGTGCAATTAATCGCATGCGATTGTCATGCGTATCTCGTCAGTAAAGCCACTCCTGTGATTAGAAGTAAATCTCCAGCACGTGCATTCAGATGGAGCGGCATTTAATACATAGAGCCGTAGTTCCTGGACAAGCTAGGCAATATCGCGTTCATAATTGAATGTGATTCATCTGCGATTATGAATGCGATATTGTCTAATTGTATGCCCTACTGCCTTGTTTTTTTTCCCTGAATTCATTTTTTTTCTTTCCCATCATGCTTTAGGATCTTAAGAAGTATGGTGTCACGACGGTGGTCAGAGTTTGTGAAATAACCTACGACAAATCTCCACTAGAGAAAGATGGGATCACCGTCATGGTGAGTGCACATCTTCTTGATGAATTGTCAGAAAAAAACTCCAAAAGAGGACATGATCAGGACCCTGACATGAAGTGAAGGGGTCTTATGTCACCCTGAACGGGTTTATTTTACAATATTGACCATCTAAGTGTAACATCGTCTTGCTTAATACCCTCAAAAGTATTCCTAACAATATTTTTTTAATTGTCCAGTTAAGAGTACTAAACAACCTTAAACAAGATAAATTTACTTGCGAAAGATTTAAAAATGGGAAATAACTTTGGAAGTGCCTGCTTAATTTCAATTTAACCTTTTTTTGCATAATGACATTTTCATGGCAATTTAAGAACAAGAATTACAATTATGATAATAAATATATAATTATGAATTAATAATAAATTGTGAAAAAATATGAAGTAATAATAAAATGAAATTAAGCTTATTTTCTGCAAAATATTTATTTTTTGTCTTTAAGCTCTTCAAATTGTTATGAAGCATTCAGTATGCAAAAACTCTCAATGGTTCTAAAATGTACTTTATTTTCTTGTGGCCATAATGAAATGGAAAAACAAAATAAAAAAAAAGTAGTTCATACAAAACATGGCACTATATTTTAAATAGGTGATTATCAGTGAATAACTTGAATTTTGGCCTGTTCCTCACACAAAGTAATTGTATGGCTTTAGAAGATTTGTAATATAGCATGCAAGAAGATGTTTTTGTTCCTCTCTCACATTGGAACAGAATTTGAGTCGATAGACTAGACTTTGACACACATTTTCACTGCACGTATGTAAAGCGCTATATATAAAGGTGACTTTTGGTGAAAAACTTGACTTGACTGCAGCCATAGCTGTGCAACACCTTCTGTGCTCCTATTTACAGCCATCTCACCTTGTTTCCCACAGCCAAACAGAATCAAACAATTTGGTGCCGTGACCCAGGAACGCGAGGGTAGGAGAATGGATGTATCCTACCACCCAGGGCTGGGTCTGGAGGAGTTCAGGTCTGACTCTGCCAGGTGGCTCAAAGAAGAGAGATCTCTACAGCCACCAAA